>JAJEKV010000081.1:514026-660012 GCA_021234155.1 Isoetes taiwanensis | reverse complement strand
TCAGTTACGTATTGCTCTCTAGCACACCATAGATTCGCTCATGGCACAAGAGCTACACCGATGTGGGTGAAGGGCTGACCGGCCGGAGAAGGAGGTTCAAGGTCCTCAATTTTGAAATCCATCCCTCCGTGTGTAAAGACCGCTCTGTGATCATTGTGACTAGGTCTAATGGCTTGCTACACCGCGTGGGCAAGGCATGGCCTCGACACTGTGGAGGTGGGTGAATACACCTTCCATTGAGTTCAAGTCAATACCGCAGCGGCCCCCAGTCACCTTTGAGTCAAGATGGAGATCTCTCGAGGAGTGATCCCTACCTGCCCCATCGAATCGCGGGAGATGCAACCTGTGATATAGCCCCCTTGGCTATGCATCCGCGGCTACAGCCAGGTCCCAACATCGACTTTTCACCATCAAGAAGTGTGCAATGGTGGGAGGGGCGGATGGAGTGGGATAACCTTAAGCCATAAACTATATGCCAGCCAAATCCATTGCCATGAATTCGCCTCAGAATGAAACTCGAGACCCAAGCCGCCGCCATCCCTTTGAGTCTCGAAATGCCTTGGGTAGATTCCCCATGTGATGTGCTGATCTTTGCTCCATGCAGATATGTGGAGAATCACCCTTCGTATAGTCATGATGTTGATGTATGTGCTAACATATTGCATGTTTACGCCTTCCCGCCAGCCTAGGTAGGCCCCGAGGGAGACGGTGCAGTTCAATTCTTCCACTTCCCACTGAACCCGGCCACGTTGCGTCATGGAGGCCCTCAGATAGCATGGAGTCGGGTATGGGGGATGAACTCCTTGTATACTCAGGTGAGGGCACCGTATATGCAGTAGGGGACGCCACGTTTCATAATTAGAAATAACAAGTACTAGCGAACTGCAAGAAGTTGGATCATAGCTCATTGCAAATCTCCTTCCTTGCCTTCCTCGCTTGTGGATTGTTGCTTGCTAGTCGGCTACGTCTTTGTCTCTTAATGCAGTAGTATATGGACATCAAGCAAAAATACATGAAGAACTATGACGACATACATATATACCAGGCAAACTTCACCAAAAAGCTTCCAGGACCTAAGCATCTAAAGTCAATTTTGATCTCTATGATCTAGCAACCATGTGAGTTGCTTAGATTGATTTAGATGGCCACAAAATCCGGATATGGTACCATACACGTGAGAAAATCAATGCTTACCTATAATGTAGAAAAGATTGGCCGGATTGATCTAAGAATGGCCGCATTCCTTTGTTGGGTGTGAGGATTGAGAATCGATGAGCATGAGGGTACCTATCATGGCTTAGCTTTTTGGGGCTTCAATTCATTGAAGCTCCATAAGCTCGAATGCACATTTCTTAAGTTAGGGCTTATCCATAAGAAAGCATATTAGTAATTTGAAACTATGGCTACATAATTTGAGGATTCTTATACCAATGCTTCTAGGGCGATCATCTCTTCCTTTCACTTCTCGTAGTTCAAGCTAAGGTGGCTGGAGCGAAAACATGCCATCATTTTGCATTTTTTCATGGGCTTACGTGGTCCTACCAAACCATCGCAATAATATTTTACCTTTTGGGGAAATATCGCATCTTTTTACTTTAAATTTCGCCTTAAAGGTATCACCGGGTGTGGAGAGTATTGTGCTTGCATGAATTTGAGATATTTCCTGCCTTCGCTTAATATGCTTTTGCATGAGTTTGAGTTATTATGCTTTTGTATGAATCTTAAGTATTACCATCAAGCACGCTCGATGAAACCGCTTTGTAGAGCATAATTTTGCTCATGCTTATATATAGAATATATGGTTAGACAACAGGCAATGTTCAATGAGGTTAAATTGAACGTGAAATATGGATTCATGAAGGGTATGTAAACAAAATGTGAAATAATTAGTTTCAAATTCAATGCATAGCATGGTCGAGCTACCAACACGCCTGCCGCAGACTTGTACTAATTTAGGTTTAAAATGCACGCCAAGCTGGATTCTGTTCAAAAGTAATTTCAACAAGTGCTCATCTTTGCAAAGGCTCCAAGAGGAAGAAACCCTAATAATTCGTGTTCTAATCCCCGCCAAGAGCGCGCGCAGACGTAATCTGCATGCGCATCATATGATCTCACCTTAGATGATGAAGGGTCATTCTTATAGCACCACCAATCTCATCACTCAAGAGGAAATGGACGAGGGTGCCGAGGTGAGTACGCTGACCTACAAGACAAATGGCAAGCTCTAATTTAACTCTCTCTTCTCTATAGAAAAAAGGAAGGCATAAGATGGCCAAACAAGGGATCCTAATCTCTTGTGAGGAAGAGGATGACAATTAACCGCGAAATTCGTTTTGGAGATTACATGTATGTAAGAAAGATCAGACTTACTCACTCAGAGCTACTCTGCATACAAGTGATAATGCTCATGAAGACAGATGAACGGTGAGACATGTTTTAAGTATACACAACCAATGTAGCAAGCATACCAATATCTATTTTGCTAAGGGGTTATGTACTGTATGAGAGGCATGTTCACTAAACCGACACCAAGTCACCATTTGCAGCAAGTTAGGGAATTAGCTGGACTTGAAAGCTTCTAAGAGGGTCCTAGATCTAGGAAGCATTTCAACCTCATAGCTTGTCGGAAGGCATGGAGGCTTCGCTTTTTGAGAATGAACAGACAGTGGTGGCGCAAATAGAGGCCAGAACAAGTCAATAAATATTCCTCACCATTATCCATCGGGTCTTAAGGAAACTTTTCAGATCCATGTGAAGTCCCTCATCCGCTCACCAGCTCCATTTATGTTAGCGTATATGATCCAAAGACATGCCATGGAGATTGTTCGTGAAAGTACGATTATAATCCATGTCAAATGCCTGCCAGCCGGATGTTACCTTTGGATATGATCTGAACAAGCCCGCTAAGTGATCTAATCCTCGAGGACGAATGTCAAAGGATAGCATTAAATTCGTCGTCATCGACAGCAAAGATTCGTTGAGGTACGTAAGGCCCTCATCAAAGCAAAAGTAAATAAAACAGGCCAAAAACGCTGCTTCTACAAATCACCAAGTATAGGAGGTGTCAGATTCTACGCCAATACTTCACCGGCAGATTTTAATAGATTAGTGCAACTTTGAATGAGATGGGAAGACATTTCTATACAAAAGGTAACTAACCGTAGTAGGTGTAACTTTCACATTCACGCCAGCGCTCATTCAAATGAGTTCAATTCACGCCAGCGCGGGAATTTAATGAACTAAACACGCCAGCGATAAACGCCAAAACCACGCCATGCGCGAAATGTTGGGCACGCCGGGCGCGGAATTGGATTTGATTTGAAGCACGCCGGGCGCGGATTTGAATTATTTGAAATCACCGGGCGTGAATTCAACCGACTAAAGCACGTCGTGAATTCAAATTCATTCCAAAGCACTTAATGGAATTGCATTGGTATTTAACTATTTCACGCCGCATTTCTGCGCTTGATTTTTTCTATTGAAATCGCTAGCCCTACGGTTTCTTTGCCCTCTGATAATCGATTCAATGCCCGTATTCTTTGGCAGTCCATAATGCGGAGTTGTTCCAGCCACGCCAACAAAGGTGGAATATATTGCCCATTACCCACCATGTATGCACAAACCGAGGCTTTCAAGCTGTCGGAGCGACTGCTGCAGCATAATTATACGTGAGAAGAAGAAAACTGCAAGAAAATCAAAGCAGTGTTATGGTGATGACATTGCAGATCCTTCAAAGCTCATCTAGTAGGTCGTCCAAATCGCATCAGATAAGATTGTGTTTTGTATTATGCGATGGCAAAGTGGAATGACTCAATTATGCACAAAGGAAGTCGCCAGACACAGCGGGTAGTGCCTCCCCAAGATGTAAGCATCTTGACTTGAATGTGACAGAGATGAGAAAGACCTGTGGGCTGGGACGACGCTGAGACCATTTGGGTTTTAGACCAAAGGCTTAAAGAAGGAAGTCTTATACAAGAAGAGTGCTTTCACTATGATAGGATGTCCCTTCCGCTGAGTGTCAGCAGCCCATGTGGAAGACGGGCAGACAATGAAGTCACCAGAGGGAGCTGAGTTACAAAGGCTATCGGGGATGTGGCATTATTCTAAAATTGACTACGGACAAATACAAGGTCAAGAATATGACATCGAAGTTTGTATTCGTCAAAGGACTTCCCAAAGAAGAATTGGAAGGCAAAACAAAACATAAGGAGACTCTACCCTAAGGTACCGCCGAGCTTATAGTGAAAAGTGGCCCTTGTAAAGAAGATTATCGAGAAGACGACGCCGGGCCCAAAAGATTCGGCCTATCAAGTACAATGGTCTCTGCTTAATCAACTTCGGCCTTAAAAATATATCACCTTTTGTGTTGGACAGCAGGGTGGGAGAGGAGATATGGGCATGAGGCGGTATGTCGGTAGGCAAAAAGTACGCGGCCCCGGACGCATGGTGAAGTAGAAAGGTAGTTCGCTTAAAGGCACTCCCCGCCACAATTTGGGGTGTGCTTTAAGCGAATCGCCTGCCATTTTTTACGCCTCTTTCATACGTACTAACACGCCCACCACTTAATGAACCGTTAGATAATGATTGTGGTTTTGGCTGATTTTCGCTACGAAGTGGTGTGGTAGCACGCTGTAAATTGATTACCACAGTCATGAAAATTCTCCTCCAATTCAATTATCCCTCCCTCTCAGAATTTCATGGCGCCCCGACATCAAGTTCGAGGCAATCACGCTACAGTATTGATTTTCGCCCGATGAATCCCAATACAGTTGTTCCAAATTTGTTGGATGTCAATCCAACATGTGAAATATCACGGAAGATCCAGCTCAAGTAATTTACAAGAAATTGATGCAGGAGAAAGAGAGAATACAGATTAAGGAATAAGATGAAAAGAGCAAATGCTGAACGGGAGGATCTCGAGCATGAGACGCAGCAAGAAAACAGCTACAAGTAGTTGATTACTTCCAATAAGCCTACCAAAAGCATTCACCGTAACTTCAAGGCTGATGTGATGAAAGAGGGTGGTTCATCACCACGCAAATGGAACTTTAACCTCGACTTTACAAATCCAAAGGGGAGTGCAAGGCAACGGGAGTGCTGCTCTCAACAACTTGAAATGGGCATAAATGCGTTGCAAGAGGCAAAGGAACCATGATATTTGGAGAGCCAGAACCTCGGGCACCAGGATGGCTTTTCCACAAATTCTGAGATGCAATTCCACTATGGCAGTATGTTAGGTACATCTATTGGGTTTCATGCCTGTTTCTTCATGCTTTCAAGTGCTGTACCGAAAGGATGCCGGCTGATATGTTCATTGATACATGTGCACATTTCTATGATAGGTTGCATGAGGTCAACAATTGCAACTGCTGACATGAAATCGAAGCTCTTGAAATGGTCCGTGGTCTCGCTTCAAAAGAGGTTGAGGCGAGCCTTCACTCCCTGCCAGGCAGCATAATGTATTCCGAAAGAAAACAAACAGTAGTCTCTCCCTTGCAAGAAAGATGTTAGAACACTGTTGGAGAGTCAGGCTTCCTAATTCTATCCTCAAAATCTCGAGGTCACACAGTATAAGTTTCCATACATGTCTTTTTTCTCGCTATTTCTAACCAAAGGCCACCATTCGTACCAAGTAGCCTATATCAACAATACAAAAGCACATCCCGAACACTCGTTTGCTTAAAGGCTTTCGGTGAAGTTGGTACCTATTTATGTGAAGAAAGTATCAGAAAGGGAAACTCATGCGGTTGCATATACCATACAGTTGAGTATGCCGTGGTAGCACTGTAATGCATTAAGGTCAATAAAACCTTGATTCCATGGTGAAGAGTGCAAGTGCACTCAAGCGAGGTCCTGTGGGACTGGGTGTGAGAAGTGTCTCGCCAGCCAACATAATGATGACTCAACCAAATGAAGCCTGAGGGTCAGTGGGTTTGCAAATAAGAGCGTAGGCAAGAATGTATGCAACATGATCGCTTGATGACATGTCAAGTGTGGTACTTAAAAAGTCTTCCTATATGTCCAAGAGAAAGAGAATCACGAAATTTTGCTTAAGTTTGAAGACGCTTGAAAAAGGTATTACTCTCTTTATTATATACAGCTTCAAGCATGCCGATATGTGCCGGCTATGCTACCGACCACTATGAAGCTAACTTGGCAAATGATCTTTCTTTTTTATGTACCTTGTTAAGCGTATCTCCAAAGTGGGAGACGTAAGAAGTTTATGGAGTTGCAACAAGGCAATAAGGAAGTGCCGTGTGGCAGCGTAAAGAAAAGATCTAATGCCACCAAGAAGGGAAACCAAAGAATACTTAGTTTCCGCAGCAGACAAGATGAGACCTCAAAATGGCAAGGGGAAAAAAGAGAAAGGACCAAAGCTGCGCTCTGTATCGTCTTACAAGAGAACGGCAAAGGAAGGTTTTCATTTCATTCGTGTTCCACGCTGAAGATATTCGTGTCACACACCATGTGGCTAGGTGGCAGGCCATGCAATTCAAGAGTTGCTTGGACACATCCAAGATGGTACCATTTCAGAATTGATTTACCGAGAATTACAAAGATCAAAAATACAAAGGAGGTTCAAAGCCAACATTGGCACAATGACCAAATAACAATTCTCGCCCACATCACGAGGATACAGTAGCTCGATCGTAGGCTATTGAAGGAAACCCATTTTTACTTGAGTGATGTACGCGATTCATGACACTTTTGTGCAACACCGCCTTAGGAAAGCGCCACCATGGCTAGTAATCAGCCTGGTGTGAATTCTCCGTGCATATAGCTCGGCCTTGATGGCTTGTTCTAGCCAATTCTACCTGCTCCACTATCTATTTCCTACCAAGATATCACCACGGAAGCTAGGGAAGGAAATATTATGGAACCTTGGGGATGCTCATGGTAAGTGGGAGAGCAACAATGGGCAGGGGCGTTCAAAGGGGTACCACCAGAGAGCAGCTCAAGTATGATGGAGTGGAGATTTAGGTGTCACTGATGCCCTCGTGGAATTCGCCATGAGTTGGAAATGAAGGTGCCGAACGGGACATCAAGAGGTAATATGTTTTCATCCGCATTCATCCCGCTTTAACGCGGCTTTCATCCGCCACAAAGTGCTTTTATCCGCTTATCCGCCGTAATGTCAGAATGCGCCTCGCACGGTGATGTGAACTCGCAATAGTTGTTGGCCGGCTTTTGCGTGCACTTTGGTTCATTGAAAGGATGATATAGGCCAGACCGCACAATCGTGCCGCGCAGAAGGGACGGCGCGAAATACACACAAAGATCGTGGACATACTTGGCCAACCAAGCACAAGTGGGTACCTAGAGGTTTAAGCTATCAGGGAAAAACTGCTTGAAAGGAAACCGGGTCATCTTGTGTGAACAAGCAGAGGTTTAAAGAATTGGAAATATGTTACTCTAAAGTTTAAAAAAGTCTACCGTGAAGGAACAAGACCTAAATCGGAAGAGGCATTTTTGAAGGTATGGTTCTGGCTTAGTGAAACATAGAGGGCGTGGATACTTTGTTGTTGTAGGCCGAAAAGAGGAAATCAGAGAATGCAGATTTCTATGTGGTCAAATGTTAAGTTGAGGCAGGCTATCCTTGATGTAATCTTCGTCATGATAGCCGGGTCGACCTTCAATGTCGGCTTTTAAACACAAATGCTGGTTTGTACTATGCCCAGCCCCATGGTACTTGGGAGCTACTTGAAGATAAAGGTCTGACCTTCCAAAGATACCATCACGCATCAGCCATCAAGTTTGCAGATGAATCGCATTCCCCGCACTAACAGATTTTCCCTTGATCAAAGCATCACCAGATGATCCTCGGACACGCTTATATAGTTGAATATGCTTTGACCTAGTTGTTTTATCATTTTAAATGGTATTCAGTTACTTGTGTACTTGTCTCAAATTTTGATCATTATATTGGAGGACAATGCTGTATTGAAGCCCTTTAGTATTGGAAACAATGCCGTAGTAGTGTCAGATGGAGTATTTTAGTACTGAAACAATGCTTTGTAGTATTGCGTAGTAAGCTTGATATATATTACAGAAAATTGTACTCCAACATTTGAGACATCTTACAAGATCACTCTACTACCAAGATATAACACAAAGTAATCTGCATATATTACAAAAAAGTAGTGTACAATGGTTACTTTATGTCACCAAGCCCCCAAATCTAGTTCGCCGCCGTAAGGGTGCCCCAAGAGTCGCTTTTGTACTTCCAACAGGGCGCATTGAGTGATAGTAGGCCGAGACAAGGTAGTTGTTGAGACAAGAATCCAAAGATCGCAACCGCTCCGGCCAACCATGCATCGAAATCAATTTGTAGAGATCAAGCTTTCCTCAGACTGCATGGAGAGGCCATGGTTCCCAAAGCTCTGACACACAAACTTCTCGCAGAAAATTGTCCTCTTCTGCCCCTTGAAAGGCATAACAGAACGGTTGTGTGTGCGTGGTTTAGAAACCCTTTGTGCAGCTTCGCCATCAACCAAGAAAATCATACTACGATATTGAGGAAAATCCTCAAGAACAACCTTCAACTCCTTGAAAATAGTTGCTTTCAGAATGCCGATGCTCTTATGCATAGCAATGCTCTTGACCATATATCTCAAGAATCGGTTCCGCATCGTGAACAAATGCATCCAATTCATATCCCTTGGTATTCCTAAGTAGAGAAGCACTCCAAATCACAACATCAAACCTCTCAAATGCCCACCTACAAACCGCTGATACCCACCCGCAAATGAGGTACTTACTTGCGCTTTTACAACATGGTTCGCTTTGTGGTGGATGCAAGATTTTTGATTCTATCTTCCCCTCTCGCTGTGTCTCTGCATAGTACACCATTTATGTCAGCACCATGCACTTCCGCTCCGGGTGTCCACCTTCACGCTGGCAACCACCGGCCGGCGGCTGGCCGACGTGCCGGTCTCTGCGGCTGACCGCCGTAGACAGAATGCGTTTCGCCATCGCGAACCCGCAGCATCAAGTGGTGGCTTAGGTCCTTGGCTCCAGAAAATCAAAAGTGGTGCTATAATTACCAATCGAACTGGCAGGACATTAGTGCCAAGTGAAATAAGACAAGTAAAATAACCGCTTGAACTTAAATATTGATTGCACCTTTATATGTAAGAGTTTGTTTTGCACTTTTGGTTTCTTAATATCTCGTCTCTGTTCTTCACTATCTTCAGATTCAAATAAGCACCACTCTGTGGTCGCCTTTCTCCTTCTCGCAGAGAGATGAAATGCATATATTGATCCCTAGGTTGAAACTCAAACAAATTTTATATAAGGACACAATGGGGAAAAACATATATTATGGTATTACACAAAACCTTTTAATCAGATTGCCAAGTCTTAAAACAAAATTGGCCCCAAACGAAAGGCTATATAAATTACATTAGACAGCCTATTTTTTTCCTAGTGCCACGCCTTATAGGCACGCCCCTACCAACCGGACCATCTCACTCCACCTTCCCCACCTCGGCTCTATAACCTTGGTCCCGACTCAGAGTTTTGTGATCTCGCTCACAACCTTGTTCACCCTGGCTATCCACTATTATATTCGGTCTTCAACATCTCGTTCCTCGCGATCAACAAAGCAGGTTAGAGGAGGCCTGTAGAGGCTTGCTGCAGAATTTGGAACTATATTGTATTTCTCAAAGATCACAGAACTACTCGAATCGCTTTGACCGAAAGCAGTCTTTAGCACAAAGCAGCCGGTGTGTTTTAATGTCAACAATCGCTTTGCCTCAGGTCGCTCATCGCCTACAGCGCCTAATGCACCCACTTCAGAAACAAACGCGGTACCTTTTTTTGGCTGTTCTTGCTTGTGGAGTTCGAAGTCCTGCACTGCGTCCTGGGGTCCTTTAATAAGAGGTGTTTTGACATGCTTCCTTCTCATAAGGCCCTGGAGTTGTATTACCACCCTCATCTAGGTCAATTGTTCAACTATTTGTTTTGTGTGTCAGCCCCAAGATGTAAGTGGTTCCTCGCTTGACTGCTCTTCCCCACCCTCCACTAAGCCTCACTGAACTGCTTTCTCTCGAGCATCAGGCAAGGTGTCTTCTCCATAAGCAAACTCAGTACCGATATGATATACGGCCACATTTCGCTCTGCACTTAGGTGTAATCATCCCGAATGCCACCAGCATGTGGAGCATCACCTCATCTCCAATTGGCAAACCTCAATGTCACAGATAGATGCTCGGCCGCTACCTCTCCTTGTGTAAGTTCCCCAAGCTCGCTGAGATTCTCTCAGAATGCCGCTGGTTTTCGCAAGCTGCACTTCAAAGTTGTTTGCAACTCAGCCTATAGTGGCCATCCGTTGAACTATCCTCATCTATTGGGCCACCCCCATTTCAACAAGCAAGGGCTTTGAGCATGTATCGCCATGTCTTTTCTCTCTCTGCTTTCCGTGAGTTTCAAAGAGGCACCAAAGATCGACTCGCGGACTGCTTTGAAGACGTGAGATGTTGTCTTTAATTTTCGTACTCTCTTCTTCCGCCAAGAAGAAAGCTCTTAGCCTCGACTGACAACTAGCTCCTTCTGAGACTAAATCACTGGCCAAGGTGTCTAGGGTTTCCCCTCGCAAATCTTTGCATAGGACTTCCAAAGGCGGATATGTTCTCCTATAAGCCGTGTGTTGCTGGGCACAAAGGCAAAGTTCTAATGGACGGCCTTCTAATTCTGCACACCGCCTCAAACCGGGCCTTCTCGCTATGCTTTCAAAATGTGGTTTGCCGAGATTTGGTCGGCTCTCGCTTGCCGGAGCACCGCTTGCCGGGTTCACTTTTAACCTTGCCGGCCAGAGGCTCTACTTTGCTTTAACCGGCCGCCCCACTAACTTTGGAACTTCGCGGATCCCGCTTTGCTCGAGGCGCTTATTGAATGCAAATAGAGGTATGATAACGGCTCTTCTAACTTCTGCTCTTCAACCCGCCCCAGATGGTTTAAGCCTCTATTAGAGCTTCTTCGCTCGCCTCACCTTTGTCAATGGAAGTTTTGCCGTGAACGGCCCCGCTGGTATCCCAAACTTCATTGTACCGGCCGCATATGAGGTCTCACTCAAATTGGAGAGGGACAGAACGCCTCGTTTAAGCGCACTGCATACGCATGGAAGTCTTCGTTCGCAACAAGCCGTCCGTCTTAAGGGAACGCTTTCTTCCGGGCTCAAAGAATGCAAGAAAATCGAATTAACAAGGTTTGAACCCTAAACCCATTGAAATTTTGTTTTGTTGCTTGTTTACCCGATACCGGTTCCACAGAATTATCAGTTGAGCTGCCAGATCAATCACCTTCTTTACTATGGTTGATCTGTTTGTATAGTGGAAATCCGAAAAGTTTAAATTGCTGGGGTTGCTTGGTCGAGTAGAGAAAGTTGGGAAGAGAGATTTGGAAACACACCCGAAAGTTCGCTCGCTTGTCTAGTGGTTCCGTGACAGTGTGGGCTCTTTCACATCATGCAAATGTACGATTGTATAAACGGGTAAACGCTAGATCTAATAGACGCGTAATATAGGTGGTACCTATATATAGGTGAAGGGTGGGAAAAAAATGTATGACGTGGTGGAAAAAAATGTATTTTGGTAAGCCGGAAGCCAAAAGCGGGGCCGCGCTTTGCTACCCACCAAAGATACTTTCACCCATGAACCAAGGACTACAGCAGCCTTCTTTACCAACAGATAGGATTACAACCAGAGGTCCTTCACTATTGTCATCGCTTTTGTCCTTCGTGTGAGTCACATTCAGATAGTAATCTGATCCGTCAGCTTCATGATCCTGAGTGCCTCAAAGTTATTAGGAGGGATGCCTAATATATGATGTTAAGGGGATAATGAGTCAGCGAATGTAACTTAGAAGATGGCACATGTGATCTCTATTGTGATATCCATGCTGTCGACTTTATGAATATGATATTGCTAAGGCCATGGTAATAAAGCAAGCAAAGGTATGGGAATGTTTTTCTTCTTAGGGATGATCCGTGACTTAAGAACCATATTCTTTCATACCTGGACGATCGTACCGTAATGTGATGAGTCAAGAGGATGAGGATCGGGACCCTCCTAAGTGGGAAACGCACGCAGCTACAAACCAAGGGAGAGAAGGGCCCCCCAAATAAAAAAAATGATTTCCCGCCTATGGTCGCTAATTCGCCGAGGCATCGTTCCAATTGATACAACCTCGCTTGGAGCTTCAAGGTCCGGTAGAGGCCTGCGGGTGCAGTTGAAGATGTCACCGCTTAGAGGATACATGTGCCAAAGACTTCTTGAACTATTCTCATACATGTGCTTGCCAAGTCTCCTAAAGGCCCTTATGGTAACTCCTAAAACATCAAAGAATCAAAAGTCTCAGACTTGTCCGTTAATTCAAAGTGACGCTAGTTTCGATGAGGGATCAGTAACTGCAGCCCCATAAGGAAAGCAGACGAACAAATAGTCAGGCGAACCGCTGCTCAAAGTATCGATGGCGCTAACTTAGGGAATATTTTTGCCCATACTGCGGGTGATGCAAGCAACAATAGAGTAGGATTCATAGGTTAACAATGAACTAATTGAGAGGGAAACCAAAATGAAGGCAACTATAGCGGCTCTAGTGATTCACAGGTTTGCCAAATCAATAGTAAAATAATGTCAGCTTGTGAAGGACGCGAAAGGAACTAATAGAAAATAACAATTCTAACAAATGTAAGAAGATCTAAGATTAAGGGGTGGCTAAGGAGAATGACGCCAATGACGGGCAAATAAACCTAAGACATAGGTATGGTCTTTGCCCACAAAATCGCCACGCCATGGATTTAATTTGTATTACCTTTGAATTAAATCAGCTTGCTGCTTTGATTATTTTTGTTGTCAACCAATCACTGAAGCGATTTGATTATGACTATTTCAAATCACGCTTACGATTTGTGTTGCCTGTGTTATCGATCTTGTCAATCGGATACATGTTTGATGCTTCAGCTTCCATTATGCTTTCTAAGAAGGTTGTGGTGTTCGACCTAAACGGAGTCCTTTTGGTAAGACTTTCCCCTAAAAATAAAGTGGCTAGAGAACAAGCCATCGTGACACCAAGAGAGAATCAAACACCAAGTGATTCATTCGCTATGTCGCGACTTGGAAGGAGATGCTAGATGTATGCATTCAAAGTATTTCGAAGCTGGTATTTGGTCATCCATGGAACTAAGGAACATCACATATACTTTTGAGGCAATCGGGGAAATGCATAGACATTGGTTGACCTTTTGGGATCTAACAAATGTGTGAAGTCTACTAATCCCAAGGATCCAACAGCAAGCCTTATCTTCATCAAACACTTGAGTAAATATGATGACCAATGTATCGAGAATATGATGATATAATCATAGTGATGATGATGTTCTCAAATCTCTTCTACAATCAAAACATAGGCCCCTCAATCCACCATCTTAATATCCAAAAAACTTTCATGCATGCATGCTTTTCTGGTAGAAGTTTGTGTCTATTATGCATAATTTGGCTATGGGGATGACGGGTGAAGTGTTAGATTCCTACCCAGAACCGATAGAACGGCCGCATATGGAACCACACCTTTGTTAAATACGTGGAAAACATGATTGATCCTCACGTTTTATTGGAACAGTATATTTTTGTATGATATTTGTGCCATGTATCATACTGAAGTCTGAATTGCCTCGCAAATAATGCACTGCTATTAATAAACCTAATATTATATCATCTATCGAGCAAGCAATTTTGGTCTCTCATCTATGTTAGCAACTTGCTCTTTCATTTTTGCATATTTCAATTCGTATATATGAAACGCCACACGAATCGCAGAATCCTTATGTTATTTTGAAGTCCAAAAAAGATTAGAAAAAACAAAACCCCTAGAAGACAATAGCAGTTGGCGTGATTTTGGAGTTGACATAATCCCACCACTGGATGATGGTTATCTCTTCTCTTATCTATCCTATCTTGTTTGGTTGGGTGTTTTGATCAGGCATGTGCTGGTTTCAAGATGGTAGGCCACACACTCATGATGACATTGATGCGCTTCGTAACTATTCAACGCTAATGCGCAGGCCTGATGTTTTTCTTAACTATTCCAGAACTAATGCAACTCTTCCAGAATGTGAGCACAAAAGGCACCACACTCATACCTTGTTACCAGGTGGTTCCCGATTGGAAGGGTTTCAGAAAAGGATACACATTCTCTGATAAGAAGGACCGCTTGGTTGGTCACTTGGGAGCTCCTTATCGCTTAAGTTCATCATGAATGATGGGTGGCCGCACGTATTACAAGATGAGACCTGGCCTATAGGTTGCTTAAAAGGGTATTCTGGATGTGGAAAGCGTATGACAATGGTGCACCAAAGATACCGAGTAGACTCAGCCTAAGTAAGACCGTTGGCCACATGCATGCCTCAAGGACATAGGAGTACTGAGGTCGCCCATTGGCAAGTACATGATGCATTGGGCTAACATCCCCGTGGCTGGTGTGAACTCGTGATCCAATACCTACATGAACGGTCATGGACTACTGGTGCCAAGTGATAAGTGTGCGTAGCACCCCGCAATGCAGAATTCGTAACTTCCTCGGGCCTCATCAAGGTGCAAGTAGTGCTTGAAGAGCTCGACCCATTCAGTCGATCGACACGACGCCCGCTGCCTATGTCGGACCTGCTAAAGCATAAACCCAAGAATGCAAAGGGAGATATTTGACCCATACCAAGATGTACGTAGTTGCATAAGCCATTGTAAGACCGCGTGATGCATGTTCTACATGTGGCAGCCTCCATGCAAGAGGAGATCCTATACAAGACCTCACCCACCCCCACAGCAATTATGCCTTGGTGTCTGGTGTGGTTCCGCGTCAGGCGCGAACCGCGATACCGTCAAAGATCGACTTCAAGTATAAGAAGTGGAGGTCAATCCCACGACAATACGACAAATTTCAAACGATAGACTATGACTGGTTAGTTGAAACCGGGCTGGCCATTTTAATCCCAGACAGTAGGAATTCAGTGCGTGAACTATTGGCTAAAGAGGCCTCTGAGGATGAGATGAAACTTGACTCTTCAAGTACACAAAGTAGTTAATTTTATTGTCATTAGAAGTAGGTTAATACAAGTGCTGCTATGCATTACGCCTTGCATTTTTTATCTTAACACAAGAGTTTAATTACGCTAATGTTGAACAGTATCTTATTCATCATCGCGAGTCGTAGTAGTGATCCCTGATATCTCATAGTTATTATACCGTAGCCAAACTAGATGGATCATACCAATTGGCTCAGGTAACGAATCTCAGCCACCAAAGCTTTTCTGTGACTAAGAAGAAGACCTCGCCTAGGCAAACCGATACATCAGAAAGTGGCTCATTGAGCACTTGATCCCCGATGTGGTGAACTGATGAAGGCTTAAAAATCCATGGGAGATGTATGAACTTTAGCCCCGGCGAGAAGCTTATAGCAAGTAGAATTATTGAGGTGGAATTATTTGGGCAGACTCTTACCACACAAGGCTGTAGAGTATGACTTCAAAGAAGCAAGTATATACCTTCTGTGATGGATATGCATGCTTAAAACATGTTTCTTTGATTTTGTGCTTGAGTAATTCAAGTGTGATTGAAAATAGGACGCTATGATATATAAAGTCAAGGCCACCTTTACGCCACTCGTATGATACATCAAACAATATTCATTGTGCTATTACATCCTCCATAGTTTATAGGTGCTCATACCATTGTTAAATCAAGTAAATGTTACGAGGTCATCAATGAGCAACATTGATTGTACATATAGTTCATAGGTACTCATGTCATTATTATATCCCCATGCATACATGACCACCAACATCAACACCAAAGCTCTGCCATGGCCCCAAAATTATGACCTCCGGGACGTGAAGCTGCAAGTAAATGTGGACCACAACACGAAGTGAGCTTCTTTGCAAGCACTAGCAGGACCATCAGCCAGATTGGAGCCATGGACCAACACTAATACCCATTCTAGCGATTCTGCTCGTGATCGCTGTAGCTCAAAGTGAAGAAAACTTGGAAGGGATCTGGATGTGTTCGGACGGTGCATCGAGGAAGCCATGGAAGATGAATGACCCTCTCTACCCACGAAGCCTGCCATTTTTTATAAGTGAGTAAAATTATTGATGTGAATTATTGTTGTAGAATGTAGGGCCATTATTGGCTTCTACAAGTATCATGTACACGCATAAGTATAACACATAATTTGTATGTATATGTGTATGTTAATTACCCCATGTTTCTTGGGCTCTAGAACTAGGTGAAAGTATTTGTGCTTGAGCAAATTAGGTGTGCTTTAAAACTCGTACCATGCTTATTTTCTCCAATTAATGAAACCATGCTTTGAACAATATATTCAATATCTATTCAACAATCTAAGATGCAATTTTAAAACAAATACAAAAGCTTACACACACTTATTAAAAGCACTTCGGCATTTATCCGCATCTTCTATTGCATGGCCAATGCATACAATAATATCTTCCTACAGGCATAAAATTGCCCAAAGCATCACATAAAATGATTTTAGCTATATATCTCCTACGTGAACGTATCTAAGCTTTTCTTCCATTGGAATGTGTATTTGTTTTTTTTCCATTTGATAACGTATTTTCAAATTAATGATTTGTCCACTAATCAACCGGGGGTCTATTTTGGAGCTATGGTGTCTTTTATCCACACATTCGCTTCAGTCATGAAACGTACATCAAGGCTGAGAGCCCTGATAGATTTTTCTTGCATATCACAGTGGCTAATTCTTCAATTGAAATTTGGCATTTGGCACATAAACTTTCGCAGGTGTGCTTTTGCAATCAACATGTTTCTTCATATTTCTCATATCAGTAATAGGCCTATGTGAACATAGAATCGCTGAGGAACTTTAAGATTGTAAATTGTAGATGGGCTCATTTGATTCTTTCATTTTGTACAGTGCTTAAGCTAAAGGATAGAGTGAGAATCAAATATGGTTCTTTGGCCAGGCATATCATTATCCCATCGAGGTAGCTGAATTTTTGCGTCTGTCCAAGGAGATATTGATAATTCGAAGGTGCCAAATGCACTTCAATTAAGGAACACATCTAAGGGCTTCAACCTTAAAACCAGTAAATTATAAGGGCAAATGTTATCCCTGGTGAAGCCCATGTTGAATTTCTCAGGAGAAATTCTATGGTGCCAACTCCAATATATTTAATGGATTTAGCAGTTGCAACAGTTGCAATTCCGATAGCCTCTCTCAGCTCTGCATTTTCCTGCCAAGACTTGAAAATAAACACAAAAATCATTTCATTTTCCATCATAGGTAGGTTTTAGCTACGCCGCCACTTCTACATCTTCAGAAGTAAACACTAACTACAAATTCCATGTGAATTTAATGGAAGGCTCCCATTATTCTCTTGCAGAGTTATCTTGATCACTTCTTACACACTTAATCTTGTCAAATTGTGGCCATGGCTATAATATGCATCAAGTTCTTTGGCATAGATTAAGGTTGCAGTCATGCTAAAAATCTTGCCAGAAATGATTCATTGTGATAAAAACTTAGAGCTTATAGAACTTAAATGAGGTTATTCCCTGTCATCAAACCAAGCACGTTCAACTTATTTTCCATATAAACGCCTGCATGACTGTCAAATTGCATTACACACAATTTGATATTCTTGTTACAAATGTACAAGAAGGAAATTCAAATTTCTAGTAACACAAAATGTAACATGTAGCCATGGACTCTCTCATACAATGAATTATTGTGCCCATCCTTCTATGGCACAAATTTGACATCGAAATAACACAACAATCTTAACATCTATGGTTTTTGCAGTTTTTTGCTCCCATAATTGGATGACTCTGAGTCAAAGGATGTTAAAGGCTACTGAAGCAAGGATATATTTATCTTTTGATAAGGGCACAAAAACAACTGCAATTTTACTCTATTCAGTTGATTCAAGATCCATCTAAATCCGATATGTACAATCTCATTCTTATTGTTCTTAACGGTTGCAGCGGTAGAAGAGGATAGACCAAGTGTAAACAAGAGATTATGAATATCGGATAAGTTAAGTCGGGTGGTTAAGCGATCATTTCTTAGTGAATTCTTTTCTCCGCAATTCAGAAGGTCATTTGGCATGGACAGGTACTCAAGCAAGCATTCAATGCCCTATCAAGCTCATATTCTAAGCAGAAAAACTTCAATTCTTCGTCATGTTTTGCTGAGGTGGAAGTGCTACGTGGATAGGCTAGAATTGGAAAAAAAAATTGTAGGCCCGATAGGGCTGGTGTGCCTTAAAAAAAAAATAAAAAAAATGATGCAAGTAGAAACCACAATCGTGCATTCTAGTGTACCTGCACATCGGTTCCATCTACAAAAGTTTGGTAACCCATGGAAGTACTAACCAGAGACATGCCACGAATTGACGCAGTTGCCCTGGATTGGGAATTAGAAGTTCCTGATCTGCAAAATGTTCAAGACTTGCCCTAACTGCAACAATACGATTGATGTCTTACAAAGCACAGGAAGAGTGGCAGTGGAGAAACTCGCCAAGTCTACATTGGTGTAGTTGCATGCAGAGTGCTGAATCGGGAAGAGGCGGCCATGGCGACGAGAATGTTGAGGCACTGAAGAGGACGATGGGGACTAAAAGGATTTGAAGAATAGGGTTATGGTAGTTCGTGTGCAGTTTATATGAAATGCCTGGATAGGAATCAGAGCCATTGAATAAAACAGGTGGCAGACATTGGTGAGACCAAAAGAGGAGATGGAAATTTGGTTAAGTCCCAAGATGAGGAAAATGGAGGGCACAATATCTGACCGAATACGGCAGAGGTATGTTGACTGGACACGGACTCGAGAGGAGAGCAGCATAATTAAGAGTGGCGACATAGAGAAGCATAGGCTGTAACAGTGCCTGTCCAATCGATGAAATAATGAAAGGAGGCAAGATTTGCGGCATGGTACGGAAATCTCTAAGAGTATCTTCTTTAATAGAGAGAAATCCTTGAAGGGATGAGGATGGGATGTGTGGAATGGTGGCTATGATGCCAGCTTAGCACAGCATTAAGCCGGTGGCCTATATAAGAGTAGAGCTGGCGGAGTGAAAAAAATCATTAGTTGGGCTATTGATCAACTTGTGATCACGAATGGTCACTTAATTACCACCATGGATCTGGAAATCGGTCAACTTATTGCTGTTGAAAATGTCACAAATGAATTCTAAGATCTACAAAATACCTACTGCCCAAGCCTCGCCACCTAACTCCCACTCTTGGCTTACCCTAAATATGCAGATCCAAGGAGACCTTAGATCAGGATCATGCGCTTGCACCCTCTTTGATCCTTATTTGGTGCCTTGTCCTCAATGTGACGTTCCAACATAATATGCAGTGTGAATACGTATATTATACTACCACGTCACTAGACTTATCAACCCCAAAGATATATACACGCATAACCGTAGATATGGTTGTACCCCCTCAAATAAGCACCATTGTGCTTACAACATGTGCATATATAACCCATTGCCACGCAGCATAGCCTAAGTGACCTTTTAGATTCCAACCCTAAAAGCATCATAGTTAGTGCTGAGCCCGAACCTTAAAGCATTCCTTTCAGATTCCAAACCTCCGTAGCTCGTAGGATGGCACCAAGGATGTGATCCATTCAATTTGCCCGCACTTGTGGAGCTTACTCTTCCCAAGCAGATCATCAAGACTCAAACACAACTAAGCCAACCTGACAAAGATGGATGTTTCATCCCAGGGCTTGAGCAAGCCAAGGATCCGTATGTGGTTGATCCATGTGCCGCTTCTCGACCGCCATTGAGCCGAGTTTGCATTTTTTTCTTAGCCTTAGAGGACCTCTAGATCCTCAGGTCTCAGCCTCTAATGAACGAACCGAACTATGCATATTAGAGTAGATAGATTGGATCTTTATTCTGTTGTTTCAGTTCATTGGATAATATGGGATTACTCTGTGCACACCTCTTGTGTATTGGGAAGGGGATTAGAGATATAGAGCTTTTGTAGATGATGTTCCTAGAGTAACCTCATTAGTACCCAGTAAATGCGACCTGTGCATAGGAGCCCACCTGGCTGTGTGTGGCGGGATTAGACCGACTGGTAAGGAAGGCTTGTCCAGATATAGTTGATCCCTTTGGTATGTAGCGATGGCCGGAGAATGTTGTGGCCTAGGCCTAATAGTTTGCCACTGAGTGTGGGCAAGGTATGGGTTTCTATTAATCTCTATAGTGATGTACCAAACCTTAGTGGGGCCCAGTGCTCGGACGCAGCAAAGGGCTCTCACGATATGGACTCCTTCTAAAAGGGAGTGATCCCCTCCTGCATCATTGGGGTTGAGGAGATGCAACCTAAGGGTAGTCCCTATGACTACGCATTCGGCAAAGTTACAAATATATCTCCAATACTTTGTACTCTATCTGTAAGTATGTATGAGGGTATGGAGGGACTACCCAACAACTATGATATTATGCCAGCCAAATCCATTTGCCATGAATTATATCTGCATTGACTTCTGGAGATCCAAGCTGTCAGTCGATCCCCACGAATCTGAGCCTTAGATAGGATTTTCCTTCTTTGTTGATGTTACTGATATTTGTCGTTCAGATGTTATGTTATGGTGAGCCACCCTTGTATTTTATGTGATGCCATGTGCTTATATTTTATGGGCTTCCACAGCTAGGTAGATCCGGAGACGGGATGAATGACACATCTATTCTTCCCCATCGGCTTCTTGCCCACTATCAAGAATCTAATGATATGTAGAGACCTCGCGGTTACCGCTATGCATCATTGGGTGAGGGATGAACTCAGCCTACGCGGCGGGCACCTTTATACGCTGTGGATGTCACATCTGCTAATCTTCTTTCCTCTAGATGAAGCAAATCACCTAATGACTCTCCCGGTGACACTTACCACGACATGCGCACGCACCTTCTCGTTGATGTGCGCTCAAACGCCTTTTGTTTTTCACCACTCACAAGCTTAGCTCCACCGGGGCCTCCGCAGAAGCTCCTCTTCTCATCAGGTCTCCTGGACAAGTTGAAGCCACCCATATCCAAACCTGTATAGAGATTCTTGATGTTGGCCAAAATCAACACATCTCACTGGGTTAAGTGGGATTCTCTCCAACTGTGAAAGTCACAAACTTCTCAAGAAGTTTAAACATATTTTTATGGGATGGCAAAAGATTACTGGTATCAAGAAAGAATTGGATGAACTCACAATCCCCACCAAAACTAATTCCCGCCCCATCTAGCAATGACAGTACAAGCTCAACCCAAATTACCAGACTGCATGAAGGTAGAAACCAATAAATTTCTGGATGCCGGTCTCATTTATGAGGTAAAACATTCTGAATGGGTGAGCCTATCATTATTGCCCTTAAGCACAATGGTAAAATCCATGTTTGTGTGGATTACCGAAAATTAAATCAGGCTACAAAATGGGATCACTCCCATTATCTTTCATGAATCAAGTCAAGACGTTGCAGGCCATGAAAGGTATTCCTTTATGGATGGATTTTCAAGTTAAAATTAGATCTCTATTCACTCTAAAGATCAATTGAAAACCATGCCCACCACGTCATGGGGCACTTTGCCTATAAGGTTATTCCTTCCAGCTTCTTCAAATTCGGGCCCACATTTCAGCTGCGACGCGCTTTTGCCTTTTCAAGTATCTATGAAGGAAAAATGCCTTTCTTCAAGTTTTTCTAAGAGGACTTCTCATGAGAAGTACAAAAAGAAGATCAGAACTACTACAAGGACCGCTTACCGCTTTTAGGGCTTTGCCCTATGGTCAAGAGTTACGCCCATCCGCCATGCTGCAGGAGATTGCCGTGTTTATTTTGGATAGTAGAGGATGCGCGGCAGCAACGACTAATTGGGGCCAAACTCGGCGATTTCTCCTGCTTTGATTTTGAGCAACAAGGATCGTGGCTTCATCCAGTGGATCCTTATTTCATCCTAATAATCGTAAGTAGAACCTTCCTTCTTTTTCCACGCCTTGGCTTAATGTACATAGAGAATAGGAAGATGAAAAACAACAAGTTTTGTTCCTTTATGTAGCTAAGTGGCAGATTGATTAGTCGATTTCAAGATTTGATGGCATATTAGGTGTCTTCTCACGCTTTTATAAATTTAAAGTTACCTCGGAGAGTAGTTCTGGGTGGGTTGGACTTATTCTAAGTCTAACCCGTAAAATTTCAAGATGATTGTTTGAAGTCTCAGAATTTTTCCATCAATTTAAGGAATTTTGGATGATCAGGAGGTCATTTGGTTACAAAAGAATCAGAACTTTAAAAAGCCTGTGGTAGCTTTGTAAGAATAGTGTGGCAAACTTATTCTAATTTTTATTGTTAAGGCCCATCCATATATGATTTTTATGTATCCTAGCAGATGTGCATCAGCTTACTAGATCTAAAATTGAAATTCAAGTGGCGGGAGACCTTGATTTCATTTTTGATGGAGGGTTTGTTACTTAAGTAAACATGATGATCTAGAGGCATCTCCAACAATGCACCATCTTTCGGATCACATTTTTGTAGTTTGGGCTATGGTCTAATTAGTATTCATTGATTCAGATTTACATGAAGCTAGAGATTGCATCAGCTTTATAATGGAATGTTCATCTTCAGGCATAAGATTTGGGTGTAATTATTTGTCTACATGTCCTTTTTCTCTCGTTTCATCCGTATTTTGGTTCATGTTTTACTCTTCCGCTTGCAAGGATACCTAAAATTTTTCTTGGGCTTAATCTATATGTGGCCATTAAGGGTAAAATGTGGTTGCTACAGTTTAAGCAATAAAATGGACCACAAATGGTTGGAAACTATGAGAGGTTCCTATAGTAATTGGTTTTAGCAAAAGAAGGATGGTTTACCATTATAGTATGTTGAAGCCTAAGAAGATATTGAATGACCTCCATTGGTAGTAATTTAACCTAGTTCATTCATTCTACTTTATGTTAAGTTGTTTTATTTTCCTGATCTTCCTGGGTTCTCTCTAGATATTCGTGGTTTTTATGTGCCGAATTTTCCAATATGATTCTTATGGAATCATGGCGTGCTCTAACTTTATATCATATGAATGAATACAAAATCTACCGTGGCTCTTCAAAAAAAAAAAAAAAAAAGTACAAAAGAAGATAACCTTTCTAAATTGGAGCTTATCTTTCAAATATGTGATGAATCAGGCATCAGCCTCAATCCTGAAAAGTGCACCTTCTGCATCACTTTAGGTGTCCTTCTTGGGCATGTAATCAGGAAGGAAGATATCACTATGGATCTCGCAACAATCAGTTGTGTTCTTCAAGCCAAGCCTCCTGCCAGTATCAAGGAGACTCGGTTTTTTCTTGGAAAAGTCAATTATTATGCCACCTTCATCCACCTTCATTCCTGGGTTAGTTGAAAAAGCTGATCCTATTCATAAACTCACACAGGATGAAGCGAATTGGGCGTGGAATCCCGTGCCGAGATGGCTTTTCAACAATTAAAAGTTTTACTTACTCGTAGCTCCAAAGAGGTTCTTGCACTTAGTGGACAAACCCTTTCCCACTCCCAGGAATATGAACCTTATAAAGACAAGCCCATTTGTTTTTCCAGCAAGAAGTTTAATCCTGCAGAACGGAATTATTTTTCCACAGAAAATGTAAGCTCGACCCCATCTTTAGGCCCAAGTTTCATTATCTCCGGTAGCAAAATTAAGCCTCTTGTTGACCATCGTGCTCTCTACTTGATCAACAGCACACCCACGGGTCACAAGTATCACAATGCTCAAGAATTTTTATCTAAAGTGCTTACAAGTGAGCTTCAAAGGGATGGGGTCAAATGCCAATTGTCCATTCCTCATGAACAGCATCAAAATGGAGTGGTTGACAGGAAGATCTGTACATTGAAGGAAAGCGCTTAGAGTATGCTTAGATTTGCAGGTCTGTCATGCATGTTTTAGGGAGAGGCCATACCATGGTTTGTGAAGAATTGCACACCAAAAGAAGCATGGTCAGGCAAAAAGCCTGATGTAAAACATCACCCAGCTTATGCCTACACCCAATGTAAGAGGAAAAATGGATGATGCGTAGGTGTATCTTTGTAGGCTATCGTGCAGAAAACAAGGGATATGGGTTGATTGATGCTCAAAGTTTAGCGACCCCAAGACCATCCAAGCACAACCTCAGGAGCAAGTTCGCAGCCTAATTCTTCGCGGATCAGCCTCTTCCCTAGGCCGAGTGGTTGTGATCTCGTGCCTGTGCCAGCTTGGCCCTTCATGTGGATTCGGCAGCCAGGATGAAAAGCAAGAACCAAGCCAGGAATTTGCAAGCCATCAATCAGCCCCAGCCACAACTTGGTCTGCCATTGCTTCTCACCTTTCCAAAAACGAGTTGCCAAAATGGATGGCCGATAAGCCAAAAAGGATGGTCGATAGGCTCGGAGGCCTGTCTTTTGTTCGTATAGTATAGGCATGGTAATCGCTAGATATGACGATCGCCTAATTTGTAAATTAAAGATTTACATTTCAGAACGCTAGTCCATCGCTCTATATAATCTTATTCTCCCCCTTTCCAATCCTTTCCAAATCATGTCTATTCACTTCCAAAATCGCTCCGGCCTCGGGCTTCCATTCTTTTTTGGTAGAAATTATCTCCGGGATGCTTTGATGTATTTTTCTTCTGAAGCTCTATTGTAGGCTGCAGTGGCCGTGCCATTTTGCCTCTAAGGATAAGCCTTGTTTCATTTTAAAGGATGGGCTAATAAGCTTATTATTGTGCAAAACCC
Organism: Isoetes taiwanensis; assembly: GCA_021234155.1. Lineage (NCBI taxonomy): Eukaryota > Viridiplantae > Streptophyta > Lycopodiopsida > Isoetales > Isoetaceae > Isoetes > Isoetes taiwanensis. Next base: position 635,211 of record JAJEKV010000081.1, on the reverse strand, counting down.
GAATGAAGTTTAGCTGGGCAGAGGCAAATCCAGCAGAGGCGATTTTGAAATAGGATGAAACAATGTTGAAACAAGAGCAGAGATGGCGCAATATATCCAACTATGGCTTTAGAAGCCCTGGGAGTGGATTGGGCGCCCTCGGAATGGACTGATGAGTTCTAGTTTGCCTTTTCTCGCCGGGCTAGGCGAGAATTTTTCTTTTGGGTTGCCCCTAGGGGGGCAAACCCTCGTTTATGTGGGTATGTGGGTATATTCAAGTATGCGCCGCATATACCGCATATGCTGATGATCAAGTAAAAACCTGGGTTGCCGCCAGAATGCTCGGTCATCCAAATTCTCTATCCACGGGACTTGGCTATGGCTTCGCATCTGATTTCCTCGCCTCCCTTCCGGCCGTGGTTCCGCGAAGTTCACAAGTGGGATTGAGCTTAAGAACGACTTCCTATCACGTATGGTCAGATGGACTACTATAGTTCAAGGCAAGAACTAGAGGTAATCTTAAGCTATTCAACCCAAACCTCAAAAGCGCTCTTCTTTCTCTAAGTCCCATAAACGGGTAGCCTGCTCAATGAGTACGTATGTTGGATTCTCACCGCCATCGGAGGTAATGTAGAGATGCATTCTGCTCATTCTTGAGCTTCTCAACTTGGAAGCCCTAAATCTAACCATGTTGCTCCTCTCAGTTCATCTTCTTCTCCCCTCGCCCAACCTCTTCTTGAGAGGCTATTGTAGGAAAAAGCCATTGTAGAGGTATCACTTGCCCCGATCCCGCCCTTTTTTGGCATTTCATTTAGTTTCAGATTTGTTGTAGCTATAGTGCTTGTCATGCCTGCTTTGGTGGAGCTGGAAAAAGTGGAAATGCCTTAGAAGAACTAGCTCATTTCGCTCGAGATATGGTTCAAGGTCCTCGAAGTTCACCTATAAAGATCTCGCACTGGCCACCAAGGGCTTTACCCCCAGCGTAATACTTGGGCATGGGGCATTTGGCAAGGTCTATAAGGGCATCATGCCCGATTCTGACCTTATAGTTGCAGTAAAAAGAGGAGAGGGAAGCAAGCAAGGAAAGAGTGAATTTGTTTCAGAATTATCAATTATAGGAAGACTTCGCCATCGCAACTTGGTACAACTTCAAGGTTGTTGCCAGGAGAGAGGAGAGGTGCTTTTAGTTTATGATTTTATGCCTAATGGCTGCCTGGATAGGCACCTGTTCTGCAAAAACAGTAATATACCAACTTGGCCCATCAGATTCAAGATTGTATCAGGAGTTGCTGCTGCACTTGCTTATTTGCAATCAGAATGGGATCAACTAGTAGTGCACAGGGATGTGAAGACTAGTAACATCAGGGTGAAAGCATGTTGTAGTGGAACAAAAACGTGCATTTTAGCACCACATTTTTGGGTGCTAAGTGTGGTGGGAACTACCAAATTTGTAGTGGGAGAGGGAGTTATTTTTTCAAAAATACACATGATTACTTATTCAAAATTTTGTCCTTTCAGTCTTATTCAAAGCTTATTCAAAGAACGCATACCCATCATTTTCCCTCAAAAAAACTCGATCACGCCTCCCTTAATCCAAAGAAGACCATTTCGATTCTGAATTTTCATTTCCCTCAAAAACTCGACACGCTCCCTTAATCCGACAAGACCATTTCTGATTTCGGGCAAGAAGATCGATCAATTTAAATGGCTCGATCATACCGGACTTGAATGCCACGGGGATACACCTACAAGGAAATGTGTGTGCAAGAAAAGCATTACGCCACACAAGAAGAAATTGAGTCCTGTTTGGGGACCGAAAGTATTAGGAAAATCCACTTACGTGTGGGTTGCATTCTAGATTCTGGGATGCCCATGATTCTCTGTTGTTTAGAATATTGTTTTGTTTCATCATGCAGGTTGAAGAATCTGAAAGCAAGGAGAGGTATAATGAATATATGTGCCTTTACAAAAAAATCACGCAGGCGTGAAGTGTGCCGGGGAGGCATGGCCTCACAGACTATGGTGGCTATGCACTACCTTCACACAAAAGGAAAAGAAATAAACCGGTTGAGTTTCCGGCAACAGCTTAAGAGAAAAAGAGTCCAAGCCTCTCGTCCCAACGAAGAGGAAGAATGCAAGCATTTCAAATAGTGAGGAAGGTGAGCAACATGCCACGATGATGCTTCCTCTTGAAATGACTAGGCCACAATTCAAGCCTCCTAAAGTCAGAAGAAGAATCTCTGGGGAAAATCACCAAAAAAATAGGTATTTTTCAACCCTCTTCTTCTAGAACCACCATATGATGCAATTTAATATTGAACTGTTATTTTCCAAAGAAGGTCTAGCAAGCTTGAACAATCGTGTACACCACTTACTTCTTCATTTGGGTGTGTTGTAGTTATGTGTAGGAAATTTGTGCCGCTAGTTTCGAAGTTGTGGTGGATAATTTCAGTTCACAAGTAGTATGTAGCTCCACATGTGTTACAGTGACGTCATATGGTGCCAATTATATGTTAATAATGTAGTTTGTAGCATAGCATATGTAGTGTCACATATAGTACCAAACGTGGTACCTTTTCCGAATAGTGAATTGGCTTCCATATGTTTCTATACTTAGTGTCATATGTGATGTTAGATATGGTGATACTTGTGAATGGTGGATTGTCCGCCATATGTGGTGTGCCAACTGCCGCTTAAATATTGCACCACGCTATCCGCCACATATGGGGTGGTGGATGCCGGATGTGGTGCCTTCGCGGCATTGTGGTGCCACATGTGGTGTGCCTAATGTGGCACCACTATGGATCCACATTTTGCACCACATGTGGTGTCTTTGGCCATTTGTGGTGCCGGGCAATGGATTGCCATATGTGGTGCCTTGGGTGCATTGGAAAGAGCCATATGTGGTGTGGCATGTGGCACCGGTTTGGTGCCACATGCCACACCACATGTGGTGAATATGACGCCATTTGTGGTGCAAAGTTTGTCATGATGGTATTTGTGGTGTGTAAAGTGGTGCCCCGTTGTGTCATGTGGTACTAACCTTGGATTACTTTCGGATGAATTCAACAAGACACCGGGAGAATGGATCAACTCTACAAGATCGGTGATTCGGGCAAGGCAAGGTTGCAAACTTGTGATCAAAGCCTGCAGGTGCTACAAATGAAGGTTCAAAGAACTTGAGTTCCGCATCGAGAAGATGAATAAAGATTTAAAAAATGGGAAGGAATGATTAAGGATAAACCAAGTCGCGTGACGGTATTCGCCTATATGCCAAGATACGTAGGCCGAAATAAGGAACTATTACCGTAACTTGAGCGCATAAAAATCGAGGAGCTTAATCTGGCCGTCAGCCAGTGGAAAGCATTAACACAACAAAGATTGAAAGTGCCGGGAACCAAGGTTAGAGAGGTTTATGTCTTGCAAGGACCGCCTTTATTTGTCTTGATCCACTACTTCCGCACTTTTGATAAGGTCAAGATTATGGTAGTGGCTGTCCATTCTGTGGCAAGATCCTCCAGTGGATGGGGAAACCACTACCAACTTTGATTGCTGAATGCAGTCACCAATACCATCTTCCATGTCTGCTCAGCCTCTTGAGGTACTTCATAACAAAATTCCTGAAGTGCTTAGTATAATTGTATTCTCATTGACAAATTTGCGTTCACTTTGCAGGATTTGTAATCACTGTTGCATTGAGAACTGCTGTCATGAATTTTCTACAGCATGGGTACAAGCCTTAGGTGTGAGTAGGGAGGATCAAAAGCAACTTCAAGCTACTAAGGCATTTACAGGTGAGCACTTATAGGTAGCTCGAAAAGAGAGTAAGCTCCGGCTTAGTCTCCTTCTTTTTTTTGCTTATTGTCTCTAATTTGCCCCCCTAGGATGACATCGCCACTCGTGTGGTGAATTAGATACGATGGTGAAACTCGAAAAGGGAATAAGCCCGACGACATAAAACAAGATCTGGTTGGCTTAGTCTCTTTTTGCTTCTCCTATTTTGTGTATCTAAAGTGCCCCTCGGGATGAGATCGCCGCTCATTTTAGGGGACACTTTAGATATATAAAAACAGAACATCGTAAAGAGAGTAAAAAAAAGTCCGGAGCTTAGTTAAAAAACCAAAGCATAGTTACAATCAATTGTGATTCAATTCCAGGTTTGCGAGCATGGTGTCGATTTACTAATTCAGACTAATGTTGTTCATACTTTGGTGGCAATGACTATGTGAGTCCATCTAGCACACCAAAAAGGGAATTATTTTCTACCCCTCAAAGGTAACTAAGTCTTGTTTGATGCAATTGGGATATGTAGCTTACTTCTTCATCCCTACTTTGTAGATATAGATGTACAATGTGGTCGTTAGGGGACAAGACACTCACACCCCTTCGAAAGCATTAGACCGATAGAAACTCGGGCAAATCGAAGATGCATCAGGTTACGTGAAGTCGACAAATCGATGAGATGTCAACATATCGAAGAGGGTGCATCAAGTCAAGCTCCAAAGTGGGTGCTCCAACCGGACAACAATCGCCAGATCAACGGATGCATTAAGTCATGCTCCACACCAATCCGCCAAATCGGCGGATGCATCGGGTTATGATTCGAACAAATCATTTCATGAATGTAAGTCACAAGGTAACTTCCAACCTTTTGTGCCTGTCTTCTTTTTTAATTTGACCCATATAGTTATAGAATCTGTTAAATTTTTGGTACCGAAGTGTCTCGAGAGAATGCAAGAGAAGAATTCCAAGCAAAAGACACCTCCAAGACATTCTGAAGCAGAAGTTTCCATCCCTGCACGAATAGATCTTTGAAGTAAGTTTCGACCCCTGCACCAAGAAATGTCAAGGCGGTTTCCGACCGCACCAACTCGCCCATGCAAAACTACAAGGTTAAGCCCAATCCTGCTTGTTTTTTACTACAATGGAGTAAAAAACATCCCATCCCCCTCTTAGCATTCAGGATATCATTGCTGATAATAGCAGAATATCACCATAGAAATATAAGAAATTACAATATAGATGTCAACATTGTAACTCATAAACTATAGTCATCCGTATATCTCACCATTTGGCTACTTTGTATTTGTTATCTATCTTTGCAAGTATGGCTACTTTGTATTTCTTATCACGACATCTCTCTTTATATAAATACTGGAGCTGTGTCCTAATGTTACTATCGAGTAGGAATGTTTATCTTATTCTTGTCTATGAAAACCAATATACGTCTAGGTTAGTCCATGAAGGAAGGAAAAGAAAGTTCCATTAAACCGTATCAGAGATGCACTAACCTCATCACTGGACATTGTACTATACTTGTGAAACATCATACAGAGCATCTATTTCTTGAGTTGGGCTACATGTTTTTCCGACAAGTTGAGATGAATAAAGTTCATTTGTTTCAACCAATATGCCATACATTCATGTAATGATGGACCGATAAGGCTTGTGGACATTTCACGGGTTTTTAAAAATTAATAATTTGTTTTCCTGTTTTTAACATTTCGGTGATATCCCGGCATGGCAAAAATATTCTTATTTTGCACATGGTGAGCATCATGATAGAGTTATAGAACCTGTGGTAAATTAGTTTCTCAGGTATAATGAAAATTGTTTTTATTTTATCAACAGGACCTGGAGCAGATTTTGAACTACTTAGGTGTTGTAAGGCATGTACTTCCAAATCTGCATAGAATTATCAAAACTGTATTTTTGAGGAAGGCAAGCCGCTAGGTTGAGTAAATATCCATCTATATGAGAGATTTAAAATCTGTGGCATGGGTGCGAGAATAGTCCAAAGATGTGGTCGCCAAGTACTAACCCATTTCTTTGGATAGGAATTCACAAAGAGAACTTTTTTTCAGATGTACAGTTGGATCCCTTCTTTTGATAACAAGTTACCTAAAGATGCAGTGGAAGCCCTATGTTATTTGTACCTTAATATTATGCAAGGGGGTTTCCAAATTTAATAGTTTGTTAGACATCAAGGCAATCTATCATTAGTGATCGTTTGACGTCAGGTACTGAATTGTTTATAAGCAGCACCATATAAGGAAACCAGGATAAGATGATCCCGGTATGCCTTCTAAGTACTGAATTGTGCCTTTGTTAATGAAATGAAATGCCCTTATTTTTCAATATAGTATTGGATTTAATAGAAAGGTTTATAGGGCACAATTATTCTTCTTATGGCAACGGCACCATGACAGGGATTTGGCAAAAGCCTCCGAGGTCAATGTTTATTGGGAAAAAAGGTCTTGTGGCAATTGCTGAAAATGCCACTTGGCCAGATAAACATTCTAAAACTTACATATGTCAACTAGAAAAGGAAATTAATGGTAAATAATTAGACAATAATTGCTGTATTACCAGACGATAATTGTTGTTACCAAATAAGTACAGATCAGATGGAGTTTGATATGGTGCAAGCTCGGGGAAAAAGGCAATTCTATACCGGGTTTTCCAAATTTGAGCATTTGTGTATGCAATTGAGCTTCAAAAGATTTGGTAGCCTTTAAAAGCTAAATGTTAGATGTATCATATGGAATCAATGTGTGACTCAATAAATGTTTATTAGAAAATTATGCAACGTGCTACAAAGATGATATAAATAAGGGCAAAATTATCGTTGCCAATCAAAGTGACAAGTTATTAAAAACTACACCATTCCTATATCTCATAATCAGTCAGAATTTCAAGTTCTTGGTCCAACAATTGAGGTTATAAATGATGGAGACACGATCGGTTTTTATTGCGAGCATTGCAATCTTATTTTATTCTAATGGAGATCCCCCATTAGAAAAGAAGACTTCATTATTGTATGGAAGCAAACTACACCTATCTTAAAGCTTAAAGTTGTAAATGTTGTAATTACCCTATGCTGAATGGTTAACATATCAAAAATGGCACTAGGCACAAATCTTAGCCACCATGCTTAATTTTTTTTTTCTAAAGGGCCCAGAAAGGGCCCAAAATTATTTATCATGATCCACACAACCATAGACCATCGTAATTGATGATTAATATAAAATCCTGCCTCGGGATAAGTTGTGGGACAGATTGAGACAGCTAGGTATACAGACTATACGAGGCTTGCTCCGGTCGTCTCACACTGTCGGGGGAGCCCGTTGTTAGTAGCATTGGGGTGCGCCAGGGCTGCCCTCTATCCCCGACGGCTCGGGACAGGTACATTGACCGGCTAGAAGAATGGCTAGCCGAGGCACGGGGAGGGGAGGCGCGGGTTGATGCACCACATAATCCGCAACTCATATATGATGATGATGTTGACCTGCCGCGATATACCCTAGAGGACATGCAACGCCACCGGATGCTTTGGACACTTTTCCGCCAATTCAGCGACATGAGAGTTAACTTGGCCAAGACAAGGGTGCCGGGTCCCATCATCCCGGCACCCACGTCTTCCCTCATTCACTTACCAAAGGTGTAGTGGAGGTGGCTCGATCTTATAAGTATTTGGGCATTGAGTTTTCTACTACCACACACTGGGATGCATCCATCGTTACTGTAATCGTAGGTGAAAAGCCCAGATGCAATGCAAAACAACAAATACAAGGCAGAGTCATGATGCATGGGGTCACCGGGCACACTTGTTTAGGGCATTGGTTGAACCGGTCCTCCTCTATGGGGCGTGTGGGGGTCGGTGATATCCCTCACCACTTGGAACGATCTAGAGCAGTACTGTAAGGCCTTCTTGGCCCCCGCACCGGGAGTGAAATCCATGGTCCCATATCGATCTTGCTCCAGAGACGGGCTTCCTTCCATTTACAGAGGGTCGCTACTGAACGTCACATTATTTACTTCCGTAAGGTGGTGGCTATGGATGAAGCCCTTTGCCCAACCTTGCTTTGGCAAATGGCGATGGGCCCAATGGCGACTCAAAGCCCGGCTGGAAAGACAAGCAAGCATAGTGGTTTCGCTATGGAATGTGCAGCACACGATGTGGACCGCATACACCGAAGGAACGCTACCGCCTTGAGGCAAGATTGCGGATGCTTGCTTCATGGCCAAGCTTTGGGATGCAGAGGCCCCCGTCACATGTCAAGGTGGCAAATTATCGCGGCGAGGTTAATCCCATGCTCACGAGGGGCCCACACCACTACCTCCGCACCCATCTACCCATGAAAAGCGCAGGTGATTGCTTCCATTCAAGACAGTGCACACCACCTCCGCATTGAGACACGGGGAGATGGATTCGGAGCCGCTGAGGACAGAGTGCCGCGTCGGCCGGCCAACGTGGGCGCCATTGAGGATGAAAGTCACGCCCTCCGTGCCTCGTCGACGTCTGAGCATATCCGGGTTCGGGTATGCTCGATGTTAGTTATGCCCCATCGTGCCTTGCATGAGCTACCGAGCACGCCTCGTAGGCTTGTTGGGATCATACCTCCGGGAGGTAATGGATCTGTAGCGGACTTCGGGTTATGCCCCCGGGTCCACATTAACCTTAATTTGTATTTGTGATTATGTATATAATCTGCGGCAAGATGTCAAAGATCCTTATTGCTACTAAGGTTTTTCCCGAAAACCCTTAAGGGGTTTTTAATCCCGGTAGTAATCGCTTCTTTGCTCTCTCTTTGTACTTGGGTCCCATAGGCGGTTGGTTCTCGTGGACGATAAAATCATATTCTATTCTATTCTATTCCTATACACCCCTCATGGTTATTTCGCAATTCATTCGAAATATAATTACCCTATGTTGAATGGTTAACATATCAAAAATGACACTAGGCACAAATCTTAGCCACTATGCTTAATTTTTGGGTTGCCCCTAGGGGGACAAACCCTCGTTTATGCGTGGGCATATCCAGGTATATGCCGGCATATGCCTAGCATATCGGTGATGGGCTCAAACCGGTCACGTCAGAATTCTGGTCATCCGACCCCCATTCCTTCGCAGCGTGGCTATGGTATGCTAGACTCGACCCTTCTTCTTCTTCCAAGCATTTTCCTCTGGCTTCCAAGAGCATGGCAGTTATTTACTTTGCCTTCCATGATTTGCTTTGCTGGGAATCGTTTGGAATAAATAGCTATAGGGTATTATGCTGTCTCAGAGTTCGATTAGTTGAATGAATGGATTCTACAAAAGGGACCCTCTGTTTTTTTGTTGTTCTGCAATACTTGGAGATAATCTTTGCACTCTGCGAATATTTCCAGCTAGGGAAAAGATGCTAGCATGCTCACATCCTGTGCTTTGCCTCCGAACCAACAAAAATCTGTTGCATGTTTTCTTCGATGGAATCCATTGTTTTATCTAAGGACTAAAGAGTAATGGATGCTTAGGTTAATGGAGCTGAAAATGATTATGGGTCATTCATTAAAAGGCAGTTTCACATAGCTGGGATTATTGTAAATACTTTATATAAATCGGTGCCTTTAAATACAGTTATGATGGTTATGATATATGGAGTAAGTATAAATAAAGTTATCTGGCTAATAATTAGAGTACCTTATAGATTGTAAGGGCCTCTTGGATGTAATATATTCATTGTGAACATGAATACTCATGGATGGTGGTTGCTTCATGGCTATCTCTTAGCCATTATAATTACATTACACTTTGGTATCCCACATATTCAAGATCGTCTTCCACGCCATTCAAAATTGAGATATATACTCTACCATAAAATGTCGAACATTAATAATGGATTCAACCTTGTAGTTTTAGAACCAAACAAATGTCTGCACACTGGGGTGTCTCATTTTCGATGTCCCTTTTGTCCCCCAATTTAGTACTAAAATCAATAAAGGTGGTTAGAAATTGGAGGCAATTTCAAATTTAGAAAACAAAAATAGCAATAAAAATTCGAATTCCTTGAATCTTGGAGAACCGGGCTACAATGCGTGCATGTGTTGAGCCAGTCTTTGCATGTCCCTAAGGGGAAAACCCTCATCCATGTGGGTTTGTGGCATATTCCAAGTATATGTCAGTATATGCTCGAAAACATGACTTTGAAGTGTGATTTAAGCCATTTCACTCTCGGGTCACGGAGGGCAACCCTCCGTGCGCAGCACCTTGTTTTCTATTGTTTAATTAATTATATTTATTATATTATATTATTTAAAATAGTATTTATTGATACATGATTTAAAATTAATTTAACTCATTAGCTTTATGTTTGGGCCTGTTTGCCCCTCCCCCTCCCTCTTTGCCCCCACCTTTTGCCCACCATCTTTGTCCTTATGCTCTTCCCAAAAAAAAAAAAAAAAAAAACTCCTTTTTCTCTCCTCTTTTGCCCTCCTCTTCGCCCACCCTCTTTGCCGCTTTTCCCTCCTCACACCACATCTCTCCAACAAAACACCTTTGCCCCTTTGCCCACCCTCTTTGCCCCCCTCACCCCCCTTCCCCTCCCTCGGCATCCACAAAGGATAATAGACTCCATTACCAAAGTGTGCAAGGGTAGAAAATTCTTGAGAACTTTCTCAACTCGTAGTTTGTAAGTACTTTGAGGAAAATCTGTGTTTCTATCACTAACTCCATGCAAAACTTTTTTCTATGAGATGTATATTTGTAATGCAAAACACTTCTTTTTTTTTCTCTTTTTTTTTTTTTTTGGTAAGAGTTCCGTTTTCCTGCAGAGTTCCAAATGTCAGAATGTGATCCACTTTAATATAATGTGACTTCTCGTAAATTTTCACAAATGCCTGGAGTAGATTTTGATGAGACATTTTCTCTCTTAGCCAAGATGACATCGATTCGAGTTGTCCTTGCACTAGCAGCACAAGAAGATTTTGAAATTTAATAAATGGATGTGAAAATAGCCTTCTTCAACGGAGATCTAGAGAAGGAGATTTTCATGCAACAGTCACCAGTATTAAAGGAAAAAGGCAAAGAAGATCTGGTCTGCAAGTTGAAACGAGCCTGTATAACTAAAACAAAGTCCACGGGCATGGTAGAAGAAAATTGATCAGTTCTTTAAAGCTATCAGTTTGAAAAGATGTGTTATGGAATGGAATGTATATGTGAAGCTTGTAAGTTTAGATCTCATAATCGTCGTTATGTGTATAGACAATCTCATCTTAATGGGCAATAGCAAGAGAGCAATTTTAGCAATCAAGCAACGGTTGGCAGGGACATTCAAGATGACAGATCTTGAGGATATCAAAACATGTCTTTGTCTCCAAATAATCAGAAATTGTACCAAGAAGGAACTCTTAATCCATCAAGGGAAGGCAAATCGATTTGGGATGCAATACGCCACTCATATCCTACAACCATGAATGAGAAATTGACAAAAAGAATGGGTCCAAGGACTGCACAGGAGCAATCAGTCATGAAGGACTTTCCATACCAGAATCTAGTAGGTTGTTTGATGGACATCATGGTCAGTAGCATGCCAGCCATAGCAGCAGCAATGGGCATAGTTAGCAGATTCATGCAAACCCCTGGAAAACCACATTGGTGTATAATAAAACAAATAATACACTATTTATTAGGCATGCAACGAATGTAACTTTGTATGGCCCAGATTCAAATGGCCCTAGTGTTCAGCTCGTGGGTTTTGTAGATTCTAATTGGGCAAGAGATCCAGATAGTAGAAGATCCATATCCGAGTTCTCGGTTATGCTTCATGGTGGAGTTGTCGCTTGGACCACCTGCAAAAAAACCAGTGTGGCTCTATCCTCCTGTGAAGCTGAGTACATGGCAACAAGTGCAGTGGTTAGGGAGATTGTGTGGCTCCAAAAATTCATGAAAGAGCTCACTTATGAGCAAGCAACACCTACTGTAATCTATAATGATAATCGGAGCAGCAATATTTTCTTTGTTATATTTTCTTTCCATTCTCAACTAGTCTAATTTATGAGCAGAACAGGGGTATGTTAGTGGATACTTGTGCTCATCAATTAAATAGCTAGCAGACGTGGCTAAGGCTGACTGTACATGTCTCATATAAATACAAGAACCTCATATGATGGGGTAGGTTGTTGTTTCTTTATCCCTCCATCTGTGTTAGTAATTAATCAATGAATGGAATAATGACATGCCGCCATCTATAATGAATGGAATAATGCAAGGGGTAATGAACTCCTTCAGTGTGCCAATAGAGGAGAAAATTAAGTACATTCTCTTATGAGCTTTTCACACCAATGTGTTAGTCCGATGAGCTTTTCACTCCAATGTGCTACCGCATTACCATGACTCCACCCTTGCAAGCACTTTAGAATGACACGATCATCTCTAGCATCTCGAGCACTGGTTCACTCAACCTGAGTCAACTGATTTGTCGCTCATCCTTGGCCCAAAGATCTCCAATCCTGTCATTTGAAAGTGCATTCTATAGAAGAGGTCAGGCTATTGCAACAACGCATTGGAGTGAAAAGCTCCTCGAAGTAGTTCCTCATCCCGGAATTAGAATTGAATGACATGATGTCACGAGAGTTAGATCTCTACGATAATTTGATTGATATCTTGCCATATCAAAGTTCTTTTCATCCTCTACAAGAGGAAACTTGTGAAAGTTTCAGTGCATGCAATAGTTTTTGCTGGGAAGTTCCTGTCTATACTAGGTGCTGAGTATCTGTAGTTGGCATAAAACTTATACTATACTAAATGTTGTGGGTATGACAAGTGATGTAGATCATTTAAAAAAAACTTCTGCAAGGTGACTTGTATAAGCAATTGCAGCTTCGGAGTGTCTATAAATATAATGCAACAAGTGCTAGTGATACTTTATGAGCCATTTTAATCTCAGTGCAATGCCTGACATAACTAAGTGCGTGCATCCATGATGTCTTTCGAGATAAAATCCCAATAAACCAACTAGACTTGTGTCTGGCAATGCATGGAGTGGCTGGTTAGGCGAGATCAACTCAACATAGTTGGCTCAGATGTGACTGAATACAGACATTGCTGCAAAGTGTGACTTTAGGCTAGGCATTTGTAAGGAGTTCCTATAAGATCTGAAATTTAAGGACTTGTTTAAGAGATGTGGCTCGTCAAATTTGGAACCTGCACAAAAAGTTCATGTAAACTGATGGAAATTAATATTAAAGCAAAGAAATACAAAAAGTTTACCTACTCTTGGTCGAACACTACAAGAGTTAGAAACACACAGTTAGGGTTTTTTTTTAGTTTTGAAATTGATTACAACCCTGTTTCAGAGACTCTGTACCCTGTTTTCAAAGATTTCTAGACCCTGTTTCAGAGATGTCAATTTTGCTTCGCTGGAACTTTGTTGGAACAGGTTTCATCTACTTCATCGAGTGCTTCTCTGAGAACAGAGTTTCGTATGCCAACGTGCTCTAAAAACTAGAGCTTAAAAATAGGCTAAAAGCTTGAGCGCAAAAACTAGAGCTCAAAAGCTTGAGTTCAAAACTAGAGCTCAAAATAGAGCCAAGAAAACTCTGCTCTAGCTTCGCCTGAACTGCCATAGCCACCTCCTGCCACTGAGAACACTACCCTGCTTCCATTCCCGCTAAGAAAAACTCCGCTCTGCTTCTATTTTGAGCCATGCAAGAAAAACTCTGCCTTGCATCCATTCCAGTGCCCTGCTTTTCATCTTTGGCTATGCCTTCCCAGGTCTGTCCGTGCAAACCCTCGAACCAGAGCGTTAAGGGCGATGACGCCCTGGCCCTCGGGCATTATTGAACAAAATTTTTTGGGAAAACTACCAAACTACCCCTATGAGTTTATGCAATTAATTACTAAAATGCCCTTATGAGTTTTAGAATTACCAAAATGCCCCTACACACCTACTATACACAAGGGCATATTTTGGTTATTTTGAAACTCATAAAGGTATTTTGGTAATTACACAAACTTATAGGAGTATTTTGGTAGTTTTCCCAAAAAATTTCGGGCCAACAAAATGGTGAGGGGAGCCATTTTGATGGCCCTCAATTTTTTTTTCAATAACGCCCTCGGCCAGGGCGTTATCTACACCATACTACTAGACTAATCTTGTACAGACTATCATGGTACTTTTCTATGATGCTAAGGCTGGGATCGCACTTACTAGGCTGACCGAGGGTTAATACAGAAGGATCAAATAGCATAGTGCCATGTGGCAAAATGCAAAGAAGTTCGTATCGGCGAATGTGAAGTGAAATCTTTATGTTATGTTACCCTAACATAAAGGGCATCCCGTTATGTTAGCAATTTAACCTAACATAACGGCCAGTGTGTAATGGCCCTAGGTCTTTTAAATTTTCATCTCCGCCCTTAGCTGATACTCTGTTCCATGCTGAAACATCTCCATTTCCGTTTCCATTTGCATGTACATTTCCATTGTTTCAAGTCTGGAAAAATTATTCATATTGTGTGCAGGAACTTTGAATTCGAATCCCTTATTTGGATCTCCCAGGCCCTGTGTCGACCCCAAATTTGAAGAATTTAATGTGAAGGGAAGTGCCGCGCTGTTCAACAGCTTCCCATTTTCCATTCCGACCATCTTAGAGATAGGTTCAAGCTTTTGCCTTAACATTTCTGCATGTATTTTCGTCTACTGAGAAGAAGCTTACTCCGCATCAGATCCGCCCTGCAGATTAATGTGTTGATTCTCATCTGCAGATAAAAATTCAGAATCGTCATCTTCCCAAGAATCCACGTAATCAGGCGTGAATTGGGCTAATTTTTACTGTTTGATTTGGCGGCAGAAAGACTCTGCCCCATTTTTTGAATGAAAGGGGCGATTGAAAACCGCACTGAAAAAGGTCCAAATCTAGCAGTTTGGAGGTAGATATTGGAAGCATTATTATTTTGTGTAACTTAATGCTCCGTTCCGCCAAAGCCAGAAGCTCGAGGACCCAATTCCATAGCTGCAGATCCGGTAGAATTCTCTACCTCTCTGAGCAATTCTTGAGTTCTTTCATAAGATTTAAGGTGTGAATCTGAACCCCATCTACTATCTGTTGAAGCCGAAGTAAGCTTTGCTTCTTCTAGCCTGCCCTTGCTTCATCAAAAAATCCCTAAATTGCAAACCTTATTGTTGTCTCGACAAAGCTTTCCTGTGTACTGCTTCCGCTGCAGCATAATTGGGTTGCTGCATATAAGCCCAACATAAATTTCCCAGCTTCCTGTTCGATTGATACTTGGAATTGGAATTTTTTTGCCCTGAGATGGGGCAGTTTTGGTCCTTTTCCCGTTGAATGCTAAGTAATCCTTGATGGATGAGGTGCAGCTTATGTTTTGGCAGAGCAATTTGGTCGTCAAGCCTTTTGATCAATGGCTTGATCGGAGAACAGGGGGCGGATTTTTGCTCATTCTTTGGCCTCCTAAAACACTCGAGGCCCAAGAAGCCAGACCGTATCTATGATCATTCAACAATTTTCTTCACCCCCAAATTCCAACGCCGGAATTATCCAAAACAGAGCAACCAACCTCAATTTCTACAGAATTCTGCAACGATTCTGCAAAGCCCAATGAGTGAGTTCAAATCCGGTGCTGTGCTTGCTTTTACACGAATCCGCACTACAGCATTTGATGAATTGTGGGCAGTTTTGAATCATTTAACACGGATTTTGGTTAATCTGTCCCATTTTGGGCGATTCTTAATGATCTGATGCCGGAATTTGGAGGAATTATGGCAAGGTAAGGCGGATTTGAGAGGGTGGATTGATGAAAAATACGGCGCAGCTTGCATTCCGGTGAAGATACAGAAAGAACTCAAAAATCTTGTTCAGGTTCGTCCATTACATAATGGTAGAGCTTGTTTAGATTTAAAACCTACACTCCAAAAAAATAATGTTCAGATTCGTTGATTACTTATTGGTATATTCTGGTAGACAAGCATGTTTATACATTCGAATGAGTAAATGCTTCTGTCCCTTTTGTACATAACCATGCAAAGCCAATAACATAAGCCAACTTCAGCTAGATGTATGAACAAATCCAATCTATGATCTGAAGGACAATCGAGGTAGGGCACTTGTTTTGAGATGTAGTAAGCATTTCTTTTCAGAGTTCCAACTATGTCTCTGTTTGAAAGAATGTTCGTTTTTACACCCAGCCAGTGTACAAGGTCCTTCATTGTGCCCTTCTATGATGTTTTTGACGTAGTAATGAAATTCTCCTCCTTCTATTCCATAAACATCAACCTGTGGAAAACACACATTATGTAAAAATGGAAAAAAAAGGGGGAAGAAAACTACTATTGTATTACCTGTCCACAGATATGAAGGGAGAGAGCAATGGCAAAGAAACCACTAGAAAGCTTCCTTTGAGTTTTATGCTTGGAACGCTTACGAGGAAAACTAAGATTCCAATATGCCATTGCATATGTTAATGTATATGAATTCCCTTGCACTGGTATGCAACCTGACCAATTTGTACTACATCACAAACAACATAAAAAAGCAAAACACATTCAAATTCTACACCTTCTACAACATAATTGACGAACATTTGGCATTAAGCTGTTCACAACGCAAAGCCTTTAGTGCTTACCAATCTGTTTCTGGTTGGATATACCCCTTCATCACATCTGAACTCCAATCACTTGAACTATTATGGCGTGCTGTATAGCGCATACAGAGCTCACCAGGCCTTTCTGTGAAGCCACAGTAGACTTTATTCTGTATTCTTAATGTAGTCTTAGAGCCTACATGTTCTTCATATCCTAACGTAGGGGCATCATTGAACCTTATCACAGTTCCATGCTGGTCTATTTCTTTTCCATACCTTGTCCCTTGAATTAGAGACTGTGCACTTCCTACGACAGCACAACTTTCTGTATTACCAAGTTCTTGCAAATGATGAGTACCATTTTTCCATGTAGCTTGCATTCTCTCTGAATGGTTTAACAAAGGAAGCCCTAAATTTAGCATGTATATGTCCATGAGAGGGTCCATCATGGATGTCATGCATCCTTTTCTTAGATCTCTCGCTTGTATGTCACATCTTGGGCCTGGAAAGAGTATTGGACACTCGCATGTCCCTTTCACACATAGCATTCCCTTTGAACAATTTTTGGTGCTCTGGCAAGGAGTAAGTTCTTGCCCGAGTTCCATTGTTAATTCGGCTTGCCTGCTTCTCCAACATGATTGCATATTGAATGCAACCAATGACCATGTTGTGATAAGAAGGGCTAAATATTTCATTGCAGAAGGTGTTGGTTGCTTCTGAGGACTTTGGATGCCAATGTCCATGGTGATGTAGAGAAAACTTTATGGGCAAAATCACACTTGTGGCCACCCAGATTAAAAGAAAAAGGTGCTTACCAATCAAAAATCATTATTTCTAATTCTTGGGCACCTAGGGGTGCCAATGACTCAAAAATTCTTGGTCAGGGATGAAATTCTGGGGGTTACCCCCTGATCAAGATCTTGAGCAGCACCACGTGCTTCACACAGAGACGATTAGATTTGAAGTTTTTTGCATCAGATTTGCTTGCAAAGAAATTGAAGGCAGAGAGAATCGTCAGAATCAATGATAAGATATTGACATTACAATGGGCGTCTTTTGTAGGCGTGGCACTAAATTCTCCATATTAAAATGGAGTGTTCGCACATGAGATTCCATGCTCATGCATGTGCAAACAAGTCAAGAACATGTGGCTAACTTTTTCTTTCACCTGGCGATATGAGACAGTTGGTTATATTTTATTTTTAAAGGACAGTACTTGCTAACAGATAAAGTATAGTTAAATAATGACACCTTGGCATATGCACTTAAAAACCAGGGAAAGTGGAATATGTCAAGCGTCCTAATTTTTTGATGTGCCAAAGCTTTAGTTGTTATGTAATTAAAAGTTAGGTTTCAAATACCATAGTTGAATTTCACCCTAGTAAGATAAGCATTTTCCTGATTTAAAGCATCAAACCCAAGTTGATCACGTGCCTTTTAACTGCTATAATTCAATGCGATTAATCCCATGCTCACAAGAGGGCCACAATGCTACCTGTGTACACATTTGCCTATGAAGAAGTGTAGATTGATAGCTTTCATTCACATGAGGGTGCATCGCCTCTGCATTGAGACAAGGAGATGGATTCAAGAGGCATGCGAGAATATGATCTGTCAGTGTTGCCAACAGGGAGCCATTGAGGATGAATGACATGGCCTTTAGAATTGTCCAGCATTCAACCAAATTCGAGCATGCTATATTCAGTTAATCCCGCCTAGTCAGCCGCTAGATGTGCTACTAGGCACTGCCTCTATAGACTTACTGGGATCATATCTTCAGGAGATGACGAATGCACGTACTCAGATATGCTCTCTAGCACGGTATTAAATTGTACCTATATATAGCATTATACAGTTTGTCAGCATACTTATTACTGCCAAGACGAGGGTTTTTTAATCCTGACAGTAATACGTTTGTTGTTTTCTTTGTTTGGGTCCCATAAGCCAATTGGTCTCTGTGGACGATAAAAATACATTCTATTGTATTCTATTCTACTATGTATATATACGAATAAAAATCCAACTTATGAATGTAAAATGTGTAAATAGTCTCATCTATAGTAGGATGGAGTATTTTGTTTCTTTTGGTTGGGAAAATATATCCTCATCTTTATTATATATTTCATCATCATCATGTTTTGCCTAGCACTATGCAAATGAAGCAAATGAATTACCCACATATAGGAATGCCATGTAAATAACATGTATAAACATAGTCCAAAATGGTATATAGTTGGAAACAAATTGACAATTATGCCGTGCTAAATAACATGTATAAACATAGTCCAAAATGGTATATAGTTGAAAACAAATTGACAATTATGCCGTGCAAAGTGCTTCGACAAGTTCATGTAAATGACAAACCCACTCATTATTAATTGTTCAAGCGTCCATTCAAACTGGCCCACAACTACACAATAGTCATCTTATCTAACCATGCTCTCATAAGGTCATTAAAAGTGCTCAGGCAAGTGTGTATTGGGTTCAATTCATCTGTTAGATTGATTCAATTAGCCTAAATTTATTTGATATTTGCCATCAATATGTTGAGCTAAAGTCTTGCCAAATAATCGTCACTTACCAAATGACAAACCCATTGATTGCTATTTGTTCAAACGTCCATTCAAACTGCACCACATCCATACAATAGCTAAGCAATGTCTGGACAAATGCGTTAAAAGAGCTTTGAGAAGTTCATGTAAATGACAACCCACTCAATGATAATAGTTCAACTGTCCATTCAAACTAGATAATAGTCACCCTCTCTAACAAAGTGGCACTAACAAGCTCTTTCAGAATGCTTTAACAACACGTATATAAATGACAAAGGCATTTATTGAAATTGCTTAAATGTCCATTTACACTGGCCCACAACTCAAATGCCCAGTATAGTCGTTCAATCTAACCTAGTGGTTGGGCACTCAAGGAAAAGCAATTATTATAGTGTAAAGTTTCTTGAAATTTTCTTGCCGTGCAATTAATATAATAAGAATTTTTATGCCGCGAATTACTGAGGTCATCAAATATGTGCCTCCTATGGCGAAGAGCGTATGTTGCGGCCTCTCGTTTCGCTTGTAGTCATTTACGATAGACAGTGCCTTTAATTTAAAATATGAAATAAAGTTTTGAAGTATGAAATACAGATAGTCAAACCTCTATCAAAATAATTCAATGTTCTAATAAGAATGCTTTGATCAATACAACCAGCAAACTAACATGATTATCTTTCTATTGGGTCTTATCTTCTTCTTTTTCTTTTTTAATATAACAACCCATACAAACATGTTCAAATATGACGAACTGACTTTAAAGTTGTAGGAGATGAATTTATAAAAATATAATACAAATATAACACGAGGAACATCTTCAAAGCTACAGGGAATGAATTTATAACAGTGGTAATCAAGACCTTCAATAAGGCTCTAAGAGAAGGGCTGCCTAGCTAGCAGTGCAATAATACCACTATTTAAAAGGGGCGACCCACTAAACCCAGGAACTTATAGAACTATAATGGTTAGGAGTGGAATGACAAAGTGGTACAGCAAGGTGATAGAAATAAGGATAACTAAGTGCTCAGAAAGGAATGAAAAACAAGCCATGGAATAAGCAGGATTCATGCCAAATCGTTCGACAATAGATCATCTGATGACTTTGAGAGTGGCGACAGAAAAAACAAGGTCACAGGGCGAGACATTATACTGCTGCGTTGTTGACTTCAAAAACGCATTTGATACAATACCCAGGGATAAGCTACTGGAAAGGCTGGGAGATCTCAAGGGGGATTCACTTTTGGGTGCCATACAATGTGCCTGAGTGACTTGTAGGGGGGTTTTTTGGACCCATTTCCACATGTATATGGCAGAGTAAGGGGGTTTTTGACCACTACTTGGAGTAAGTTTTGTATGGAAGGGGTCAAATTTGCCCTTCAAAAAACCATATACGAGGGTGTTTTTGGTCACCCTCTGCATGCACATGGCATACCCCCTTTTGTATAAGTGCCCCCGGGGGAGATCTAGGCCTATCACACAATCTGTTAATGGAAATTGCAAGATTGTAGAGAAGGTAGAAGCCATGATGGGGTTGAATGATAGAGAAACAAAACTATAAAGTACTCGAAATTCTTGTTACGTCCAAGTGCAATCTGCCACAACTTCAAAAGTGAGAGACCCTAATTTCTAGCCAAAGTGCTGCTCAAGATTTTCCATCAATTGCGGTAGTAAGGAGTAAACATGATACACATTGTATCATTAGATAGAATGCATATGGCCTCAACAAAAATGATGTCATGCAACTGTAATAGATTCATATGAAGGTAGTGAATTTCCACTTGTGTTCTAAAATATGCCAAGTGATTAGATGCTTGCAGGTCATTATTATGTTCACTATTCGAAGAAGAAGACCGTGATGGCTCTATAAATACTAGTGGTCTTGGAGACACTAATATATTAAGGATGATTAAGAATAACATGATATTTTTATAGTCATCATCCTAATATATTAAGCATGATTCTAGGGGGGTATATGGTCCAATAGTTTTGAACATTTCTTATACAAATTTTCGGTCCAATGTATAGAGGATAGAATCGATCCTATGAGTATGACGGTGAGGCTTAACCGCCGGAACCAGATGCTCAAATAGAATGCAAGATGTATAGATTACATTGATACAGAGATACCGTTGGTTCTGGATCAAAATAAGAGGTTGGTATTGTGATTAAACATATAGCTACAGTGTTTTTATCATACCCATTGCTACAATGATCCAATATATATCTCAATGGTTGCTTGCTCCCCAAACATTTTATTCATGGTTACTCACTTTCTCTTCTGTCAATGTGAAGATTGAGAATTTGCTTATATCTAATGGTGATTTAGATTTATTACTAAAGATCTAGATCTTAAAGGAGCAATAGAGGAAATAAAGGAAGAAATAATGTATAACAAAGTTGTAGAATGTGAGAATAATATGCTATTGAGTTAATATGATAAAGTGTTGACTATTAACTCTAAGTTGTCTTAGATTGGTATCAAAGCTTGGTTTAGCAACTATGTCTAGCAGGTTTGGTGTTGGATTGTTGAATGCCATTGATGTGTTCAAAAGTGATTCTGGATTCCAAGTTTGGAAAGAGAGGCAGAGTTGTTGCTGTGGTAGCTCAAGGGAGCTCGTCATTAAATGAAGAGCAAACTATGGAAACTCAGATCAGGGAAGTTGTTATGACTTCTAGAGAAAGTACAATTGAACAAAGTGCAAAAATGAGAGATGAATCCCAAATAAATATGGAGGTACATGATGCTTACATATGAGGAAAAAACAACTTATCAGATTGATGTACTAGAAAATGAACTTAGGAGGCTAAAGTTTCATGAAAAGGATGATGTAAATGATTTCTTTCAAACTTTTGATAACATCATTGCTAATTTGGAAGGTGCAGGGGTGTTTTACACTCAACAACAGCAGGCACTTGCAATCTCCAGAGCAGTAGCAAGTCTTGGGAGTTGTGTCTATTTTTATTAGAACAATTGCAAGGCCAAGGATTGATGCAGAAAGGGTGTTAAGAACAGAAATAGAGCAAGCCAAAGTTATGGAGGATGAGGAGGCTTCACAAACCCTACTTGCAAGAGGAAAGGGAAAGTCTGGTAATCGACAAGGAGGTACAATAGGCCCTTGTTTTAATTGCAATCAATTAGGACATGTTAAAGTCAATTGTCCTAATCTAAGCAAAGAAATAAATTGTTACAGTTGTGGAGGAAGGGGGCATTATGCCTCAACCTGCTCTACACCAAAGAATGGAAGCAAGGAAGGGGCAAAGGAGGAAGAGCAAATTCCAGTTTCAGGGGAAGGGGAAGAGATAGAGGACGAAATGTGAATACAGAAGCAAATGTTGCAGAAGAGGTGTTTCTAGATGAAGAAGAAGATGAGATAAGTAAGTGCAAATTATTTTCCACATGTAAGAATTACATTAAAAGTAATGATGATCTTCTGATTTTAGATAGTGGAGCAAAAAAATTAATTGCATGCACATCAAAAATCTTAAAGGAGTGCAAAGGAGGTAATGGGGGACATGTATAAGTGGGCAATGGGGATTTGCAGAAAATCAAAGATGTTAGAGTTTTAGAACTTTTTGACTTGAATGGAAGAAGTGTAAATTTGCAAAATGTCCTCTGTATTCCAAGTTTGGTCAGAAATTTAATATCAAATTTTCAACTTGTTGATATGGGTTTTAGAGTGGTATTTGAGCAAATGGATTGCAAAATTCATGAAGGAAATGAACTAAAATTTTTGGGAAGAAGAGTAGGAAACCTATTTGGTATAAGTGCAAATGGTTTTGGGAGCATAAATCTGACCTTAAAATCTGATATTGAAATTTGGCATGAAAGATTGAAGCATATCAACTTCAAAAATATTGAAATGATGATCAAACAAGGCTGGATTAAATCTGCAGATAAGCTCAAAGAAAATTATGTCTGCACAGGTTGTCAATTGGGAAAGCATTCAAGACCTCCTTTTTCGAAAGCTAAAAGGAAAACAAGGGACATTCATGGACCAATTCATACTGACTTATGTGGGCCATTAAATGTAATAGGAATTTCTGGGGTTATTTTATACCTTTTGTGGATGACTACAGCAGAAGAACAAGAGTTTTTTTTCTGAGAACAAAGGATTTGGCATTCGAAGCTTTTAGAAGATTTGCTACAGAGGCTGAATGTGAAAACTGTCAAAAGAATAAGGTGAGTACTCCTATAAATTTAAGAAGTATTGCATACAGAAGGGAATAAAAAGACAATTTACATCTGCACACTCCAACAGAATGGGGTTGCAGAAAGAAAGAACAAGTTAATTTCGAATGCTGTTAGATCTATGCTTAAGCATGCAGGATTACCAAATCATCTTTGGGAGGAAGCTGTAAAGACTGTTGTGTTGGTGCAGAATGTACTGCCATCAAAAGGCTTACAGGATGTTTGTCCAGAATTCTTATGGTCAGGAAACTTGCCTAGCTTTGCAAAATACAGGCATATGATTGTCTAGGTTATACACACATTCCTAAGGAAAATAGACTGAAGTTGGATGACAGATCTGTCATAACCTATTTGGTAGGTTATGATGAACACTCTAAAGGGTATAGAATGTATAATCCAGAGAAAAGAAACATTACAATAAGTAGAGACGTTGTCTTTGTGGAAAAGGAATTGTACAAACCTAAGCTTAATAGTAACGCTCAAGTTGAATATAGAAAGATTGAAGATTCTAGATCAAATCTAAATGATGTTACAGACTTAGATGAGCAGCTAAACAGAATAAAGATGAATCACTTGTTAATGACCATGATAGGAACAAGGTTGCATAAAATGATGGAAATGATGGTACAGATCAAGTTCATGGTACTGATACAAATTACAATCCAGAACATAAGGATGAGCATCATGAAATAAAACTCAGAAAAAGGAAATCTGAAAGTCAAAGGCTAATAGAGGAAGCTAATCTTGACACAAGCCTTCATGGCAGAAAAGAAAATGGAAAAAGTTCCAAATTGCAGCTGCATGAACAAGATCATGAAGCTCTAATAATCATGCAAACAGATGCTCCAGAAACTTTTGATGAAGCAATAAATAACACAGAAGCTAATAAATGGAGAGAAGCCATGAATGAGGAAATAAACTCTTTTGAAAGAACATCTACATATGAACTGGTTGATTTGCCCAAGGGCAAACAGGCTGTTGGAAATAAGTGGGTATATAAGGTGAAAAAGAATGCAGATGGAAGCCCGAAATATAAAGCAAGGTTAGTTGCACAAGGATATTCCCAAAGAAAAGGTATAGACTTTGAGGAAATATACTCAGTTGAATTGACAAGTATCAGGATGATTATTTCTATTGCCAATGCATGAAATTTGGAATTGCACCATATAAATATATGTACAACGTTTCTTAATGCTGAACTAGATGAGGAAGTTTGCATGAAACAGGCTCAAGGATATGAAAAGGAAAAAACAAAAGTCTGGAAGTTGAAACGAGTTGTTTATGGTTTAAAGCAGTCTCCAAGACAGTGCTATATGTGCATTAATCAATATTTGAAAGAGCGGGGATTTGAAAAACTTGCAAATGATGGGAATATTTATATTCTAAAAGAGGGAGATAAATTCTGTGTTATGGCAATCGCATCGATCCGAGACATCGGATCGCCATTCTAGAATGGGACGAGCATATGTCGTGCATGCATGCGGGCGGCGCATGCCCGTTTTGGTTGGGAGTTCGCTATTTCAGGCGCGTTTCTGCATCCACGTCTCATCGGCGCTTCCTCTTCTCTCAGCAGTACCTTATTCTCTTTGAATTGTTTCCAGGCAGGGGAGGGGCTTCTTCCTGCCTGGTTTAGCCAATTTGGCGTTTCTTTCATGCTATCCTTTTCGGCCTTTGGCTCGCCCCGTGACCTCGGGTCCTCGATCCTAGTTTGTAAGGAAGTTCTCTGCGGTAGTGGGGCGGTTTGTTGGTTTCTTGCGGGTCCCATTCTAGAATCGATCGATCCGAGACATCGGATCGCCTTTCTCGAATGGGGACGAGCATGCATGCATGTCGTGCATGCATGCGGGCGGCGCATGCCCGTTTTGGTTGGGAGTTCGCTATTTCGGTGGCGTTTACGCATCCCGTCTCATCGGCGCTTCCCTCTTCTCTCGCCAGTGACTTTATTCTCTTTGAACCCACCCTCCCCCTTCTTTGTTTATTATATTTTGTACAAGTTACGTTTATCATGTTTTTCCACCCACCGGGTGATGTTTTTTCACCCCCCGGGTGATGCTATTCTCTGGTATGTTTTCTCGTTTGTTATGTTGGTGATGTGCGCAGTGTGCTGGGTTGGCGGCGGCATCTGTTTTTTCGACTTCTCTATCGCGGGGTTTTGGGAGCGATTCTATGCCTTACGCTTGTCTAAGCCCTTGCCGAAGGCTTATCACTAGGTTTTTCCTCGAAAACCCGAAGGGCTGGTTTTTAATCCCCGGTGACAAGCTTTCTCGCGGTACATCAGCCACTCATCTATTAGCATTGTATTTTTTTGGGGGTCCAAATGATATAATTGGATTTTCCTTTATTTTTCGTGGGTAGTTCGCATGTGTGCGGCTACCCACTGTCCACCATTGTAGAAAATCTGCTGAGATGAATGAGAAGCCTATCTATGCGGTTTGTTGGTTTCTTGCGAGTCCCATTCTAGAATCTATGTTGATGATTGTATCTTCGCAGCAAATGGCATGGACATTCTAAAACAGTGCAAAGAGACTCTGAAAAGAAGATATAAAATGTCAGATTTGGGAGAACTTTCCAAATTCTTGGGAATTCAAGTTAAAAGATATAGGAAAAGGAGATTGACCACACTTTGTCAAAATGAGTACATTGATACAATGCTAGAGAAATTCAACATGCAAGATTGTAATCCTGTTAAGGCAGACAAAATTGTCAACATGTGCCCCAAAACAGATCAAGAAAAGAAACTAATGTTAAAAACTCCTTACAAGCAATTAATAGGTTGTTTGCTTTTTATTGCAAATAACACCAGACCAGATATAGCTTTTATTGCAAATGCTTTGAGGATGATTAAGAATAACATGATATTTTTATAGTCATCATCCTAATATATTAAGCATGATTCTAGGGGGGTATACGGTCCAATAGTTTTGAACATTTCCTTATACACATTTTTGGTCCAATGTAGAATTGATCCTATGAGTATGACGGTGAGGCGTAACCGCCGGAACCAGATGCTCAAATCGAATGCAAGATGTATAGATTACATTGATACAGAGATACAGTTGGTTCTGGATCAAAATAAGAGGTCAGTACTGTGATTAAACATATAGCTACAGTGTTTTTATCATACCCATTACTACAATGATCCAATATATTTCTCAATGGTTGCTTGCTCCTCGAATAGTTTATTCATGGTTACTCACTTTCTCTTCTATCAATGTGAAGATTGAGAATTTGCTTATGTCTAATGGCGATTTAGATTTATTAATAAAGATCTAGATCTGAAAGGAGCAATATAGGAAATAAAGGAATAAGTAGAAATAAATGTACAACAAAGTTGTAGAATGTGAGAATAATATGCTATTGAGTTAATATGATAAATTGTTGACTATTGACTCTATTTTATTTTATTTTTTGAAGTCAAGGATCTGTAATTTTTTCAAAAGGTAAAACATTTACATACATATAGAACTACCCGGCCTCTTCTCCAAACAGATACTATGAGAGCAAAGTTCATGTCTTTCCACATTCCCCAACTGCATCATTGCTTCAAAAATAGACCCTTAGATATAGCAAAGAAACCAGACCTGAGATTACCAGCAGCAAGAAAGGGAGTAGCCAATCGCATTGGTCAGTTGCCAAACTAGAGACAGGATCCTCTTTACGCTCCCTGCCGAAGATAGTGCTAATCCCATCAGTTGCTGCAACAGTACTATAGGGGTTGCCTCATGCAATGAGGCACTCGACCTTCTTCTCACCAAGTGAACCAAAAGGAACACCACCACTAGAATCCTGACCCATGCTTGACCCATCTGCATCTAGCCATGCAGGCCTTGTCTTCCTGCAAGACCAAGAAATTAACCTTTCTAAGGTCTCCCGCCCACTAGAAGTCAATGACTTTTGAACTGTCCCATTCCTACAGACTACCAATTCACAAGCCACTCCTTGCTGGAAAAGGGGAGCACGGGCCCTGCTAATTGTTAGACAAACAACCACAAAATCTTTGAAACATTTGCAACAGAAGTGCAGAAGCGCGCATCTTCTGTCAAAGAGTCTAGCTCTTGCAGATACTAGCACCGGCATAAAGAAAAAGGTTACAAAATAGTACTATAGATATCAATATCGTGTTCTTCTTAGCTGTCATATTACTACAGGGAGCCAGCAGTTGTTTCCAGTCTAACACCAAGCTAATCTTGAAGATCCCTTCTGAAAATTAATCTAGCTGGAGACTGTACTTGAAGAGTGGTTCCTTCTTCTTATGTCAACACATACTACAAGGTTGTTTGTATCTGTTTCCTGGAATCTGCATCCCTTCTCCCAGCCAGACCACTAGGAGCTGACAGGAACGAGATTAATGGCAGAAAAGGAAACTAACTTGAGGCACAACTCCCATAGCCGAAAACTTAAGGCAGATGCATAAGCAAGAAACAGAAATACCAAGTGCACTCGCATTGCCAAGAACCTCAGAGCCTCTAAGCTGTTATCAAAGATTAGAAGCTAAAAAAGGAAACTTCCCTAGTTTTTGGCACGAAAGGGAACAAAAAGAAGAAAATATGAGAACACATATTTGTTCTTATTCTGGCCAGAGCAATTTTCGATCTGAAGGTGAAGCCTTCTTCGGTAGCTTTTTCGGTCGTGAGATCTCCTTAGGAAGCACATTGTAAGAAAAATTAGAGTTAATAGAAGAACTCTAATTTTTTTGTACAATGTGCTTCCTAAGGAGATCTCACGACCGAAAAAGCTACCGAAGAAGGCTTCACCTTCAGATCGAAAATTGCTCTGGCCAGAATAAGAGCAAATATATGTTCTCATATTTTCTTACCTTAAATGGCAGGGCGTGTTTGATAAGATACAATTTGGGTTCATGATGGTTGGCCATGCACATAATGATATAGATGTCCTATTTGGCAATTACTCTACTCTTTTGTGAAGTTCAGATGCATTCACTATTCCAAGCTTAATACAATTGTTTCAGCTCGAAGGCTCCAACGCGTTACCTTGGGTATGAGGTCATTGATTTGTAGGACTCTGTGAAAGGCTACATTCCTAATAAGAAAGGAACATTTGATTGGCCATCTAGGACCACTTCTTTTCAATTTTTGTCAAAAAGATGGTTGGGCCTGTAATGTTTCATACGATGAAACCTAGGCACTGAGTGGTCGCCAGAGAAGGGGATTAAAATGTGGAAGGCAGATGCAGTTGGTGCACGCATGATTCCTCAAGGAATATCAAAGATGGTACCCCCAATAAAAACTCTTAAGGATGTTGATGCTTTAAGATAACAAAATACATCATGCATTAGGTAGCCATCTCAAGAGGAGGGGAGCACTCGTGGTCTAATGCACACATGAAAGAGGTTATCAACTACTGGTTGGGTCTATTACATATGCTTGGAGAGGTGGATTCTGGTCCATCTAATATGCATGATTTCTCACACGTAGCCAGACGCTTTGTTTGAATCTGAAATGGTGATCCAACAAGAATGTAACCTTCGACCGCCATATGTAGACCCATCTAATCAGAAGCTAAAAAATCATGTTCAAATCTTTAACCCATATCAAGATATTAAAAAGGATATATTCTTGCTTGTGGGGCCAGATAATAGCTGCCCTACTTGGTTAGCTTATCAGAAGAAAACCCTATTAGAAGACCCGAATGAACCTCACTACGAAGAGGTGAATGTCTCTTTGTGGGAGCCTGTCAATAGGAAGGTTGTACCTTATCCCAATAACTACGTTGATTATTCGGAGAAGAGCTGGAGAACCATCATCCAATAAATTGGGATTATGTCAACTCCAAAATCATGCCAACCTGCTATTGTCTTCTAGGGGGTTTTTGTTTTTTTAACCTTTTTTTTTGGACTTCAAAAATAACATAAGGTTGCGATTCACGTGTGACTTTTCATATGCGAATTGAAATATGCAGAAATGAAGAGCAAGTTCCTAAAATTGATGAGACCAAAATTGCTTGCTCGATAGATGATAATATTAGGTTTGATAACAACAGATTGCATTATTTGCGAGGCAATTCCTGACTCGAAATTATCGATACATGGCACAAATATCATACAAAAATATCATATATTCCAATAAAACATTAAGGGATCAATCCATGTTTTTCCACGTGTTTAACAAGGTGTGGTTCCATGTCAGCCGTTCTATCCAGTTCTGGGTACGAATCTAACACTTCATCCACCGTCTTCCCCATAGCCAAATTATGCATAATAGACACAAACTTCACCAGAAAATCATCTGTCGCAAAGTTTTTTGGATCGTAAGATGGTGGATTCAGGGCCTGCGTTTGATTGTAGAAGCATTTGAGAGCATCATCATCCACTATGATTATATCATCCTTATTCTCGATACCAAGTTCGTCCATCATGTTACTCAAGTGTTTGATGAAGATAGGCTTGCGCTTGCCTGTTGGATCCTTGGGATTAGTGAACTTCACACATTTGTTCTGATCCCAAAGGGTCAACCAATGTCTACGCATTTCCCCCAGTGCCTCCAAAGTATCCTTGATGTTCCTTAGTTCCATGGATGACCAAATACCAACTCGAAATAACCTGAATGCCTCGTCTAGCATCTCCTTCAAGTGCGGCCGCGGATAGATCCACTTGGTGTTTGATTCTACTGGTGTCTGATGAAACTGTTCTCTAGCCACTTTATTTTTCGGAAAAGTCTTGCAAAGGACTCCGTTTAGGTCGAACACCACAACCTTCTTAGAAACGCAATGGAAGCTGAAACATCAAACATGTATCCGGTCAGCAAGATACGATAACACAAACAATACAAAGCGCTTGGCGTGATTTGAAATAGTCATAACCAAATCGCCGTACAGGATTTAGTTTGACAACGAAAAAATAATCAAAAGCACGCTTTGCGCGATTTAATTCAAAGGTAATACAAATTAAATCACTGCGGGCGCTATTTCGTATGAGGCCATACCTATCATCTTCGGGCCATTTGCCCATCATCGCCATTCTCCCCTTCGCCACCCTTAATCTTCGTCTTCTTCTGACTGTTAGAATTGTTATTTTCTATTAGTTCCGCTGCGTCCTTCACAACTGACATTATTTTACTATTGATTTGGCAAACCTGTGAATCACTAGAGCCGCCTTCGTTGCCTTCATTTTCGGTTTCCCACAATTACTTCATTGTTAACCCAGTAAATCTACTCGTTCTTGCTTGCATCACCCGCAATGTGGGCAAAAAATATTCCCTAAGTTCGCGCCATCACAAAGATTACTTTGAGCAGCCGGTTTTAGCAGCTATTTGTTCATCTTTTTCCTTATCGGCCGCAGTTACTAGGTTCCCTCACCGTATAACGCCCACTTTCGAATTGGACAAGTCTACGAGAGACTTTGATTGCTCGATGATTTCAGGTTGCCATAAGGGCCTTTAGGAGACTTGGCAAGCACATGCATGAGGAATGGTTCAAGAAAGTCTTTGGCCCGCTTCATCACTCACAAAGTTGACATCTTCTTGCACCCATAAGAGCCTCTCGGGCAATATAACCTCCAACATGAAGCTCCAAGCAGGTTGTATCAATTGGAGCAAATGCCTCGACGAGGTAAGCAGCCATGACGGGGAAATCCATTTTATTTAAGGGGCCCTTCTCCTTAGTTTGTAGCTCAGACTTGATTTCCCCACTTAGGAGGGGGTCCCGATCCTCATCCTCTTTCCTCGACTCATCCCTGCTCGACCGATCCCGATCCGTATGAAATAGTTCTTAAGTCCGGATCATCTAGAAGAAAACATTCCCATGCACTGCTATTGTCACCCTTGGCCTTAGCAATATCATATTCGTCGTCTGATAGCATGGCTATCATAATGAAGATCACATGTGCCATCTTCGTGCTGTTCGCAGCTCATTATCCTTAACATCATATATTAGGCATCCCTCCCTAATAACTTTGAGGCACTCCAGATCATGAGCAGCGGATAGTGCATGCAGATGTGACTCACCTGAAGGACAAACGATGACAATAGTGAAGGACCTCTCAGTTGTCAATCCTATACAGCTGGTAAAGAAGCTGCTGTAGTCCTTCTGGTTCATGCCCATATCTCCTCTCCCCCCCCCTGCCGTCCAACACAAAGAGTGATATATTTTAAGGCCGGTTGATTACGGGCAAGAGCCCTTTGTACCCAATGGAGATGAATACCGGGATGGTCGTCTTCTCCAAGTAATCTTCTTCACAAGGGCCACTTTTCTTCTCAACTCGGCAAGCATTTTTTAGGGGGTAGAGTCTCCTTATGTTTTGTATTTTTAGTCTTCCAATTCTTTAGGAAGTCCTTTGACCGTAATACAAACTTCTTGATGTCATCATTCACGACCTTGTATTTGTCCAAAGAATCCAATTTCGGATAATGCCACATCCCCCGATAGCCTTTGTAACTTCGGCTCCTACAACGGTGACTTCATTGTCAATTACATCCTTTACATGGCTGCGGCACTCAACGAAGGACATCCTATCCTTGGTGAAAGCACCCTTCTTGTATAAGACTTCCTTCTTTAAGCACCGGTCTAAAACCCAAATGGTCTCAAAGATCGTCTAGCCCCCTCGAAGTCTTTTCATCATCTACGTCTACATTCAAGTCAAATATGCTTACATCAACGTGAGGCACCCTACCCATAGTGTCGGCGGCTTCCCTTGTGCATAGCGCCCCATTCATTCCACTTGAGCCATCTTGCCTCCTTACAAAACACAATCTTATACGAACAGTGTTGTCCCGACTCACTTTGGATGAGCTTTCGGAAGGACCGCAATGTCATCACCACCTTTTTTTCTTTGATTTTCTTGCAGTCTTCTTCTTCTCTCAGATAATTGTTCATGCGATGCAGTCCGCTCCAGCAGCCTTTGAATGCCTCGGACTTTGACCCGCCATGCGGTGGGCAATGGGCAGCCATATTCCACCCATCGTTGACGGGCGGGCGCAGCTTGTTTAACGTATGGACCGCAATAGTACGTATATTGAATCAAGATCATAGAATAGAAACACGGGCGCCGATTTGAATAGAATTGATCAAAGAGAAAAATCACCGGGCGTGGAAATGAATAAAGTTACTAATGCAATCCACGCCGCGGCAGCTTTAAAATCAAACCAATTCACGCCCGGTGTGTTTTCAAATCAATCGAATTTATCGCCGGGCGTGTTTTCGCATCAATTGGTTGACTTGAAACACTGGCGCGGAATTGATTGATTTGAAAACACGCCGGGCGGAATTGGTTTGATTTGAAAACACGCCGCGCGTGAATACAATTTATGAAACCGTAGATTTGAAAACACCGCATGAATTGATTGATTTGAAAAACACCGGGCGTGAATATTAAAATGCTAACATCCTAATGCGGTTAGTTACCTTTTGTATAGAAATGTCTTCCCCATTTCATTCAAAGGCGCTAATCTCAGCCAAATCTGCAGATGAAGTATTGGCATCCAAGATCGACACCTCCTATAACGCATAGTGATTGTAGAACGCTGGCGTTTTGGCCTGTTTGTTCTACTTTTTTCGATGATGAGGGCCTTCATTGCCTCACCGGATCGCCGCTTCGTCGATGACTTAATTTAATTTAATATTTTCATTTAACATTAACTCCACGGAAGTTCGGGCCCACACAAAGAGGCTTGTTCGAGATCATATCCCAAGGTAACACATCCGCCGGGCATAGGCATTTGACCCGGATTACTAATCATGCTCCGAACAATCTCCATGGCATGTCTTTGGATCATATCTTTCGCTAACATAAATGGAGCTTGGTGAACGGATGAGGGACTTCACATGGATCGCAAAAGTTTCCTTAAGACCCAATGGATAATGGTCGAGTATTTATTCAAATTTTGTTCATGGCCTCTAGCCGTGCCACTTTTGTCCTGTTCATTCTCAAAAACAAGCCTCCATGCCTTCGACAACTGCCCGGCAGTTGAACATCCTTCCCTAGATCTAGGACCCTCTTAGAAGCTTTCAAGTCGGCTAATTCCCTAGCTTTGCCGCAAATAGTGACTTGGTGTCGGTTTAGTGAACATGCCTCTACGCATACCAGAACCCCTTGGCAAATAGATATTGGCGTAATCGCTACATTGGTTGGCCAACCATACTTAAAACATGTCTCACCGCTCACATCCGTCTTCATGAACGTATCCTTGTATGCGTGAGCTCTACAAAGGAGTAAGTCCGGAAAGCGCATCTTTCTTTCCGCTTCGTGTAATCTCCAAGAGCAATTTGCAGTTGGTGTCATCCTCTTCCTCACAAGAGATTAGGATCCCTTTGTTTGGCCATCTTGTTCCGCTTCCTTTTTCCTCGAGAAGAGAGTTAAGTCGAGCTTGCCATTTGTCTTGGCAAGGTCAACGCACCATTCTCGCACCCTCGCCCATTTCCTCTTCAAAAGGTGGTCGTGGTTGGTTGCTATAAGAATCGGCCCTTCATCATCTAAGGTGAGATCATATGGTATGCAGATCCGGTCGATCCGCCCTTGCTTTCTTGGCGTGATTAGAACCCAATTATTAGGGTTTTCTTTCTCTTGAGCACTCGCAAAAGAAGATGAGCACTTTTAGAGTACTTTTCGTAACAAGAGATCACGCCAGGCGTATGCGTTTAAACCTAAATTAGTACAAATCACGCCATGTAGGTAGCTCCTATTATTGACCATGCTATGCGTGAATTTGAAACTAAATTATTTTGCATCCACATTTTAAGCTACATACCAGTAATGAATCCATATTTCACACTATTTAACCTCATTGAACATTGCTATCTCCAACTGTCTAACACCGCTATATTCTATATATAAAACAGAGCAAAATTATGTTCTACAGAACGGACAATCAGAGCATTAACTGATGTTAATACTTAAAATTCATGCAAAGCATAATAACTCAAACTCTGTGGCAAATTAAATACCTTGAATAGGGTTCTGTGTATTCTGTGTATTCTGATCAACGTCCTCTGAAGCTTGAGAAGTGCCGGGTTTTGGGATTCCTCTTCCACCGCTTCCTCTGCCCCGTCCGCCTCGACCT
The DNA here is from genome assembly GCA_021234155.1 of Isoetes taiwanensis. Taxonomy (NCBI): domain Eukaryota; kingdom Viridiplantae; phylum Streptophyta; class Lycopodiopsida; order Isoetales; family Isoetaceae; genus Isoetes; species Isoetes taiwanensis. The sequence goes on along the minus strand of JAJEKV010000081.1, from coordinate 601,125 downwards.
CGATTCGCTTTAGAAGACATCTCCGAGAAAGCCCTAGTAACAGAGGAGTCTAAGGTCGGGATCTGATACGCTTTCGAGTCGCCAAGAAATAGAGAAATAGAGAAATTTGAATTTCAAGAAATAGAGAAATAGAGAAATAGAGAAATTTGAATTTCAAGAAAACACAAAATGCAGTTTCGAAATATTCTTGACACATACAAATAATAATGACGAAGACCCGTCCGCCGACTTCTTTCATTAAGTTTTTAAAAACCAATCTACCCAAAAAGTATCCTGCCAAATTTATCCCGCCTAAACGTAGTTAACCTAATCTTTCTTCTAATTCAATTTTCCGAGCCCCAGAGTTTCCATAGCGCCTTCAGCTTCTCAAATCAGCTTCAGAGACTCAAATCAGCTTCTCAAGAATGGCTACAGAATTTTGGTACTCATCTCATTCCAATAGCTTGAACATTAATTTCCAATAGTAGGTGTCTGAATAGCAATTTTCTGCAGTGTCGAAGATGAATGTTTCATGTTAACTACAAATCAGAAAAGGAAAGTAGGATTATGCAAGATCGACTCCATCGATCCGACCATGTATCATGGAATTCCGGCCGGGGATAAGTATGTCCGAAGTTCTGATGATTAATCAAGGCGCTATGGATGAAGCTTTACCTCGCAGACACCTAAGTGGGGATACGGTGGAGAAAGTGTTGGAACATTTGTTGCATGGCCAAGAAACCGCTTTTTAAAAAGGTATGTAACATGTATTACATTGTAGAAATATAGAAGTAGACAAAATTTGTTGTATTCATTGGAAAAAGATTACAATTGTATATAATCTGGATAAACTGGATAAACCGGACAAAATCCTGCACTATTGTTTCAAGCCGGCCTCACCGAGTAGCTGGGCTATCGTCTCCCATTTCCATTGCAGAGCATAGTGAATTCTTCCGGGTAAAACCCCAAAGAAAAACAGGGCTGCTCTAGCTCCACCACCCCCCTTTGCTCCACCTCCACCTCCACCTCCCCGCTCCCTGCTCCTGCTCCGCTGCTCCATTGGTTGAACCTCCAATGCATCGTATAACGCTGCGGTAGTGGTTCCATTGGTTGAGCCATCTCCATTGCATCATTATACTTTGTGGTAGTGGTTCGTGTTGGGGCATCCGGGCATAGAGGCTAACCACTAAGAAACGCAGCTCCTCATTTTGAATCTGAAATGACGGATGCGAGATTCACTCTCGATCAATGCATGTACCGCATTCTCGAAGTGATTAGATAAGAGGCCAGCCTCCGTGCGGCGATTGCAAAGGGCCCCGCAGCCCAGATCTATCATTGCCCCCGCGACTCACGCCATCATCATTACTTGATCCAAGTACTCGGGGGTTGCAAGATCGGGTGCTCCGGTGGGACCGGTGCTTCTGCTGTTCAACCGGACCGAGATTGGGCGAAAACCGAGCCGGGCCGCGGTGATTGCTGGCCCAAATGTAATTCCAATGCATCTTCGCCACCAACCGGTGATTAATGTAACTTGGCATCTATCAATAGGAAGTGAGAGGAGTATCGCGATTCACTTTGGCGTGTTATATTTATTTATTTATAAACTTAGAACTAAGAGACACCGCGTGTTTAGTTTAAAAGTTGAAAGTAGGGATACAATTGTTTGCACGCCTCCGCGGTAAACCGCTATATAGGAAAACTATACACGCCGGGCGTGCATCAGCAGAGGGAGAAAAAAACCGCGACGGGGATTGGACCGTATCTTCGCCGAAACATTATTGAAAACCCGAGATTGAGGTGAGTTTATTTTGTTTAACGGTGTTTTCGACTTCGCGAAGTCGGTAGAAACTCGCTTCCTTTCAATACCTTTTTCTTGTCATTCTCGACTCGCGAGTCGAGAAAACTCGCTTTCCTTTTCGGCCGGATGTCATCATTTTGGAATTCGAGCTCAACGAGTCCGGATCATTGTCAATGGATTCCAACGGTTCACGTCGCGAGGAGAATGAGAATGAAAATCCGAGCAAGACACCGCTTTCACGGTAGAAGAACACGAAAAGTTAATGATCCCATTTGGATCCCGGCGAACCGAAATATGGTCGAGCCAAACTCCAAGCGGGATCCAACCGTCCCACCAAGCTTGTAATATTTGACGCCAATGGAGTATTGGCTGCAGTATACCACGACAAAGACGCCCCCAGATTAACACCTCGCAGATCCAGTGAAAACAGAGCATAAAATAGTGTATCCGAGGCCCGAGCTAAGGAAATTATTGACCTGGTGCCCGCACGGGATTCGGTGGGCATATGGTCTTGTATGGCAAAGAAAATATTGTCAATGTTCTTGGTGTTCTCGCATTTCAGTTTTGAAGTTCAAGTTCGCTTTGGGGAAACGAAAGGGTCGAGCATGTGAAGGACCTCGATCCAGCCATCACAAAGGGAAGCCTATAATGGTGAAAAAGGCTGACACTGTTTATGAGCAATTCCGGGACTTTGGCAAACACAACACGCTGATCATAGGCGACTCGCCTACAAGTGCTATCATAACGCGAAAAATACAATCATTGCTAAGCCATATCGACCAAGAATATGAGACAGATAGGTGGTTGTCCTTCGGACTCGGCCCCGCCTTGGCGGAATCCTCTTTGCCATTCTTGTCGGCGATGTGCTTTACGAACTATCCGACCCTCCACGGAACCCGATCCAGAGAGCAAGCCGATCATGAAAGCTATGGACGACAAATACTTTGGTGAACAAGAAGAGTGACCCCTCGCCGATAGTCAAATTGTGTGAATATTGTAATCGAACGCGGAAACACATGTATTGACCATTTTGTAATGAATATACTTGTATATTGAGTTTGATGCCTTTCTCGACTCAATGAGTCGGGAAAGGCATGCTTGTCGCGGTTGATGAAATGCTTGTACAATCTATTATGATAATGCTTGTACATTGCTTGGGCCTTTCACTTTCGGGCGAAATGAAAAGGCATGCTAATTTGTCTAGATTGACAAAAGCATTTGTATGCTTCCGCAGGTGATTGGATGCAACCATATTCTAATGAGAATGGTTGTACTTTGACCCTTTATGGGCCTTTCATTTCGCGCGAGTCGAGAAAGACACTACTTCCCACGCCATTGGATGCGGTTGTATGGAATGAATGTTCTCCGTTGTAATTTGATTTCAACGTTCTTTTTCTACGTTTTTGACTAATGACACCGTAATTGTTAATCATATACTCTCCTTGCTCCGTGGTTCGTGCAAGATCCGACACCCAGCACGCATCCCGCCAGGCATCTGAGAGACCGCCCAAGGCGGGTAATGGATCCCCGCCAAGGCGGAAGAAATACCGCTCGTGCAGCACGATCCCGGCCACGCTACACTCTTGCCCGCCTTTGGGACAAGGTTGCTCACCCAGAGGTTGCTCGCTACACCACTCGGGAATAAAGAACAGCGAAGAACAAAGAGAAAGTCCAGAAGCTCAAGGCATATTGCAAGCATTGCATAACATCCACGGAGGTTGGGGAAGGAGCATATTCGATGAAAGGTTTGCGGGAGGCGAAAGTGGAGAAGTCGGGTGGACAGGTCGGGCGGTAGCTCCGAGGCACCTCCACGTGAGGCATTCCACACTCTTCAGGTTGCCCCTAAGGCTTCTGAGGCGGCATGAAGAAGCGCCACAAGTTAATCCCCTAAGGTGGACCACCTACCAAGATGATGTGATCAGAGTGACAAAGAAGACCGCCATGGTCTCAAGGTCCGATGTAAAATACATTGTATCTGTTCAATTTATTAATAAAAATTCTTTTTCAACTACATCTTTGGTTTCAAACTTTAATGAATTTCCTTTCTTTCAGTTGCATTGTTTTTGTTCTCGACTCATGAACTCCGGGAAAATCATAAGACACAGTACTGATTCAGAGTTTTATTCAAAAAATTCAATTAAGGATAGTTTTCGGTCTGGGGTGCTACTTTTTATGTAAATTAACCGGTTAAAAAAATGGGAATGGAATGAGTCCCACTTTAATTAAATACGACTTTTCTCTCCCCTTTTCTTGTGTCCTTTTCCCTTCCTTTTCTCCTTTCCCACATTTTTTCCTCTTCTCCCTCCCTGTCCCTTTTTCCCTCCCCTCCCCCCCTCCCCTCTTTCTCTCTACCCTTTTCCTCTTCCCCTTTTTTCCGCACCTTTTTATTCTTGTCCTCACCTTTCTTTTTTTCCCTTCACTTTTCCCCCTTCCTTCTTCCAGTTTTCTCTATGCCCTTTTTCCTTCCCTTCCTCGCTTCCACCTCTCTTTTTCTTTTCCCTTTTCCTTTCTCTTCTCCCCTCCCTTTTTCTCTTCCCCTTTTCTTGTGTCCTTTTTCTCCTTTTCTCCTTTCCCCGTATTTTTTCTCTTCTCCCTCCCCAGTGTGCCTTTTCACTCCCTCCTCCTCCCTCTTTCCCTTCTCTCTACCCTTTTCCTCTTCCCCTTTTTCCCGTACCTTTTACTCTTATCCTCACCTTTTCCCGCTTCTCCTTTTCGTAGTGCCCTTTTTCTTTCTTTTTCTCCCTTTCTTTTCCTTTCCCTTTTTTCTGTGCTCTTTTCCCTTTTATTTTCCCTTTTCCTTCTTTCCTTTTTACCTGTGCCTTTTTTCCTTTCACTTTGCCCTTTTCTCCTCTCTTTTCCTTTTCCCTTTCCCTTTTCAAAGCATGGCCAATCACAGCGGTAGGAAGTCGTTCGATAAATCTCATCCTTCGAATGCAATTAGATGATCTCAACCATATAAATTAGGGTTTGATTCATGACATACGCTAAAACTTTATAATATAAGATATGTAAGTTTTATGCAAGTCGTAGAGTTAACCTAGCTTCAATACTTCTATAATCCTTTTTGCTATGCAGGTTCATTATGGAATTGAGAGGGTGAGGTTCACATTGCCTCGAATTTACCAGGTAAATAACAAGTCACTTTGTAATGACAATGATATGTAATAACAAGGAGGCACAGCTGTTGGTACAGACCTTAAAACTAAGAAGGGTAGTGCAGGGTTGAAGATCTTGATTTGAGTTGTGGTTCACAACCCTTGCAAGCTGTGGCGCTGATTGTAGAAACCTGAATTTGGCTATAGAAACAGTAAGTTTCGTGCATCTGACAATCATAGGGTTTTTGAAAGTGATAACGGTAAGTATTTCCTGATTGTACTTAGAAGTTTACGACGTTGTGAAGTCTGTGCAATGTCTATATGGTATCCGCAAAATCATGCAACTACATAAACTGCCAACACTTGAAAGGTAGGAATTAAAAATTGCTGAGGTCTTTGGATGCAAAGACAGTCCCATATGTCTTCTCCTGTTTGAGATATGGTAAAGGCTTAAGAGAATTTAAGTGAACAATAAGCATTAGCAACAAAACATATGAACATCACGTAAGCTGAGAAGATCACGTATGTCCAATTTAACATGTGTGATGATGTCTATGGTATGTCAATGGAGACTGTTGACCCGTTCCCTAAATGCACATAGTGCATTAAGAAGAAAAAGAGAGGAAAAAAGTGAGATTTATTATTGCCATTCAAATACATATAACATCTTCGTCCTTCACCTCCGTATTGGTTAATAAAATCAAGTAAATGCAATGTTTACCTTGAGGACAGCATGAACCTCTTAATGATCTGTGGTGTGTATAAATCTATTGCAAAATAAGTTATTTTGATATTGCTTCCAAAATTTGTACTTTTTAAGATTGTCTAATCTTTCACTCAAAGGTATCATTCCAATGCAAATGTTATTGGAAATTTTACTGGGCAGTTGGCAGCAAGCAGATGGGATGGTAAAATGATGGTTTTCTGTACTAATTTAATTGTGAAGTCATTGTCACTAGGGTAGAGATACTTGAATTTAGCTAGACTGGTATTTCATGATTGCCAGTATATTCGTGGGATTGTTCCAGATGCATGAATATTAACATTTTGCCAGAAATAAGGCATGACAAATCCTACGGTCTAGATAAAAACACCCTTGCCAGAATATAAACCAAGGTATGAGCGGATGCTCTGTTCTCGAAAATCAACTTCGGCTTTCCTTCACGCTCGAATTTAATCTTGGTTACTAATTTGGTCTAGATTGATATTGGTAATTAATAGTTGATATGAACATTAGATGGTGCAAAATTAGCTATGGGATCTAAGTTGTTAACGGCTTAATATTTATAAGGAGAGTTGTGGTTGAGCAATACACTATGGTTATGTATGCAAGTGTCCATATTGTATTTAAAGGATGTGATTTTGTCTTCTGTGGCCTTCTATCATTCATTGAAGAAGGTATATGTAACACGTATGTTAATCAACGTATTCTGTCATTCATTGAAGAAGGTATGTGGGACATGTATGTTAATCAATGTATCATAATAGTATAGCCAAACATTACTTCGATCCCTACTCAGTTTGTAGTTAAGCATTTTTCATGACAAAAAAACTCTTTCTGCACTTGCAAGATTTAGGGCCAATGTTGTTCCTTTAGAATTTACCACATTGTCAATTGTTACTATGCTTTCATCTTCACCATAAAGTCATTCCTAACTATTAAATTCACTCTTTTACTTAATGCACAATAATACCCCTACATATGTTATGCGTCGTGCATATATTTAAAATCAATCCGATTCTAATTTATTTTTTAAAAGGATGAGAAGAGTTATCATGTCTTTTACTTTTGTCGTACACACTCTTGGGTCGTAATTGGTATTCTTGCCAATATCAGCATGCAAGGTTGTTAAAGTTGAACATATGGATGTTAAAGGCCGAGTGAAAACACATGTTGCACATGTTTACCCTATATACAAAGTCAATATCAACACTCAACAATTTTATTAGAAAGTTAATTCCTTGCAATATCTGGTCGAATAATTACTAGCAGGAGTTTTGTTGGTTATCTTCTTTATGCCATTCATGGAATGTTCAAAACCAATGTTATTGTTAGATAACCTAATCTTCAAAACCATGTGATATTATTATTGGTCCGAATTCTCTTTATATAGCCTGGATTTAAAAGGGAATGTATGTTAATGAGATGGACAATTGAGTTAGAAAATATATGCGCAATTATATAACATGACCACATATGTCAACATGCTACCAATCATTCATCCACAATGGGCTTTGTTTTGAAAGATGTTAACGGAAGTGGCAACTCAAATCACTTTGGTTTTTCTGTTTTCTAGATTACATGTCAAACGTATTCGATCCCACATTTAAGGTTATGGATAGCCCTTAACTTTTAGGATTTATAGGTTTAGATTACGAGGATTTATTTTATCATAAATTCTAAAGAACTTAGAGGATGTAACATGTCATAACACTATAGATTTAGAATTAAGCCTTAGCGGCTTTGGTTTTCAATTCAGGTTTAGTGTTTGTGTCTCTAGATGGAATATCATAACTACTTATCAACTAACAAGAGAATCCCAAGATATAAAACATCAAGGGACGCTCTGATATGAATGGGGAGTATTTCAATTCCTGAACAACTTGAACTTCACTTTGGAGGGAGGTCCATACATATTTAGGGCCATAGCTGCGATCACAGATGAGTGAAAGAGGTTTATAGAGGATATGGAAGGTATGTTTTGTTTCTTCGCAAACATCGCAAGTAGTAGGTATTTCATTCCGTTTGATTATTTTAGATACACCATTTGATTTTTTTAAAAATAAATCTGCATCATTAGACTAAAATCACACATCTACAACTAATGCCCGGCATCGCCGGGCACACGTTTCTAGTAATTGTATATTTATACAAGTGGTTCTACTATGAGGGACTGCACAAATTCGACGGGAAGCCAATGCAGAGTCATTCAATTAAGATTCTATAAAGATTCCCCTAGGCTCTTTATGATTCCATCAAGATTCCCCTAGATTCTCAAAAAGTCCCTTAGATTCTCCTATGTTCACAAAGATTCTTTTTAGATTTTTCTAGATTCCCAAAGATTATCCCAAGATTCCTCAAGATTCTATGTAGATTCTCCTATATTCTCCAAGATTGTATGAAGATTCCTCTAAATTTCCTTATATTTCCCTAGATTTTGAGAAATTCTCTTGATATTCTCATAGATTCCCTAAGATTCTCTTGAGATTTTTTAAGATTCTACAAAGATTCCCCTAGATTCTCCAAGATTCTATAGAGATTCCTCTAGATTCTATAAAGATTTCCCTAGATTCCACAAGATTCTATCAAGATTCTTAAAGATTTTATGAACATTCCCTTAATTCCCTTAGATTCCCAAATATTCTCTTGATATTCACCTAGATTTCCAAAGATTATCCTAAGACTCCTCTAGATACCCCAAGATTCTATGTAATTCTACTTAATTCTCCAAGATTTGGTGAAGATTCTCCTAGATTCCTTTAGATTTATGAAGATTCTCCTAGATTCCATCATGATTTCACTTGATTCTCAAAGCTTTTAGAAAGATGCCCTTAGATTCTCAAAGGTTCTCTTAAGATTCCTCTAGATTCTCTAAGATTGTATGAAGATTCTCTTAGACTTTACATGATTCCATATTCCTCTAGATTCATAAAGATTCTATGAAGATTCCTTTGGATTTCCTTAAACTCTCAAAGATTCTTTCGTAATTCCTATAGATTCCCCTAGATTCTATGAATATTTCTCTAGATTCCCCAAGATTCTATCAAGATTCTTCGAGATTCTACCAAGATTCTCTTACTTCCTCAAGATTCTCTAGATTCCCTAAGACTCTATGTAGATCTCCTAGATTCCTATCGATTTTATAAAGATTCTTCTAGATTCCCTTGGCCTTCCTCTAGATTTCTTAAAATTCTACAAAGATTCCCCTACATTCTTATGATTTTACAAAGATTCTTCAGAATTCCATCAAGATTACCCTAGATACTCAAAGACTTTAGGAAGATTCCCTTTGATTCCCAAAGATTCTCTTGAGATTCCCTTTGGTTCTTAAAGATTCCCTAAGATTCTCTTGAGATTCCTTTAGATTCTCTAAGATTCTATGAAGATTCCCCTAGATTCTCCAAGATTGCATCAGGATTCCTCTAGATTCTCCAAGTATTTATGAAGATTCCTTTAGATTCTCCGAGATTCCCATGGTTTCCTTTAGAGTTCGATCACGTTGGCTCCAACTACAACGGAACGGTGGCAAACCACCATTCATTAAAAAGCCCTCGACGAGAGGAATCCAATGGCATAGGTCTCACCTTCATCCGACCCCTCTACTGCAAGCTACGTGCCTTTGAAGGCGATTAAATAGAAGGAAGCTTCTTAGAAAGTCCATTCATAAATGCTTTGCCACCTCATTACCTTTTTATTAAAAAGTTAATGGCTAGGATTTATGCTCACCTTCTGATCTAACGGTTAAGATCTGCTACACCAAAGTCACTTTAAGGTACCTTCCTTGCACCTTCCTTACAAAAAATCAAGGGCTAGGATTTATCCTCCCCTTTTGATCCAACGGTCCGGGGATGTGGTGCATGCCCCCATGCATGACCCATGCATGCCTCCATGCATGCCCATAAGAAATGGATGGCTCTGATGCTGCCACCTCACCGGCCCCACCTTAAACGGACGGCATCCGGGTATGTATGAATCAAACACATTATATACCAAAGTTTTATGATATACCTTTATATATATATATAAACTGGCCTAGCCAAGACCTTGTGCTTCAACTAGACATCCAAGAAGCCCTAGACTAACTAATTAGGACGACTGGATTTATTGGACCCTATTAAGGGAAACCTTAGAGATCAAGGGACCATATAGGAGATGATATTTTAACTGAAATAAAACACATTCATATTAAAACCATGATAACCATGCAGCCATGACCTGGCAACAGGAACGAATTTACTAATATCATTAAAAGTATTGCCATAAAAACTCCATTGCATCCAAAAGAAATAAGGAAACACAATTCAGATTCTAAAAGATTTGCATCAGAGAACAAGCTTGTACTAATATATTCATATGGAAAATAATATTGGAACAAATAATTTCAGTATCATAGTTCTGGAACATGTATGAACCAAGTTTCAGTCTCATAACAACTAACAAATGGTAAGTAATATCATACCGTATGTTTAGCCAAGCAGATTTGCCCGAAAAAAATAGAGTAAAGATTTACCTTATGATATTTAACAAGATTTAAATAGAAATACATCAGTTCATGATCCTGTAGCATTCTTCAATCACCCATGCAAAAAACAATGCAGGAGAAGAGAGCTCGGTTACCTGCAGCAAATAGCACTAATTAGCCTTAGAAGGGTAAGAAATACTAATGCTAGCAGGTAAGCAGTGAACCCTCTTGGCATTTCTGCCCTTTACCCACAATTTGATACTAGTGACATATTATAAGCAATTATTTATGAAATACAGTTACAGCAGCCACATAGTTCTAAATTCCAGCAGTAAAATCATAAGTTACAGCAGTTTAATTTGTCTTGCCTAAGTTTAAAGAAAACCAGCAGATGTAAAAGTTCAATTACTATATGTGAAGCGCCAATATCCAATAATAACCATGCAGATAAATTAATAAGTGGCCAGGAGACAAGCTAAGAACATAAATGAGTATAGAAAACCTGATTTGGTTGAACTCCATCATCAGAGTCTTCATCAATGTCTGAATCAGCAACAATTTCTACATTGCTAGAGGCAGCCACAATTTCTACATTGCTAGGGGCAGTAACAGCAGTCTTGGAAGCATTCCCACAAGCATTCAGGCTTGGGAGAAACTTCACAATTCCTGGATCATCTCTGGCTCTGTTGGGATCCAGACCATTGGATCTACATAATTCTATCAACTGTGCCTTGGTAGGCTGAGAGCTGTCATGTTCTAAGCCATGTTTTCTGAGGAAATCAATAAGCTTATGCCTAGTCTGCCCCTTGTTGCACGCCCCTTCAGGGCGGCCAGCCCTACTCATATCAACAGCTCTAGTTACAATACACGGAGTCCAATCATTATATAGCCTGGGGCTTGCATTATTTACCAGTAATCCGGCCATAAATCCACGGATTTGAGCTGTATTACAAGAACATTTCAATAATATATCCAAAAACAATCAGTTACCTGTCATGTACGAACCAGCTTGCGTTTTGTGGATGTAATTCTTGCATCTGGTTGTCGCAATTGCCAAGCAGGATTAGTTGGGCCACCATCATCACATTTTAGCCCAAGTCGGCCGTTCACGGCGCTCCATCGCTAGGGTTTGCCCATATTTAGGGTTTACCTGGTTCGTGACCAACTATTACAAAGACATTTTTCATTTTTAAGTCGTATTTAATTAAAGTGGGACAAATCTTGAATTTTGGGACTCGGACTGAAAATGGGACTCACACACCATAAAAGAAATTTCTGAATTGATTGCTTGAATAGAATTACACATGACACACATAGAATTGGGTTACTTGTTTTCCTCATAAATTTTACAAACCACTAGTTGAGAAAGTTTTCAAACTTCTCAATATTATGCACCCTCATACAATGATATAGCATGGAGGTTGCTCATGGCCTTGTCCATCTCCTTTCTTGGGATCTTGTGTGTGTTGTCTTTTGCAATGTGAGAACTTGGATATGACCATACCACACACTCCACCAATTCCTCCTTTGAGGGTCAGCATAATTTGGCCTCCACTTCTTCTCCCGGCCAGCCGGTGTATTGCTCCTTCAAGTTGCCCTTCTTGTGCCTCCCAATGGGCTCCCAATATTGAATTTGGAATCCAGACCTTAACTCCTCTCCATCAGGCATAGTGGTGGTCACATCGGAGAGTGCCACCCCTAACCATATTGGATGGGGTCCTCATCATCGGGGCCTTACTAGCACAAAGTATCCTTCCTTGATGTCCTCAAAGGGATCCCACTCGGGAAGATCAAACCACTTCGGCTTTGAGGCCTTACTTCCCACAAACCACTTGGGACCCAAGTGAGCATTCTTAGACGTGCTTGCACCTTGAGAACCCTCCCATCTTGACTCGGGCAAGAACCCGTCTCTTAGCTCCCTCCCACATGGGCTGTTCGGTTTCTAAGCATGTTACAACTTTCTCCCCAAAGACTTGATTAGGGGAGTCCATTTGATTTTTCTTAAGAGTGGAGGTGTGCTTTCCATTTCGAACATCATCCCGGTCGTTATGTAATCCTTGATGCCCTTCACCGGTTGGCTAGAGTCTTTGACTGCCTTGAAGGGAGGTAGTGGTTTTGGCTGCCCTTTAGGAATGAGAACTTCACCAAAGAAAGCACCCTTTGCCACAACTCGATACCTTGTACGTGCATCCACAACTTGTCACCTGGTCTCCACTTATATTGCATGATTGGTATTCCATCCCTAACCCAAAAACTTGAATTGAAGTGGCTTTGTGTGTCTCATCAACTGGTCCTTGCCATCTAGCAAGTATCCTTCTACAAATGATTTCCAATCTGCAACCTCATCCATCAAGAAAGCCATTGGGTTGGGGTCAATGCAGCTCTCAAACACATCCATTAGTTCGGGGAGAGTGGTCACGTTTCTCTCTTGAGCTTGGTGGAGAAAGTTCCAAAGAATCCATCAATATCATCATGCGTATGCCCAACCATCATGAATCCCACTTTCACAACTTTGAATACTCCCCCGCCGCCAAGTATGACATTGCCCCAAACATCCATCTATTCTTGTTTTCTTTCCAACAGTTGTCCAACTGAACACATAGCTCCTCGGCTGATTTCTCTAGTAAGGGGAAATCATCCCAAGTCCTCCTTGATTCACTAGGCACCTTGGATGTGAGCTTTTTTTATCCGCCTTTGGTAACAAAGCGGTTGATCATCCATCAAAGCCTCAAAATGGGTGCTGAAGGGAATACCTCCTCCCTTCTATCGATCCTTTCTCTAGTGTTCTCAAGCACTTGAAAATAGAGCTCACATGGAAGTTTGGATCATCTCTCCATAGATCAAGCACAAAATGACCATATGTTCCAGTTCCATGACCATGTGTTAATACACCAGGACTTACTTTCATCCGAAAAAGCGTTTTGACAACGCTTGGGTAAAGGATCTAGCTTTGGCAAGAAAGTCTTGTGTTGGTCCATCTTATCATGAATTATACACAAAAATTTGTCCGCTGCATCTCGGAAAATGTTCTCCAACGCCAATACAACTGCCTACATGATATTTGGTCTCTTTGGTGATCTGCAAATTGCTCCCTAATTGCCATTCTTTCTTTCTCTATTGCAGTTGATGCAAGTGTATCCTTGAGTTGAATGCAAGTGTTGCACTTTGAGAATGGCATGTTGTAGGACACTCACGCCCAGAGAAGTGAGTGCTCCATAACTTGCTGAAATGTGATTGAGAAAGAGGCCTACCTCCAGTAGTTTCTAGGATGGAGTTGACCTCCTTAAGGCACTCCTTTTGGATATAGTGTTGTGGCAACACTCTTTGCACCACACGCACACCGTGCTCGTTCACCTTCGACTTGTGGGGCATAGATTGAGACATGTATCTCACAAAGCTCTCGAAGACTGCAATGGCCTTTAGAGTATTTGCTCTAGGTTTCAAAGTGAGTGCATTACCATGTTGGAACAAAGTGTGCCCTTTTCTAACCTGCTCCCAGTATCTGTAAAATGAAGACTTGCTCACCCCAAGAATCCATCTCAATGCTCTCATACATACCTTCATTCCCCTCAATTGATATAGCAGCCGTCCTGTGTTTTCATCATAGCTGGAATTCCTACACAAGGAGTAAATGAAATTAATCCTATCTTTTTGAAGCTGTCCAATGTATTGGGACCTTATCTGCACGAGGTCATCCACATTGTAATGCACCGCGGCAATCTAGGTTGCAACACTCTTGTCCCCTAATTGCCTCCAGGTTTTCTTTGGTTGGTGCCATACTTTCCATCCTTTCTAAATATTTGTCACTTCTAGGCCTCTTGGGCACCTTTGGCTGCCTTTTATGAAAGACATAGCGTCTCTTCCTTGTGATCAAAGGATGCTCATCGACCACCAAATCTTCCACATGGCCTTGGGTGGGCCTTGGGGTGTGTAGTAGTTCAAGAGGGCATTCTAGAGTATCACCATTCTTGTGTGTAATAAATCTAATTGGCCATCTCAACCGAAGCTTGGGACTCCAAAGAGCCCGAGCACACAATGCAATCACTAGAGCTTCCCCGGGACATGATAGTATCAACCCGATAAGAAGCTTCACAATGCCAACTCCAAGATGTTCATCTCCAGCCTCTCATCATTCACACTATCAAATGGATCAACTGCAGGTTATTATGCCCTCAAGCAAATACCATCCGGGTTGCAAGGGTGCAACAAAAGGCAACCCATCCTCCTCCATTGGAGCCTAGGGCAATGGCCTCCTTTGGACTTCCCCGGCTCCATTTTACTCATCTCACATGCTCCTGAATGAAAAAGCTCACATTAAAACCATATAGCCCCAAACACCACAAATATGACCATATGAACCATATAAAACCATACAAACATATTAAATATAACCATATTAAATCATACAACCATATTAACTAAAAATCATATAACCATATTAAAGCATACAACCACACTCATTCTAAACCATATGTGAACATTGTAACCATATATACCATTGATACTATTCAACCATTGAAACCTTATTAAATACATAAGACAACATATATAAACATATAACTAACCCTTTCATATCTTGGCATGGCCACGCCTCTTCAGGGCTGAAACCGCGGGCCACGTCAAGAATCCAAGACCGCCATCGCCATGGAGGGCATGGCCCACACGTGAAGTATATTATTGCACTTTTACGAGGTTCGAGGGTGCAGCCGTAATTAATCGCACCCTCTTCCTCTCCCCGACCATTCTTCCTCCCCTGTTTTCCGATCGGTCTCGAAGCTCCCGTTTCCTTAGGGCGCTTTATCGGATCGGTGTATCGATCAAACCGATCGATTCCAGCGCCATCTTATGACAGCAGCTTTGGTCGATCGATCAGACGCCGGCCAGAAGTTCTCAGCGCAGTTCATTGTTCGAGCGGCGTTCGCTACCGAGAGAAGAAAGTGAGGCCCTTTTTTGTCTTTGCTTTTAGTTTTACGTAAGTCTTTAAGTGCATTTTTTCTTATATTACATTTGTTAGAGGCTCTTATTAATCCCCTGTTACAATTCTGACCCTAACAAATCCTTATTCACGCTTTGTCAACGACTATACCCACATGGAATCAAGTCGGAAGCCTCCTCCTCATCCGGCAAATCTTTCGTGGTATGTTTTGTAATATCATACCCTTTTTTAATCTCATTTTTCTCAGTCTTCGTTCTCCACTTTTCTCTCTTTGTTCTCCACTTTTCTCTGCTTTTCTCATTAATCTTAATAATCTTTGTATTGTTTTCTGTTTTTTGTTATATTTTTCTTGCTTGTGGTTGAATTGAATACATTGTACATGCACAAGTGAGAATAGTGGTTATAGTAGCAAGCAACCGAGAGAGAAATCATCAGAGACTGGTGTTAGGAAGTAAGATATTGCAGAGCATTAACAGAAAATAACTAGGAATGTCTTTCTCCCAGCAAGAATTCAGAATAGGAATTGCTTCACAGAATCTCCATTTCTAACTCACAAAGAAATCCAATTGCCAGAGACATGTAAGGGAGTGAAGTTGAGAATACTTCAGCTTGCCAACGTCAAGGAAGTACAGGCCTTCTTCTCGACTTTCCATGAAGTCGAGAACTTCTCGACTTTCAGGCGAAGAAGAGGGAGTGTACACTCGGACGGCAGGCTGAGGGATTCTCAACTCGCGATGGATTGGATTGCACAGCTACCCAATGTCTTCACATTCTTTAGAACCCTGCTGCAGCCTTCTCGACTCGTGAGTCGAGAATGTGATACCCTGCCAATGGCTCTTTGTGCAGTCGCAGGTGCCTCCACCCAGTCTGAGCCACTCTCTCTTCGAACCATGCTCATCGAATATTGCGAAGAGGACTGGCTCCCGGCCCGGGTGGAGGCCTGGCGACTAACAGCGGTGCTGGCGGCTTTTTCGACTTCGTGAGTCGGCATAGAGCTCTAGTGCAGGGCTGGCTGCCGGTGATCTCAACCACTCTCCTTCTATCTTCCTCGGACGTGCGAAGGGAAGTGGTTTTATTTGTAGCGAATAACTCTAACAACCCAATTCTCGTATTATTAATTAAGATGGCCTCTGCAATCAAAGACCCGTCTCCTTCAACCATCTTTGCGAATATTCTGCGAAGGGGATGGGCTCGATTGGTGGAGAACCTCGGCGGCTAACCACCGGAGTTGGGCTGCTACCGACCGGGTTAGGCGAAACTCAAGTGCACTCTAGAGCTGGCTGGTGATCTTAAACACTCTCCTTCTAACGGACATTGCGAAGGGAAGTGTTTTTCTTGTCTGCGGGCCAAACTACCCAATTCTCACATTGTGTGGTCGCAGAATGCATGCATTCCACGGAGCTTTGCTGTATGCATTCTCGGCTCATGAAGCCTGGGAATGCCTTACCCAAGGCACTCCATGTGTACTCTTAGGAGTTACGGATGGCCAAGGCATTCTCGACTTGAAGTCGAGAGAATAAACAGAAGCCGTGCATTCTCGACCGCAAGTCGAGAATCCCTTAGCCAGCCAATTCTCCGTGTCTGGTAGCAGTGGCCTCAACCCGAGCCGAGTCACTCTCCTTGAACCATCTTCGATCGAATAGTGGAAGGGAGGGGCTCTGACCGGGTGGAGGCCTCTACAACCAACCACTGTGTGGAAAACCACAGAGGAAGCCAAGGCTTGCATTCTCTACAAGCATCTTGACTTTCTATTCTCTGTTTTTAGTCCCAAGTGGATGCGAGCCACTCTCCTTTGAACCATCTTCCTCGAATATTGCGAAGAGGAGTGGTTGGACAGTGATGGAGGCCCTCCGACTAACTACAAAGGGATGCATTTGAACCGCATCTCCCCGGGCCTTAGTCCTAGGCGATCTATGTACAACATTCCAAGTAAAATCCATGGAAAAACGGACCTAAACGAATCGTTTCTTTACCCTCGATCCAATGTTTTCCTTAAGCATCTCTCAACCTAGAGAGTAAATCATCTCTCAAGCCGAAATCTTTGGACAAGGAAACATCGAATCCGCCGAGCTTATCGCCAGTTCCATTATTTAAACACATACGGCATGTTCTACAAGCGAAATAACATAGGCATCTCTCAAACTCACCTCTTCACGCAGTAATTCCTTGGGCCATCATCCACGGATCCCGCGGCCTCACCCGTAGTCTTTGCTTCTTCGCCGGTCTCTTCAAGAGTGTATTCGCATCTATTACTCGTATCGCTGCGATTCACAGATCCCCCCTTTCCATGGCGCCGAGTTGTAGGAGTTCGATTAAACCGGTAGCTCCTCTCCGCTTCCTACCTTAGTAGCTCCGTGCTCATCGATCAATTCAACTGCTTGCATCGTGACGCTACGGGTCAGGAAAAACACATATGCAAGGCGCCGTTATAAACTTACCGCGCCGCTGGCGCCATTCCGGAAGTCGCCGATGATCCCCTCCGACCTCGAAGTTCCCCAATGCCGCAGGGAAGATAAACTACGCCCACTCACTTAGTCCCTTGATGTGATTCAATTTTCAAATAGTGTTTGGGCGGATAAAGCCCGACCGGTTGCACTTTAGCCCGCTTTTTCATAAATGATTGCATGTCCTTAACTTCAAAATTAAAGAACACGCCCGATCTTTTTTACATGCAGTCCTAAAACTCACAACAACGGAGGAAACTTAATTTACAGAGTCGTCCAAGAGGATGAGAGGGCATATTGAAATGACTCGGCCCAAGAAGTTGAGGGCCGGAGGGGATGCTTCGCCAACCGGGCAGCAAGAAGAAGAAGACAAACACCCTGTGAGCTCGAGGTTTTCTTTTGTCGGAATACCTTAATCGATCCATCCGTTCTTCTTGCAAAAGATTCACCTCGGACTCACCGGTGATCACCGGCGAACTCCATTCTTCATCATCGAGGGACCGGAGACGAGCTTCTTGAAACAAATGCAGATTCTTGGTGGTATGTCGAGGTATCGACAAGTGGGAAGGAGAAAGATCTCGTTTCTACACCAAAGGGACAAGAAGAGCTCCGGAGACAAGTACAAGAAAATCGGTGTTGTGCTCTCCGTCTCTGCGCCAAATTCGAAGCATTTAACACTACATGTCGAGGACCGCCGGAAGAGTAAGTTCTATCGCGACCAAAAATTGGCAGTTTCAAATTATTCTCACTCTTCCATGAGCAAGGCTAAGGGCACCCAAAAAAGGCTGGCGCCTTTAAATTGTCGAGAACCTTGGGTGGAAGGATCCGAAGGGATGAAGGAGGCCGAACCCTAACATCCGTGGAGCTTGGTATGGAGATTTCCAGAGTCGGGAAAAAACCGCTCATCACGGGGAGCTTCACTTCTACTGCGGCCGAAGACTCTACAACACTCGCGCAGTGGGGAATGTTGTGGTTCATACACAAAAAGTCCACCAAAAACAAAGATGGGGATGATGACACCACAAGGGAGGAGTCGATGACGAAGGAGACGAAATATGGTCGACTCCCCAAACCTCGATCCGGATGATCAGATCAGGATTTCTCGAGAGGGGTACGTAAAATGGAGCCGCCTAGCTCAAGATATCCGTTGGGAATATCACACAAGCCGCCGCCGGACATTAGACGGGTGAAGGTTTGCACGGGAGATGCCGCCTTGTTCAACCAGGTGGAATTTAATCCGGCACACATGCCGGAGATTCTCCGAACCTGATGGTGCGACATCTGCTGCAGATCCAATGCCTGCGGATGTCATACCTTTTAGCAGATCGACAGTGAGTTGTTCACTGGAAGTCCGAGGAAGATCCGAAGGAAAAGACGTCCGGTTCGGGTTGTAGGCGGGTCAGCATTCGATTAGGGCGGCTCAAGTATTGCAGACGGAGAAGGAGGTGCCAGAAAGGATCAAGGATAGATATGCCAAGCGAGTGCACGAGTTCTTTACGGAGGCGCCCGAGAACCTAACCGGCCAGCATTAGCCACCGCCCGAACACAATAGCGTGAAAGTGCCAGCCTACGTAAGGTAAATAACTCTCTGAATTTTTCCATTTCGAAGTCGAAAGCCCCCGCCATCCTAACATTTGCCGATTATCGGGTTTCGACTCAGTCGAAGAAAGCCCGAGTAACAATTTTAAAAATCAAAGGATGTGGAGCTTTTCGACTTCGCGAGTGAGAAAACCCTTAACAATAAAAGAAAATTAGACATTGAATGGGACTTTTCGGCTTCGGAAGTCGAGAAAGCCCCGCCATCCTAACATTTGCCGATTATCATCGGGGTTTCTCGACTCGCAGTCGAAAGCCGTGGTAATGCGTAAAAAATCAAAGGATGTAGAGCTTTCTCACTTCTGAAGTCGAAACCCCCAGGAAGTAAAAAGAAAATTAGACATTCAAAGGGACTTTCTCGACTTCGCGAAGTCGAGAAAACCTGGGCCAACATTTCTTGTTTATTCACGGGTGTTTGTAGATACTTTCATGCTCGACATTGGTACATTGTGCGAATGCAGCCCCTTTATCCTGACTGGATCATACACGCTTAGGCAAAATGGTGGAAAGCATGGGTTGTCCCTCGTCCCCTAAAGGAAACGAGGGCTCCCCGGATAAGTGGAAGACCTTTGAGAAACTATGCGGATATGTTCTTTGGAGGGACAGGAAGATGACGAGGGAGAGGAAGAAGAGGAGAAGAAGAAGAGAACACCAAGGAAAGGCATGGAGTCTCTCTCGGACCAATCGACCTCATTCTTAAGCGAGGCTGTCCGGGAGAAATGGGAAATATGGGCTCAATGGACAAGAGGCAAAAGTGAAGGACAGCAATGGAGAATTTCCAAGCGGGCCCGACCCCAAGTTGTTTGACAAGCAGTTCATGAAGAGGATCTGTGGCCTCACGGACAAAGAAACGCTTGACCTACAAGGCAAAATCTTGAGGGAACAATCCCTGGCCGAGGAAGACGGGAGTTCTAAATTGCGGGGCTAAAGGATTATGCCACGCCCCAAAGTTTTACAAGCGGCGGCGTTAGGGAAAGAAGAAGGCATCACGGAGTTCCGCAACGTTGCATCTAATGAATACCATGATTTTGATTTTACAAGGAAAAAAGGCTGCCCTTGATGAGGAAGACATGAAGGAATTGAACCGTCTATGTCAACCCTACATCAACACCAAGCTGAAAGCGTAACGTCAAAACCCTTCCTAACGAACAGGCGTGCTATGGCAATTCTGAAAAGGAAGCTTGATTCAGGGGTGGTCCCATTTAAGGCGACGATAGCTCCCCCCATTTCTCGTTACTTTGGGACACAAAGGGATTTGGTGGTCCGGGCGCACGGACCCGTGGCACTATTTGCCATCAATATGATCGAAGACCCCACCCCTTTTATGACAAAGCTGACATAGAGCAAGTGGTACAAGGCGAACCGGACATGACCGACCTGGATACTTTCGGTTTCCTTGTCTTTGCATGCCGGGCAATCAAACAACTCGCTGTCTCCCAATGGGCAGCTGATATTAACTTCACCAACAAGATCATGCACTCCATATCTGAACTTGATCATGAGTGCAGACTTGGCTTGCCGAAGGCACCAAGCTTTGCCAACATAGTTTTGGTTTTGATTTCAAGATCGGGCGACCTCGGATAAGTGGTGGTCTAGCGAGCATCATTATCTCGACAAGTTCATGATCTCTCAAGAGCGGATGGAACCCCGAAGGGGGCGGGTTTATGGAGGATGTTCCATCGATGGACAAGGTCGACAAGGATGGTGCGACCGGTCCTATACATAGAATTCCTATCCGCCAAGAGTTATCAAGTACTTCATAACAATTTTGGTCGAGGAAGATCAAATTGTATCGCAGTGGTACATGAATGGCCCGTTCTCTCGGGGGCTATCTTTGTTTGGAATGAAACCTATATCCGTGGTTGGAAATAAGGACATGGTTGAAACCATTCAGTCATACTTGGATCTGCTTCATGAGCATTTCAAGGAGAGGAAGACAAATGGAAGCAAGATAAAAGCGGCGAGGACGAGAGAGACAAACCCCGACGGAGACGAGGATGTCGAAGGATTGGACCGAATCTTTGCCGAAAACATTATTGAAAACCCCGAGATTGAGGTGAGTTTACTTTTGCTCTACGGTGTTTCTACCGACTCGCTGAGTCGAGAAAACTCGTTCCTTTCAATACCTTTTCTTGTCATTCTCGATTTCATGAAGTCGAGAAAACTCGTTTCCTTTCTGACAGATGTCATCATTTCAGGGAATTCGAGCTCAACGAGTCCGGATCATTGTCAATGGATTCCAACGGTTCACGTCGCGAGGAGAATGAGAATGAAAATCCAGAGCAAGACAGACGCCACGGCCGAAAAAGAACACGAAAAGTTAATGATCCCGCATTTGGATCCCGATGAACCGGAAATATGGTCAGAGCCAAACTCCAACTGGGATCCAGCTGGTCCCACCAAGCTTGTAATATTTGACGTCAATGGAGTATTGGCTGCAGTATACCACGACAAAGACGTCCCCGAGATTAACACCTCGCAGATCCCAGTGAAAACAGAGCATAAAATAGTGTATCCGAGGCCCAGAGCTAAGGAAATTATTGACTGGTGCCTGGCACGGGGATTCGAAGTGGGCATATGGTCTTGTATGGCAAAGAAAAATATTGTCAATGTTCTTGGTGTTCTCGGCATTTCAGTTTTGAAGTTCAAGTTCGTTTGGGGAAACGAAAGGGTCGAAAGCATGTGAAGGACCCTCGATCCAGCCATCACAAAGGGGAAGCCTATAATGGTGAAAAGGTTGGACAATCGTTTATGAGCAATTCCAGGACTTTGGCAAACACAACACGCTGATCATAGGCGACTCCGCTACAAGTGCTATCATAACGCCGCATAAAAATACAATCATTGCTAAGCCATATCGACTGAAGAATATGAGACAGATAGGTGGTTGTCCTTCGGACTCCGTCTGTCTTGGCGGAATCCCTCTTTGCCATTCTTGTCCCGATGTGCTTTCATTACGAACTATCCGAGCCTCCGCGAACCCGATCGAGAGAGCAAGCCATCATGAAAGCTATGGACGACAAATACTTTGGTGAACAAGAAGAGTGACCCCGCTTTCCGGATAGTCAAATTGTGTGAATATTGTAATCGAGCGCGTGAACACATGTATTGACCATTTTGTAATGAATATACTTGTATATTGAGTTTTGATGCCTTTCGACTCACGAAGTCGAGAAAGGCATGCTTGTCGTGTTGATGAAATGCTTGTACAATCTATTATGATAATGCTTGTACATTGGGTTTTGGGCCTTTCGACTCGCGAGTCGAGAAAGGCATGCTAGTTGTCTCGTTGACAAAAGCATTTGTATGCTTCGTGTGTGATTGGATGCAACCATATTCTAATGAGAATGGTTGTACTTTGACTTTATGGGCCTTTCATTTCGAGTCGAGAAAGACACTACCCCCACGTCATTGGATGCGGTTGTATGGAATGAATGTTCTCCGTTGTAATTTGATTTCAACGCGTTCTTTTCTACGTTTTGAGTAATGACACCGTAATTGTTAATCATACTCTCCTTGCTCCAGGTGGTTCAGCCTGATCCGACACCGGCACGCATCCCGGCCGGGCATCACAGAGACCGCTCCAGGCGGCACGGATCCCGCTCAAAGCGGAAGAAATACCGTTCGCACGCATCCGTCCACGCTACACTCTTGCCCGGCCTTTGGGACAAGGTTGCTTCTTGAATTCAGAGGTTGCTCGCTACACACCAGGAATAAAGAAACGGCGAAGAACAAAGAGAAAGTCCGGGAAGCTCAAGGCATATTGCAAGCATTGCATAACATCCACGGAGGTTGGGGAAGGAGCATATTCGATGAAAGGTGCGGGGAGGCGAGTGGAGAAGTCGGGTGGACAGGTCGGCCGGTAGCTCCAGAGGCACCTCCACGTGAGGCATTCCACACTCTTCAGGTTGCCCCCAAGGCTTACAGACGGCATGAAGAAGCGCCACAAGTTAATCCCCTAAGGTGGACCACCTACCAAGATGATGTGATCAGTGGTGACAAAGAAGACCGCCATGGTCTCAAGGTCCGATGTAAAATACATTGTATCTGTTCAATTTATTAATAAAAATTCTTTTTCAACTACATCTTTGGTTTCAAACTTTAATGAATTTCCTTTCTTTCAGTTGCATTGTTTTTTGTTCTAATTTATGAACACGGGAAAAACTGCAAAGACGGATTCGGATTGAGTTTTATTCAAAAATTCGAATTAAGGATAGTTTTCGGGTCGGGGTGCTACTTTTTATGTAAATTAACCGGGTTCCGAAAAAAAATGGGAATGGAATGAGTCCCACTTTAATTAAATACGACTTTTTTCATTTATTTGTTATACCATAACCTTCAATAAAGTTACCATATTAGTATGCAAGATCCCTTATAGGGCCCGAACAAATGCTGGATTTCTCCTAATAATCATTATCTGCTTCCGCTAGAGGTCATATTTCATATTATATGAATTATGCCCATAGACTTACATAATATTATGAGCCCAAATACATACACAACTTAGATTAATCCTTATAAACCCTTCCTGTCCAGTACATCAGTATTGTACCCCATCATACTATTAAGTTACCAAAGCAAATGTCACCACATCCTACCTTGATTCACTATTAAATGGAGTTACAAAGATCGATAATAATACTCTCTTATTCCAACCATCTATCAATGCGACCATCATTTAGTTTCCCAATTTTACCTTTGGAGCAATGCTCACTGTTAACCACCAAGTATCTGAAGAATATCCGAACATCCAAGAATTAATTCCAATTATTATGCTCATGACCCATTACAAATGGTTCACTAGACAACTGTTGGCCAATTCACAAAGGACTTGGTCACAAGTATCCCTATCCTAAATTATAAATAAATGCAGAATAACCAACCTATTTAGACAGGTCAGAAGCATCTTCAATATAGTTCTCCATATTATTATCGTTGGAGAAGGCCTGCAATTTAACCACCAAGTTTCCAACACTATCCAGAATAGTTAAAAGAGAAATTCAAATTATTATGGTCATGATCCATTAATAATGGATTACGTTAAAACCAATAGGCCTATCCACTAAGGATTTGGTCGAAAGTATTTCTGACTTAAATTATCCATAATAGTGAACCCATTTAAACCAACCCAAAGCATTCATCATTTAAATTACCCCATTTTTACCTTTGGAGAAGGCCTGCAGGTTAAACATCATGAATCCAACAAAAACCGAATCCGTAAATGAATTAGTCCCAATTATTATGCACATGCTCCACCAGCAATGGTTCATGTTAACATCTGTTGCTATATCCACAAAGGACCTGGTGAAAAGTATCCCATTCATAGATTTAGACAATTTACCTAATGACCAACCTATTAAACAAGCCAGAATTGCATATGTATATATATATATATATATATCTGATCTATATATGTTCTTATGTTTGTCGCGCTTATCCGACCGTCCGTTCGAGATCCGACGGCTCACGTGGATTTGGGACGTATCCTACGGCCCAGATGGCCTGGGAGTTTACATATAATATGTGTACCGCGGTCCTACGGTCCAGATTGATCTGATCTTGGCCGGCCGGTCCGAGATCCACGCTCACATGGCTTGGGGACACATCCCACGGTCCACGTGGTTTTGGGAATTATATGTAATAGATCCCACGGCTCATATTGCTTTTATATGATGAGATCTTGATCGTTGATCGAAGTTTAAGATCCTAAGGCTCATATTGAATGCTCGTTCCTTAAGGAAAGGCTTTTAAAATTGTTTATGTTATTGGGGTGATTCGAACCCTGGTCCTCAACCCCCCAAACCCCCCACTCTAACCACTAGACCAAGCATTAATTCTATGAAAAAATTATGTTTCAAATATACTTAAGGGTAATGTTTTAATTAAGATAAAATAGACTATAATATTCTAGGATGTTTTGAAACTTTCAAAATGTTCGAGAAAGTTCTAAAATGTTCTAGAAATTTCTAGAATGTAAAGGGAATCGAGGAAGAATTAAAGGGAATATAAGGAAATCTCATAAGTTGTAAGAGAATCTAGGAAAATATACAAGTCTAACGGAATCTCTTAAAATCTAATTGAATCTAAGGGAATCTTCATAATATCTAAGAGAATGTAAAAAAATCTTGATGAAATCTTAGAGTTTTTTTAAGATTTTGCAAAACGCGACAATAGAATGTTCTAAAATGTTTCATAATAAAGGTGTACAATATAAATCTTGAAAAAAAAAAATATTCTAGATGCTCAAGGCAAAGCTTTAGTCTAAAAAATAGAAAATGTTTTAAAAATGTTGCGTACTGGATCCAAAATAGATTATTTTAGAAGGTTTTAAATGCTCATGGGTTTTAAGATTTTTAAAAAGAAGCGACAATAGAATGTTCTAAAATGTTTCATAATAAAGGTGTACAATATAAATCTTGAAAAAAAAAATATTCTAGATGCCCAAGGTAAGCGCCTTAGTCTAAAAATAGAAAATGTTTTAAAAATGTTGCATAGATCCAAAATAGATAATTTTAGAAGGTTTTAAATGCTCATGGGTAAGCACCTCAATCAAAATAGAAAATTCTAAGAAAATCTAAGAGAATCAAGAGAATCTAAATTAGAATCGTTGGTTATCTAGAGCACTATAGGGGTTTTACATATCGTAAGAACATGCTAAAAGCTGGAACAATGCGCGTGGGACGCCATTAATTTTCTTGCATATATATGCAAAGAGAAAATGCGCCCTACGGCGACATTGTTCCAGCTTTTTAGCATGTTCTGATACTGCAAGGCCCCCGCCATGTTCTAGGTAACCAGCCATTCTGAGATTCTCTTGTGATTCCTCTATATTCTTCAACATTCTATGTATTATATTTAGCATTCATGAAGATTCCCTAGATTTTATTGAGGTGCTTACCCATGAGCATTTAGAACCTTCTAAAATAATTTATTTGGATCTCATGCTAAACAATTCTAAAACACTTTCTATTTTTAGACTCAGGCGCTTCCCTGAGCATCTAGGATTTTTTTTTTTCAAGATTTATATTGTACCCCTTTATTATGAAACATTTTAGAACATTCTATTGTGGCTCTTTGCAAAATCTTAAAAAAACTCTAAGATTACATCAAGATTTTCTTAGATTCCGCTAGATATTATGAATATTCCCTTAGATTCAACTAGATTTTAAGAGAATGCATTAGACTTGTAAATATTTTCCTAGATTCTCTTACAATTTATGAGATTTCCTTATATTCCCTTTAATTCTCCTAGATTCCTTACATTCTAGAAATTTCTAGAACATTCTAGAACTTTCTGGAACATTCTAAACTTTCAAAACATCCTAGAACTTTTGGAAGTATTTCCCTTGATTTCCTTACATTCCATAGATTCCCCTACATTCTAGAACATTCTAAATCTTATTAGAACAATTTGGAACTTTGGAAGAATTTTCTTAGATCCCCCTAGATTCTCTTATATTTTATAAGATTTTCTTACATTCTATTAGATTCTTTTCCTGGATTTCCTTTACATTCTAGAATTTTTTTTTAGAACATTCTAAGACTTTTCAAAACATACTAAGACTTTCAAAATATTCTAGAACTGGAAGTATTTCCCTAGATTTCCTTACATTTCCATAGATTCCCCTACATTCTAGAACATTCTAAACTTATTAGAACAATTTGGAACTTTTCGGAAGAGTTTTCTTAGATCCCCTTAGATTCTCTTATGTTCTAGAACTTTCTAGAAGATTCTAGAACTTTCTAGAGCCTTCGAACATTCTAGAACTTTCTTGAACTAGCTAGAATGTTATAGTCTATTTTATCTTAATGGGAACATTACCCTTAAGTATATTCAAAACATAAATTCTTCATGGAATTAATGCTTGGTCTAGTGGTTAGAGTGGGGGTTTGGGGGTTGAGGACCAGGGGTTGAATTCCCCAATAACAAAAAATTTTAAAAGCCTTTCCTTAAGGGATGAGCATTCAACATGAGCCATAGGATCTTAGACTCAATCAACGATCAAGATCTCATCATATAAAAGCAATATGAGCCATAGGATCTATTACATATAATTCCCAAAGCCATGTGGGACCGTAAGATATGTGCCAAAAGCAACGTGAGCCGTAGGATCTCGGATCACGGGTCGATCGGGATCAACCTGACCGTAGGATCGTGTCTATATGAGTCAGTATGTAAACTCCCAAGCCATTGGGCCGTAGGGATACGCCCAAAAGCCACGAGCCGTAGGATCTTAGATCAACGGTCAGATTCAATGGGACAAACATAAGAACATAGCCATGTGGACCGTAAGATATGTGCCAAGCAACGTGAGCCGTAGGATCTCGGATCGACGGTCAGGATCAGATCAACCTGGACCGTAGGATCGTGTCTATATGAGCTGTATGTAAACTCCCAAGCCATCTGGGCCGTGGGGATACGCCCCCCGCGGAGCCGTAGGATCTTAGATCAACGGTCGGATTCAATGGGACAAACATAAGAACATATATATGTTAGATATATATATATATATATATATATATATATATATAAAAGAAAATTAACGCGCCCTACCTACAGCATTGTTCCGCTTTTTAGCATGTTCTTACGATGCAAGGCCCCTGTCATGTTCTAGGTAACCAGCGATTCTCTTGAGATTCTCTTGTAATTCCTCTATATTCTTCAACATTCTATGTATTATATTTAGCATTCATGAAGATTCCCCTAGATTTGATTGAGGTGCTTACCCATGAGCATTTAGAACCTTCCAAAATAATTTATTTTGGATCTGCGCAACAATTCTAAAACACTTTCTATTTTCAGACTGAGGCGCTTCCCTGAGCATCTAGGATTTTTTTTTTCAAGATTTATATTGTACCCCTTTATTATGAAACATTTTAGAACATTCTATTGTGGCTCTTTGCAAAATCTTAAAAAAACTCTAAGATTACATCAAGATTTTCTTAGATTCCATTAGATATTATGAATATTCCCTTAGATTCAACTAGATTTTAAGAGAATGCATTAGACTTGTAAATATTTTCCTAGATTCTCTTACAATTTATGAGATTTCCTTATATTCCCTTTAATTCTCCTAGATTCCCTTACATTCTAGAAATTTCTAGAACATTCTAGAACTTTCTGGAACATTCTGAAACTTTCAAAACATCCTAGAACTTTCTGGAAGTATTTCCCTAGATTTCCTTACATTCCCATAGATTCCCCTACATTCTAGAACATTCTAAATCTTATTAGAACAATTTGGAACTTTCTAGAAGAATTTTCTTAGATCCCCTCCTAGATTCTTTTATATTTTATAAGATTTTCTTACATTCTATTAGATTCTTCTGGATTTCCTTTACATTCTAGAATTTTTTAGAACATTCTAAGACTTTCTGAAACATACTAAGACTTTCAAAATATTCTAGAACTTTCTGGAAGTATTTCCCTAGATTTCATTACATTCCCATAGATTCCCCTACATTCTAGAACATTCTAAACTTATTAGAACAATTTGGAACTTTCTGGAAGAGTTTTCTTAGATCCCCCTTAGATTCTCTTATGTTCTAGAACTTTCTAGAAGATTCTAGAACTTTCTAGAGCCTTCCAGAACATTCTAGAACTTTCTTGAACTAGCTAGAATGTTATAGTCTATTTTATCTTAATGTATATATATATATATATATATATATATATATATATATATATATATATATATATATATATATATATATATATATATATATATATATATATATATATATATATATATATATATATATATCCTACCTCCTACCGGAAGGCAGAGAAAGGTCCCAAAGTAACATAAGGACGGGAGGGTCCCTATGTTTGGGACCCCCCTGCCAACTAATCATAGATTCACCTGGATTTGTTTAGTTCAAAGTACATAGTTTTGATATCAAATTTAATACCTGGAAAGTTCTCATGATTCAAGATCCTGCACACCTTGTGCCAGACATCCTCCTTCCTGAAACCTTTGTTGACAAAGCTATTAATGAGGTCCAACATATCAGCCGCAGCACGAATAGGACTATTGTGCACATATAAAATTGGTTGTATCTGTGATATGACCACATTGCATGCCATCATATACGGTCTGCAACTGCTCGCATGTATAAACCTTGAAGCCTTAAATGGCAGGTTCATTCTCTTGTCAAATCTATATGTATTGTAGATCCCAGCATGATGTGCAGTAATTTCAATAGTCATGTTGAGAAAGTCAACCTTTTCTCCAATATATGTATCCTGATTGCGATATTTTGTCTCATCCTTAATCAGTAAATGTTCTAGGTTATAGATACTAGGGCTAGAATGACTGTTACCCAAACCAAGAAAACTTCTAATCAATGGATTGTTAACTCCCAAAAGGTCATCAATATACCTGTAAGTGAACTTGAAGGCCGCAGCCTCGGTTAATCTGCCATCCGCAATAAGTTTACTAATAAAGTCCAACTCATAAGCAGCAAGATATAGGTTGCACCACCCTGGGCTGGAGGCAAATCCCATTGGAATGCCTTTAACTTGTTTGAACACGCCATTGTGCATGAGAAGAAAGCAGTTATTCAGTAACCAATTGTTTAGCCTAGCCGAATAAACAATACTTTATCAAGCTTTTTC
Organism: Isoetes taiwanensis; assembly: GCA_021234155.1. NCBI lineage: Eukaryota > Viridiplantae > Streptophyta > Lycopodiopsida > Isoetales > Isoetaceae > Isoetes > Isoetes taiwanensis. The sequence continues at coordinate 571,476 of JAJEKV010000081.1, read as the reverse complement.
CATTTCTTGCTATCAGGAGCTTTCTTCATCCATTCCATAGTAATTTCCCCTTTATTTGAGACTTTATACCACATATCAAAACCAGCTTTACCTTTCTTTTTGAAGTTCCAGGCCATATTAATAACCTTTTCCATTATAAAACAAATGCCATGTTCGCCATCGAGGGGTATGTTCTCATAACATTTGGCGATATCAGCCACAAAAACATTATTTATTCTGCCAGGCAAATTACAAAGCCACATCATAGGCGAGAATTGACAATCAAGATGCTTTAATATTATCCTTTTGAAAGATATTGGCTGCACTGCATTTCTGATGACAAATATTGGGCCAAATATCAAGAATGAGATTTAGACCAGCAGCTACAATTGAGGCAGGAATAGAAAATATAGTCTCATGTGCATTGGTGATCCACCTATACTCGAACTTGTGTGCTTTGAAAATCCCCAACGGTATGGAAATTCGATTACTCAAAATATGACCATCGCCCAATAAATCATCAATATCTTTTTGAACTTGTACAATAAGATCCTCCCTTTTATCATGCGGTACAAAAATCATTCTTGCTAGGCGATGTCGACCTCCTTTCTAATATGTAATGGACAGATGAAGACCGGGTTGTTAGCTGCTTTGTCTATTCCAGAGATATAGAGGTTGCTGCTTAGCCATTCCATATTTTTGATAACCCCTTCATCCATGACTAAGAATTTTTTCTTAGTTTTGCAGTTAGCTTCCACAAAGATCTTGGCTAACCAACGAATTTCCTTGCTTAGTTCTGTTTTGCATTGCTCAATGACATGATCATCAAAGTCCATAAGTGAGAATCTATGCACATGAAAGAATTGTTCGATAGTAGTTTCGATTTCAGTCATAAACTGGTCAATGTCAAAAGGATGATCCGGGATGAAATTCAAGCCAAGATTAAACCAATTCCTCAATCCTTTGGAATGAATAATGTTCAAGTCAATTAGTTGAATATGTCCAATTCTTGGATCGATGAATTTCTGTAATCTTGGTATGGAACATACACATGGCTGTTGTAGAGTGCTAGTAAAGACAGTTTTTGGTTTATAAAACAAATCTTTAAGATTGCTTGTATACCTCCATCCAAACACAGTATTCTCCCAAATATCATAACCAGCATTTCCCAGAATTCTACTGAGCACACTTTTAAAAGCACCAGTATACGCAATTTTGTCCATAACTTTAGAAAAATATGTTAAATGCACATATTTCTTATTATCTTTCTCTTTGATTACTTGTAGTTTAAGTCTACCATCGATTCTGCTGGACAAAATTCTTCTTTTCTGTTTAAATCAAAATAGTACATATTATTATGAAGTAATCATATATTGGAAAAATTTGGGGTAAAACCCATATAGTTTGGCATAAATGCCAGATTCATATGCAATGCATGCACATATAAGCACACAGCAGACATAATATTCCGAGGAAGAAGAAAAAACATACCTCAAATTTAGAACTTAATGCTGTTACCATGTGTTACAAAGAGCAGTGCAATTGTGAGTACCGGAAGTATTCACCACAAAGATTTCTTGTGAGTTTTGGTGGCACGATAATCGAAGCGGTCGCTTTGAACACTCGATTTCTTTTCTTAGTTTGGGTATAACCAAAGCTACTGTTATCATGTAAGTGATCCTGTAAAAACTTTCTGGACTTGATTGTTTTCTCAATGATGTCCACAATCCTGTGATTGCCAAATTCCTGCTTGAAGTTGGCATTAGTATTTTCAGCAAGCGTTAGCCATCTTAAACATAAGCTCCACGAACCTTTGAGATATCCAATATATGCCGATTACCACTTTTTTAATTGGGTCCGATGCTAACCATCTCGCACATGAAAGCAAATCTCATCGTACCCTTTGTTCAGGGCCATATCAATTCCGACTTGTTAAACATGAACCATACTAAATGATCAAACCAAATGATGTTATCACGGACATTTATCATCGAAACTTTGATGCAGCTTGCATTTGAAGAAGGGACAAAATGTCCTCCAAATACGTTTTAAAGAAAAGTCAATCCTTGGTTCATCAGTTTTAGCCATGTGCCCCTTTTGACCAATGTAGATCCCAGTCCCTATCAGACATTTCTTTTCCAGAAGCACAATATTGAAGGGTAATGCAATTGTAATTTTTCTGATATGTTTAGTAAAGGACATGGCATCCTTTTCAATTTTGGTCACCTCATCAGGAGATAATCGTGCTAGCATAATGAATGAGTCCTTACTAATGGGAGCCAACACCCCAAGATTTTTACTGTTCCAAAGGACTTGCTGGAATTGATCACCATGCATTTCCACATTTCTGCTTGACATGATGGGGAAGCTGCCAGAATTGAATAAATTCAATTCCCTAATACTGTACTTTTCCATTACGCTCCTCGATCATTGTCATCAACAGATTGCTCATTAGTATTTGGCAGAATATTTACTGCAGGTTGGTGAATGTTTTCCGTATCCTCAATGTCAAAGAGACAATTATTAAGAGACATTTCACCATTGTCCTCCTTATCCTCGACTGTAGTAACCTTATTGATAGGAGTGTAGGTATACCTGAGTGAGTTCTGCTTTTCCAAGGCTGTCAGTCCCTTAATAAAAGCAAGCAGATCATGCAAATCCTTGCTATCCGCATTGATATGTGCAATGGGTAGTGCCTTATATGTATCAACAATCAAATCATGACACTTACTATAGTCAGCGTCCTTGAATTTCGAAACCAAAATCAGCATATTATTAAAGCCCAGGAAAAGCACTGCTGATAATTCCCCTTCACTAAGTGTACATTCCTTGCAAATGATTAAATTATGTATCTCGGTTAATTTGATACATGACATAGCCGCCACTGACCTTGTTTGGAGCACTAATACCGGCAGACAGCGTACCCCAATTTTACAAATTCGGGAAGCCATTCATTGCAGCCCTCGTCCGATTCACGGAGATTTGCTTGGCGACCCATCGTCAAAGGTGTTATCGAATCCAGTAGTATTCATGCGATTATTTGCTTCCTACATAACAAAAGCAGATCAGATCATAGAGTAAAACAAATCAATTGTTAACTCAATATGTGAAACAATAGGTAAATCAATAGGTCCCAAAGATCTCTAAAGTTCACACCAGTAAAACCGGTGATCCAAAGTGGGGGATTATATAAACTGGCCTAGCCAAGACCTTGTGCTTCAACTAGACATCCAAGAAGCCCTAGACTAACTAATTAGGGACATTTGGATTTATTGGACCCTATTAAGGGAAACCTTAGAGATCAAGGGACCATATAGGAGATGATATTTTAAGCTGAAATAAAACACATTCATATTAAAACCATGATAACCATGCAGCCATGACACGCAGCAGAACGAATTTACTAATATCATTAAAAGTATTGCCATAAAAACTCCATTGCATCCAAAAGAAATAAAGGAAACACAATTCAGATTCTAAAAGATTTGCATGGAGAGAGAACAAGCTTGTACTAATATATTCATATGGAAAATAATATTGGAACAAATAATTTCGGTATCATAGTTAAGGAACATGTATGAACCAAGTTTTAGGTCTCATAACAACTAACAAATGGTAAGTAATATCATACCGTATGTTTAGCCAAGCCAGATTTGTTCTAAAAAAATAGAGTAAAGATTTACCTTATGATATTTAACAAGATTTAAATAGAAATACATCAGTTCATGATCCTGTAGCATTCTTCAATCACCCATGCAAAAACAATGCGAGGAGAAGAGAGCTCGGTTTACTGCAAACAAATAGCACTAATTAGCCTTAGAAGGGTAAGAAATACTAATGCTAGCAGTGCAAATGAACCCTCTTGGCATTTTCGCCCTTTACCCACAATTTGATACTAGTGACATATTATAAGCAATTATTTATGAAATCTGATTCACAATGACCACATAGTTCTAAATTCCAAAGAAGTAAAATCATAAGTTCAAAGCAGTTTAATTTGTCTTGCCTAAGTTTAAAGAAAAACGGCCAGATGTAAAAGTTCAATTACTATATGTGAAGCGCCAATATCCAATAATAACCATGCGAGATAAATTAATAAGTGGCAGGGAGACAAGCTAAGAACATAAATGAGTATAGAAAACCCGATTTGGTTGAACTCCATCATCGAGTCTTCATCAATGTCCGAATCGGCAACAATTTCTACATTGCTAGAAATGACCACAATTTCTACATTGCTAGGGAAGAATGCGGCCGGTCTTGGAAGCATTCCCACAAGCATTGGGCTTGGGAGAAACTTCACAATTCTGGATCATCTACGGCTCTGTTGGGATCGGACCATTGGATCTACATAATTCTATCAAGCGTGCCTTGGTAGGGATTTTGTCATGTTCTAAGCCATGTTTTCGGAGGAAATCAATAAGCTTATGCCTAGTCGCCCTTTGTTGCCGCCCCTTGGTGACCAGCCCTACTCATATCAGCGGCTCTAGTTACAATACCGCGAGGTCAATCATTATATAGCACGGGGCTTGCATTATTTACGATAATCAGGGCCATAAATCCCGCAGTTGAGTCGTATTACAAGAACATTTCAATAATATATCCAAAAACAATGGGTTTGTCGTAATACGAACCAGCTTGCGTTTTGTGGATGTAATTCTTGCATCTGGTTGTCGCAATTGCCAAGCAGGATTAGTTGGGCCACCATCATCACATTTTAGCCCAAGTCGGCCGTTCACGGCGCTCCATCGCTAGGGTTTGCCCATATTTAGGGTTTACCTGGTTCGTGACCAACTATTACAAAGACATTTTTCATTTTTCATTTATTTGTTATACCATAACCTTCAATAAAGTTACCATATTAGTATGCAAGATCCCTTATAGGGCCCGAACAAATGCTGGATTTCTCCTAATAATCATTATCTGCTTCCGCTAGAGGTCATATTTCATATTATATGAATTATGCCCATAGACTTACATAATATTATGAGCCCAAATACATACACAATTTAGATTAATCCTTATAAACCCTTCCTGTCCAGTACATCAGTATTGTACCCCATCATACTATTAAGTTACCAAAGCAAATGTCACCACATCCTACCTTGATTCACTATTAAATCAGTTACTTCAGCATCAGTAATAATACTCTCTTATTCCAACCATCTATCAATGCGACCATCATTTAGTTTCCCAATTTTACCTTTGGAGCAATTCTGCCTGTTAACCACCAAGTATACAGCAATATCCAGAACATCCAAGAATTAATTCCAATTATTATGCTCATGACCCATTACAAATGGTTCACTAGACAACTGTTGGCCAATTCACAAAGGACTTGGTCACAAGTATCCCTATCCTAAATTATAAATAAATGCAGAATAACCAACCTATTTAGACAGGTCAGAAGCATCTTCAATATAGTTCTCCATATTATTATCGTTGGAGAAGGCCTGCAATTTAACCACCAAGTTTCCAACACTATCCAGAATAGTTAAAAGAGAAATTCAAATTATTATGGTCATGATCCATTAATAATGGATTACGTTAAAACCAATAGGCCTATCCACTAAGGATTTGGTCGAAAGTATTTCTGACTTAAATTATCCATAATAGTGAACCCATTTAAACCAACCCAAAGCATTCATCATTTAAATTACCCCATTTTTACCTTTGGAGAAGGCCTGCAGGTTAAACATCATGAATCCAACAAAAACCGAATCCGTAAATGAATTAGTCCCAATTATTATGCACATGCTCCACCAGCAATGGTTCATGTTAACATCTGTTGCTATATCCACAAAGGACCTGGTGAAAAGTATCCCATTCATAGATTTAGACAATTTACCTAATGACCAACCTATTAAACAAGCCAGAATTGCATATGTATATATATATATATATATATATATATATACAAAAATTAATACGTCCTACGGCGGCATTGTTCCAGTTTTAGCATGTTCTTACGATGTAAGGCCCTATAGAGCTCTAGATAACCAACGATTCTACTGAGATTCTCTTAGATTCTCTTAGAATTTTCTATTTTGATTGAGGTGCTTACCCATGAGCATTTAAAACCTTCTAAAATAATCTATTTTGGATCTGTGCAACATTTTTAAAATATTTTCTATTTTTAGACTAAGGCGCTTACCTTGAGCATCTAGAATATTTTTTTTTCAAGATTTATATTGTACACCTTTATTATGAAACATTTTAGAACATTCTATTGTCGTTCTTTGCAAAATCTTAAAAATATTTTTTTTTCAAGATTTATATTGTACACCTTTATTATGAATCATTTTAGAACATTCTATTGTTGCTTTTTGCAAAATCTTAAAAAAACTCTAAGATTTCATCAAGATTTTCTTAGATTCCCTTAGATATTATGAAGATTCCCTTAGATTCAATTAGATTTTAAGAGATTCCGTTAGACTTGTATATTTTCCTAGATTCTCTTACAATTTATGAGATTTCCTTATATTCCCTTCGATTCTTTTGGATTCCCTTACATTCTAGAAATTTCTAGAACATTTTAGAACTTTCTGGAACATTTTGAAAGTTTCAAAACATCCTACAATATTATAGTCTATTTTATCTTAATTAGAACATTACCCTTAAGTATATTTGAAACAAAAATTTTTCATAGAATTAATGCTTGGTCTAGTGGTTAGAGTGGGGGTTTGGGGGTTGAGGACCGGGGTTGAATCCCCAATAACATAAAAATTTTAAAAGCCTTTCCTTAAGGAACGAGCATTCAATATGAGCCTTAGGATCTTGGACTTCGATCAACGATCAAGATCTCACCATATAAAAGCAATATAAGCCGTGGGATCTATTACATATAATTCCCAAAGCCACGTGGGATGGTGGGATGTGTCCCCTGCCACGTGAGCCATCGGATCTGGACCGATGGTCGATCAGATCAATGCGGACCGTAGGACCGCTGCGTACACATATTATATGTAAACTCCCAAGCCATCTGGGCGTAGGATATGTCCCAAAAGCCACGTGAGCCGTCGGATCTCGAACGGACGGTCGGATAAGCGCGACAAACATAAGAACATATATAGATCAGATATATATATATATATATATATATATATATATATATATATATATATATATATATATATATATATATATATATATATATATATACAAAATTTAATCGCCCCTGATTGCATGTTCCTACCTGAGCAAGTTCCAATTTTAGCATGTTTAGAAGGTTCTATGTTCTAGAACCCCCACCCAAAAACCAGAATGCTTATTCTCATCTGGATAGCTTCTTTATATACTGAACCCCCACCCAAAAACCAGAATGCTTATTCTCATCTGGATAGCTTCTTTATATACCGAAAAAGAGGCTATTTTTTGCATCTATGCATGTGGGATATATGTGCAAACCCTAAATTCTAGAATAGTTTTTTCTAGAATAAGGTTCAAATTTCGTAACTTTTTTTTACTTTTTACAAAATTTTACAACTTTTTTTTTATTGTTCTAGAAGGTTCTATATTCTAGAATACGTTCTTGTACAATAAGGTTCAAATTTCGTAACTTTTTTTTTTTTTTACTTTTTACAAAATTTTACAACTTCTTTTTTATTGTTCTAGAAGGTTCTATGTTCCAGAACCCCTCCTGAACTTTCCAGTACATTCCATAATTTTTGGAACATCCTAGATCTTCCTAGAGCATTCTAGAACTCCAATCTAGAATTTTCTAGCCAAAAACCAGAATGCTTATTCCCATCTGGATGGCCTCTTTATATACTGAAAAAAGGCTCTTTTTTGCATCTATGCATGTGGGATATATGTGCAAACCCTAAATTCTAGAACCATCCTAGATATTCTAGAATTATTAGGGTTGGAGGTAACCTTAACAAGAAAAAAGCACACCTATATTCCTGAATGGAAGTGTGGAAAGTTGGTTAAGGGGTTCCCCCCAAACCCCCCTTGTGGGGGTGAAGGGGTCAGGGGTTCAATTCCCTCCTAACGCAAAAAAATTTTGGGTAAAAGTTGGGAGATCCCCAAACAAATGGACGGTCGAGATGGGCCACCAGAGGGCCACTGGGAAGCTTCTAGAAGCCACCCGGATCCGGCGGGGACCGAGATTGCAAAGGGAGCAAACGGGACGACCAAGATCCGAGGGGGGTGAATATAAAAGAAGCTTAGGAAGCCACTCCTAATAATTATATATATATACTGATACTGATATATATATATATATATATATATATATATATATATATATATATATATATATATATATATATATATATATATATATATATATATATATATATATATATATATATATAGGATCTCGGATCAACGGTCGGATTTAGGAGGACAAACATAAGAACATATATATATCAGATACAGGTTCTGACACAGGTTAAGGATACCATATATGATACAAAAATGTGCTTTTTTAAAAGCCATGAAAATCTAACTAAGTGAATGGTAAATAGGCTAGTGAGGGGGTTTCAAGAAAAAGAAACCTCTAATAATAAGTACAATAAGGTAAGACCAATGGTCACTAACCTTAGTTGTTAAAATATCTCAAGGTTACAAATGTTGGCATGTTATATCCATAGTATGACACCTAGGGCTACGAAGGTTTTGCCATTTAACAGAAATAGGATTCGGAACCTTATCCGGCTAAGTGATCCAGCAGTAGACAACTAAGAAATATTCCGGCACTTGCCGACATGAGTAAAATGGCTAATCTGTACCTGATACAGGAATATACATCCATCATGAATCAAGATGGAGATCCGCCATACTTGGCAAAAACGAAAAGGTAAAACATTCAGCTTATTTTGTCTAATAGAGGGTTTTGTGGGTTTGTTAGCCGAATGGCTATGTAGAACACCAAAAATCATATGGCAGACAGTAAAGTGCCAAAATGGGGAACATTTTTGCATGCAATACAGCAGACAGGTCTAAATTTAAGTTCAGCCGGCACTTGTCAGACACAACAAGCGTCTGAAGGCCATTCAAAGAAGCGCCAGGTATGGCGCCTCCGGCAGTGAAGAACAAGCTCACAAGGAGAGATATGCTGGATTTAATCAAAGGTGCAGGCCTGGATCTGGCTGCACTATGTAAGAAAGAAGGGGAAGTGGCAGCACAACCCAGTAAAATGTTTTTGCACAAGACAGTGGAGAAGTTTAACCTTCTTGGTTCACATACCAGCAAGAAAGGTGACGAATCTGCAGGATGCATAGATAGATATATTTCACAAAGGCGGAGACTACACCAAAAAGTTCTTTGAGCATAATATTACCAATGTGACTGACTCTGCTGGAGTAACCGAATACTCTATAGCACCGCAAATTGAGGACAGTGATGAAGAAAATGCAGAAGAAGAGGAGCTTCTTCTAAATCAGGTTTCGTATCCATAGGGTTAAGCAGTTTACAAAGAACAAGTTGAGTAGAACCAGGGGTAATTAATGATACAACACATCCACATAACTGAGTGGAAGTGAACAAAGGTTCTGAAAGTAAGGTTTAATTGTTTAAATTGTATAATTGGTGAAGGGCGATAAGCCATGTGGGACTTTTGCTTACCTGTCAATCCCTTTCAGATTTACCCAGTGATGGCTAACATTTGAATGGTTGGATTGCAGGTAACCGGTCTTACATCTCCAATTTCCCTGTATTTTGGATGTTTTGTGGACATTACTTACATGAAGAACTAGCTAATCAGCTACTGGAAGTATTACAAGACTTTTTCTCATTTCTTGTTTTTCTATCTACATTTGATGTTTTACAAAAGCAAAGGTAACATTACTTCACCTGTTTTTAGTGGAAAAAGTGCTCATAATTTTTGTGAAGCATTTAGAACAGATACAGTGGAATCAGATTTTGAATGTAGACTGATAAAATGCTTTTGGATTTAATTTTGAAACGTTTATCACACTATGATGTTGGGGACATATTATCCTCTATATGTTATAGTTAAATTGTCTTAAGGAAATCCAGGGAAAAATATAAATAATAATAGCATGTCTTGAAAGATGAATGTATAATCCTGCTGGAAATAATGGATAGAACAGTTAGCATTAATTACATGTACTGTGGTCAATATAGTTTTGAAAATGGATACTGGTCAAAAAATGGAAAAATCAGAAGTAGAAGTAACAAAGGTTTTGTTCACAAGAATAAGTTCTAGGAAAAGAGAGTAAGAAGAAAAGAAGTAAAAGTCTATTGTCTTTCTTAAAATGATGATAAATATATTAAGTATGCTGTTAAGAAGTAATATTCTAAGGGGCTCCAAGGCTTCCCCAGTTTTATCTGGGGACTGATAAGTTCTGGAAGCACAAGTTCTGGAATGACAAAATCTTATGGTTAAAGTTTTTGTTAAGTATATATTCTCTGATTTCAGTACACCAGTATAACTGGTGTGGGCCTTGGAGCTCTAAAATACAATTCTTTAATATGTAGTCCAGTAGAACATTATTTTAATAATGTTATAATATATAAAAAACTTAATATGATATGGAATTTTACAGGAAGGTTACCAAATACAAGGAAATGATGAGGATAATGCTATCAGCCAACAGACTCATACACCTATCTCTTCGGAATGGTACTCTAAATGGGACAGAGAAGTTGCTGAATATGGATATGGATATTCCAGAATAGTACCACCCAACAATGCAGTACAGATGGTGCTGGGATGCTTACTCAATACTGAGGTGCATAACTATTTCATTAAAAAAGAAGCATATATTGGGGAAGAGGAGATCTCGGTTATAACTTTTCTTGGCATCAATAATATGTTCAATTTGGTTAACAAGATCAATAATATTGGGGATGACAAGGTAGCATATATGAAACTCATTGACGAGGTCTATCAAGCACTGCCTACAGCACATGCAGAAGCAGATGATAAGGAAATCATGGATGTTCTAACATTCATAAAATGTACCACGGCACTGGAACTTGCCAATGAGTTCAAAGTATCACACCCAAGGGTGAAAAACAAACAGGTACATAAGGAAATGCCAAAGGAAGATGAACCAGTAAAATTGACTAATTGTCTTTTTGACATTAGTAAGCTACCAGAGGAAAAAAGGAAAGCTATAATCAAACCAGTGGAAAAAACAACAGAAAAAATCCTGCAGACCAGCAGTATCCTGGATGACTATAATATTAAAGCTCTTACTTTAACAAACTGTGGTACATGCCCGGTGATGTCACTCAGATTGGTCGAACTACATGGAGTAAAGTACAAACAGGCTTTATGGGAGGCTAAGAATCTGGGCATTCTAGCCCCTATAAACTCTGACACATGGAAGAAACTCTGTAATATTACTGAGGCAGAGGTAGAACAAGCTCATAGAGATGCTATTAATTTCAACAGGAGAATTGTAAAAGAGGAGGTCAAGCTCCCATTCAAAAATACAAAGTTTTTTGGTAAGAAGTGTGAGAAAGACAATGGAATCTTTCTGGGACAAAAAGGCCATATGGCTAAAAAAACAGAAAAGAGGGAACCATTTTACATGGTTAAACTCTGGAGAACCTTTTGTCCATTCCTTAAATGTAAATGCGACAAATTCAAGAAACCTGCTGGACCTAATGGGACAGAATGTAATGACAACATAACATGGTTTGACCATGCTGTATGGTTTATGATGAACAATACAGATAAGTTCTGGCCTAACGACAACTGTTTGAGCAGGTTCCATCAATTTTACAATCTCATGAATTCAAAAACCATGAGAAAAGGAGCAATTGCATTCCTGGGATACCTCAAGGTCAGGGAAACACTCATCAAAATGACTACCAGAATGGCGGAAAGCAAGAGAACTGACTTCAAGGCAGAATTCGGCAACACAAAACTAGTGGACATACTGGAGAAAACCATTAAAAATGAAAGCTTCCTTGCTGATGCTGCACCATTGGATGCTGATGGTAACACCTTTAAGGGAATATATAAGAAGAAAGTGGAAACCATTGAAGAAGATGAAGTACAGGTTTATATGCCTCCAAAACGACCGAGAAAGGTAAGTTGTGGCAGCACTACTGTTACACCTAGTGAAGTTGATCAGGAATCAGTTGAAATTCTCGATGTGGGAATGGATACTGGACATTCAATCAGCAAACATGACAGCGGACCCAGTAGAGCTGCTGGAATAGCACCAACAAAAATCTCTTTCTGAACACACACAAGTAAGTATATTATACTCATTTACTTAAAAAGTAGTTGAAGAGTTCTTTCAGCATATACTAGTATTACATTAGAAATTTTTCACCATACAGAACTGTACATGTTACTTACAATTAAAACTGACAAAAGTTTGGCCATACAGAACTGTACATGTTACCTATAGTTTTAAACTGACCAAAAGAACGACCTATGTGGTCACAAATAGTAGCCTACGGGCATAAAACACAAAGGCTTTTTCTTGGCCTGAAATACATGGAGTGATCCTCAAAACATCCTTAGCTTCCTGAATTTTCTAATACTAACCGTGCTCAATACTACATAACAGGCCAAGGACAGGGTTCTGATAAAAAAAGGCAGAAGGCAGATGGGCCATCAGGGCCTACAGATCTATACAGAATAAGAAATTCATACACTTTAAATTCTTTTCAAAGATTATAGATAAAATAAGAATACCAAAGGTTTTTTCCGAAATAGTATGCCGAGAACTCGGAAGTATTGGGCAAGACATCATGGATAATACCACTTTTGGTTGGACTTATACAAGTAACCTGAGGAGTATGCTTTATAAACCAAAAGATATCTTTGCAGGAATGGATCAGGCACCCTGTCCATGTAATAATCCGTCTCTCAAAAGGTTTATTTCCCCTGAGACAGGACACATCCAAACCACTGACCTCAAGATTGTGCACAGTATTGCACTTAGAAAATGGCTAAAGATTGGACTTAACCACATACCAGATAAGCCCTTTACCATATGTCAGTTCAGGTACGAGATCACAAAAACTGTGGAACAGTTTTTTGAAATACATAGGCATAGGTTATATGGCACCAAGAGCAAGTTAGTAAATGAGACAAAAAGACAGATAATCAGTAGGGCTGTAAAACAAGCAAAAGAAATTATCAAGAAGAATGGCCCCAAGCAGAGAAAGTTTCAAATTGTGGACAAAACAGTCACTAAAAACATTGAGTGGATGGTCAGAAATCTCTACACTTCGGGTGTAGATAAAGCCACAAACAACCCATGCTTTATATGTCCAAAATATATCAGAGAACAGGCCATGATCAGACTGGCCAGTAATGACTTCATGGAAATAAATGGTAATTACTTGGACATTAAGAATACTCTAATGTGCAGTATTCAAGGCCTCATTGGGGACTGGCCTATAGTATATGATGAGCTACCTTTTCTATTAGCAGTTTTTAAAGCTCATAAAGGAACTTACAGATGGATTACCAGTGCTCACAATTCCATCTTTTCACAACCAGCCTCCCTTCTGGCTGCTGCCTTGAATACATTCCTTGAAATATGGCCAAATATATGTGAGAACAAGTTGGCAAAAGTTAACCTCTTCAGAAAGGAGAAAATCAGGGCATCCTGGACAATTGACTCAGTGTATGATGTGGTGTGCAATCTGCCACCAAAGATCACAGAAGTTTTTGTAGCAGACATTTCCAGGTGCTACGAAACTATCCCAATTGAAGGAGAAGATGGTATCTGCAATATTTTAACCCAGATGGCCAGAATGATTTGGACACATCAAAAAACAAAAAACAGGAATAACCAGATGTGGTATAAAACGAAAAACAATGGAGAAGTGGTTGTGGAATGGAAAGCTACCACACCTGAAAGCAAAAAATGGGTAAGTATTCATGAAACGGATTTCTGTTCTATGAATTCATGGCTACTACAAAACTGTTTCTTGCAAATGGGAAGCAGGTTGTGGAAGCAAACAATGGGTATCCCTATGGGCTTTGCATCAAGCCCTGCTTGGTGCAACCTGTATCTAGCATGGCATGAATTAAATTTCATAATGCAACTGATTAGAAACGGGGATATGGAAACAGCTGCAGCATTCAGGGACACTTTCAGATACATTGATGACATCACAAGCTTGAATAACAGATACATCAGGAAATATCTCGGTCTAGAAACACGAGAGGATAACAGCATACAAATATATAATCTGAAGTACATTACCATCAAGGACGAGACCACATACCAGTCCTACCAGAATGCCAATAAAAGAGTAGGCAAGAAGGTAGTCTTCCTAAATATGACCATTGAAATTACTGACCCAATACACGGTATTTTTGAGACTCGTAAGTATGATAAAAGAGACATTTTGCCTTTTGTTGCCTCCAAATATGGACACGCATCAGGATGCAGACCATACCTAATGGCCAGAAATGTTATTGTATCACAGATACAACCTTGTTTGTATACAAACAATAACCCGGATAATGCAGCTGCAGATCTAAATAAACTGATTACAGCTTTCGTAGAAAAAGGATTCAGAGCTGAAGACATGTGGTACGTAGTCAACAACACCATCAATTCTGGATACTTGCCAGGACTCAAGTATGACATAGCTATTCTACGAATGGAACTGAAAACATACAGGTAAGCTTTTCAAGCTGAAATATGTTTAGAGTACAGTCGGCAGGGGGGTCCCTAGGTATAGGGATCCTCCTGTCCCTATACTTATTATGGTACTCCTCTGCTGTCCGGTAGGCGGCAGGGTTAGCTTATATATATATATATATATATATATATATATATATATAGTGGTTAGAGTGGGGGGTTTGGGGGGTTGAGGACCAGGGTTCGAATCCCCCCAATAACATAAAAAATTTTAAAAGCCTTTCCTTAAGGGATGAGCATTCAACATGAGCCATAGGATCTTAGACTCAATCAACGATCAAGATCTCATCATATAAAAGCAATATGAGCCGTAGGATCTATTACATATAATTCCCAAAAGCCATGTGGATTTTTGAAGATATGTGCCATGTTGCTGGATTGGTTCGTATGGGATCTTTGGACCATTGGGATCTCGCCATCAACCGGGTCAGGATGAGTAGGTATGACGTATGTAAAGCCATAATTGGTGAGGATGCGTCCCTAAAACATGGAGCCGAGGATCGGACCTATTTGGATTCAATGGGACGAAAGGCTAGTTAAAATCGGGAATCGGAAATCGATCTATCAAAATCGGATTGACTAATATGAAACTCCCATAGGGTAGTTTGGGATCTACAAGGAAGTATAACCAGGGATAATAGATATCCCATGCACATGATGACATTGTTTGTGTATTTGTGACATGTTTTAACATTAATTCTTTGAATTTATGTTTCCAAATATACTTAAGGGTAATGTTCCCATTAAGATAAAATGGGCTATAACATTCTAGCTAGTTCAAAGAAAGTTCTAGAATGTTGCGGAACTCTAAAAAGTTCTAGAATCTTCTAGAAAGTTCTAGAACATAAGAGAATCTAAAAAGGGGATCTAAAAGAAAACTCTTCGAGAGGAAAGTTCCAAAATTGTTCTAATAAGTTTTAGAATGTTCTAGAATGTAGGGGAATCTATGGGAATGTAATGAAATCTAGGGAAATACTTCGAGAAAGTTCTAGAATATTTTGAAAGTCTTAGTATGTTTGAGAAAGTCTTAGAATGTTCTAAAAAATTCTAGAATGTAAAAAGAAATCGGAAAGAATCTAATAGAATGTAAAGAAAATCTTATAAAATATAAAAAGAATCTAGGAGGGATCTAAGAAAATTCTTCTAGAAAGTTCAAATTGTTCTAATAAGATTTAGAATGTTCTAGAATGTAGGGAATCTATGGGAATGTAAAGGAAATCTAGGGAAATACTTCGAGAAAGTTCTAGGATGTTTTGAAAGTTTGAGAATGTTCGGAAAGTTCTAGAATGTTCTAGAAATTTCTAGAATGTAAGGGAATCTAGGAGAATTAAAAGGGAATATAAAAATCTCATAAATTGTAAGAGAATCTAGGGAAAATATTTACAAGTCTAATGCATTCTCTTAAAATCTAGTTGAATCTAAGGGAATATTCATAATATCTAATGGAATCTAAGAAAATCTTGATGTAATCTTTAATTTTTTTAAGATTTTGCAAAAGCCAGCAATAGAATGTTCTAAATGTTTCATAATAAAAGTTTTACAATATAAATCTTGTAAAAAAAAAATCTAGATGCTTTCGAGGGAGGTTTTCAGGTCGAAAATAGAAAGTGTTTTAGAATTTTTTGCGAGATCCAAAATAAATTATTTTGGAAGGTTCTAAATGCTCATGGGTAAGCACCTCAATCAAATCTAGGGAATCTTCCAAAATAAATATAATTTATTTTGGATCCAAGTAACAATTCTAAAACACTTTCTATTTTCCAGACCGGAGCCCCCGAAAGCATCTAGGATTTTTTTTTTTCAAGATTTATATTGTACCCCTTTATTATGAAACATTTTAGAACATTCTATTGTGGCTCTTTTGTAAAATCTTAAAAACTCTAAGATTACATCAAGATTTTCTTAGATTCCATTAGATATTATGAATATTCCCTTAGATTCAACTAGATTTTAAGAGAATGCATTAGACTTGTAAATATTTTCCTAGATTCTCTTACAATTTATGAGATTTTTTATATTCCCTTTAATTCTCCTAGATTTTTTTTACATTCTAGAAATTTCTAGAACATTCTAGAACTTTCTCGAACATTCTCAAACTTTCAAAACATCCTAGAACTTTCTCGGAAGTATTTCCCTAGATTTCCTTTACATTCCCATAGATTCCCCTACATTCTAGAACATTCTAAATCTTATTAGAACAATTTGGAACTTTCTAGAAGAATTTTCTTAGTCCCAGATCCCTCCTAGATTCTTTTTTATATTTTATAAGATTTTCTTACATTCTATTAGATTCTTCCGATTTCCTTTTACATTCTAGAATTTTTAGAACATTCTAAGACTTTTCAAAACATACTAAGACTTTCAAAATATTCTAGAACTTTTTGGAAGTATTTCCCTAGATTTCATTACATTCCCATAGATTCCCCTACATTCTAGAACATTCTAAACTTATTAGAACAATTTGGAACTTTCTCTCGAAGAGTTTTCTTAGATCCCCTTAGATTCTCTTATGTTCTAGAACTTTCTAGAAGATTCTAGAACTTTCTAGAAGCCTTCCGTAACATTCTAGAACTTTCTTGAACTAGCTAGAATGTTATAGTCTATTTTATCTTAATGGGAACATTACCCTTAAGTATATTTGAAACATAAATTCTTCATAGAATTAATGCTTGGTCTAGTGGTTAGAGTGGGGGGTTTGGGGGGTTGAGGACCAGGGTTCGAATCCCCCCAATAACATAAAAAATTTTAAAAGCCTTTCCTTAAGGGATGAGCATTCAACATGAGCCATAGGATCTTAGACTCAATCAACGATCAAGATCTCATCATATAAAAGCAATATGAGCCGTAGGATCTATTACATATAATTCCCAAAGCCATGTGGACCGTAAGATATGTGCCAAGCAACGGAGCCAGAGGATCTTGGATCACGGATTAGGATCGGGATCAACCCGACCCCGTAGGATCGTGTCTATATGAGCTGTATGTAAACTCCCAAGCCATCTGGGCCGTAGGATACGTCCCAAAGCCACGTGAGCCGTAGGATCTTAGATCAACGGTCGGATTCAATGGGACAAACATAAGAACATATATATGTTAGATAGATATATATATATATATATATATACAAGAAAATTAATGCGTCCTACGGCGCATTGTTCCAGTTTTAGCATGTTCTTACGATGCAAGGCCCTGTCATGTTCTAGGTAACCAACGATTCTACTGAGATTCTCTTGTAATTCCTCTATATTCTTCAACATTCTATGTATTATATTTAGCATTCATGAAGATTCCCCTAGATTTGATTGAGGTGCTTACCCATGAGCATTTAGAACCTTCCAAAATAATTTATTTTGGATCTCAAACTAAACAATTCTAAAACACTTTCT
Organism: Isoetes taiwanensis; assembly: GCA_021234155.1. NCBI lineage: Eukaryota > Viridiplantae > Streptophyta > Lycopodiopsida > Isoetales > Isoetaceae > Isoetes > Isoetes taiwanensis. The sequence goes on along the minus strand of JAJEKV010000081.1, from coordinate 553,517 downwards.
ATTTTTGGTCGGGCTTCCCTGAGCATCTAGGATTTTTTTTTTCAAGATTTATATTGTACCCCTTTATTATGAAACATTTTAGAACATTCTATTGTGGCTCTTTGCAAAATCTTAAAAAAACTCTAAGATTACATCAAGATTTTCTTAGATTCCATTAGATATTATGAATATTCCCTTAGATTCAACTAGATTTTAAGAGAATGCATTAGACTTGTAAATATTTTCCTAGATTCTCTTACAATTTATGAGATTTCCTTATATTCCCTTTAATTCTCCTAGATTCCCTTACATTCTAGAAATTTCTAGAACATTCTAGAACTTTTCTCGGAACATTCAAACTTTCAAAACATCCTAGAACTTTCTGGAAGTATTTCCCTAGATTTCCTTACATTCCCATAGATTCCCCTACATTCTAGAACATTCTAAATATTATTAGAACAATTTGGAACTTTCTAGAAGAATTTTCTTAGATCCCCTCCTAGATTCTTTTATATTTTATAAGATTTTCTTACATTCTATTAGATTCTTCTGGATTTCCTTTACATTCTAGAATTTTTTAGAACATTCTAAGACTTTCTGAAACATACTAAGACTTTCAAAATATTCTAGAACTTTCTGGAAGTATTTCCCTAGATTTCATTACATTCCCATAGATTCCCCTACATTCTAGAACATTCTAAACTTATTAGAACAATTTGGAACTTTCTGGAAGAGTTTTCTTAGATCCCCCTTAGATTCTCTTATGTTCTAGAACTTTCTAGAAGATTCTAGAACTTTCTAGAGCCTTCCAGAACATTCTAGAACTTTCTTGAACTAGCTAGAATGTTATAGTCTATTTTATCTTAATGGGAACATTACCCTTAAGTATATTTGAAACATAAATTCTTCATAGAATTAATGCTTGGTCTAGTGGTTTAGTGGGGGGGTTTGGGGGGGTTGAGGACCAGGGTTCGAATCCCCCCAATAACATAAAAAATTTTAAAAGCCTTTCCTTAAGGGATGAGCATTCAACATGAGCCATAGGATCTTAGACTCAATCAACGATCAAGATCTCATCATATAAAAGCAATATGAGCCGTAGGATCTATTACATATAATTCTCAAAGCCATGTGGACCGTAAGATATGTGCCAAGCAACGTGAGCCGTAGGATCTTGGATCGACGGTCAGGATCAGATCAACCTGGACCGTAGGATCGTGTCTATATGAGCTGTATGTAAACTCCCAAGCCATCTGGGCCGTAGGATACGTCCCAAAGCCACGTGAGCCGTAGGATCTTAGATCAACGGTCGGATTCAATGGGACAAACATAAGAACATATATATGTTAGATATATATATAAAATTAACGAGTGGTTCTGACACAGGTTAAGGATACCATATATGATACAAAAATGTGCTTTTTTAAAAGCCATGAAAATCTAACTAAGTGAATGGTAAATAGGCTAGTGAGGGGGTTTCAAGAAAAAGAAACCTCTAATAATAAGTACAATAAGGTAAGACCAATGGTCACTAACCTTAGTTGTTAAAATATCTCAAGGTTACAAATGTTGGCATGTTATATCCATAGTATGACACCTAGGGCTACGAAGGTTTTGCCATTTAACGTAAATAGGGGGAACCTTATCCAGGCTAAGTGATCCAAAGAAGACAACTAAGAAATATTAGGCACTGTCGACATTATGAGTAAAATGGCTAATCCACGACTGAGGGAATATACATCCATCATGTCATGAATCAAGATGGAGATCCGCCATACTTGGCAAAAACGAAAAGGTAAAACATTCAGCTTATTTTGTCTAATAGAGGGTTTTGTGGGTTTGTTAGCCGAATGGCTATGTAGAACACCAAAAATCATATGGCAGACAGTAAAGTGCCAAAATGGGGAACATTTTTGCATGCAATACAGCCAGATGCAGTCTAAATTTAAGTTCAGTAAGCACTTGTCGTCGACACAACAAGCGTCGAAGGCCATTCAAAGAAGCGCCAGTAGCCCGCTCCGGAAAGAAGAAAAAGAAGTGTATGGCGCCTCAGGTTTCGTATCCATAGGGTTAAGCAGTTTACAAAGAACAAGTTGAGTAGAACCAGGGGTAATTAATGATACAACACATCCACATAACTGAGTGGAAGTGAACAAAGGTTCAAAGTAAGGTTTAATTGTTTTAAATTGTATAATTGGTGAAGGGCTTATAAGCCATGTGGGACTTTGCTTACCTGTCCAATCCCTTTCAGATTTACTGATGGCTAACATTTGAATGGTTGGATTGCGTGTAACCGGTCTTACATCTCCAATTTCCGTATTTTTGGATGTTTTGTGGACATTACTACATGAAGAACTAGCTAATTGACTCATTGGAAGTATTACAAGACTTTTCTCATTTCTTGTTTTTTCTATCTACATTTGATGTTTTACAAAAGCAAAGGTAACATTACTTCACCTGTTTTTAGTGGAAAAAGTGCTCATAATTTTTGTGGAGCATTTAGAACAGATACAGTGGAATCAGATTTTGAATGTAGACTGATAAAATGCTTTTGGATTTAATTTTGAAACGTTTATCACACTATGATGTTGGGGACATATTATCCTCTATATGTTATAGTTAAATTGTCTTAAGGAGCGGAGGGAAAGAAATATAAGTAATAATAATAGCATGTCTTGAAAGATGAATGTATAATCCTGCTGGAAATAATGGATAGAACAGTTAGCATTAATTACATGTACTGTGGTCAATATAGTTTTGAAAATGGATACTGGTCAAAAAATGGAAAAATCAAGTAGAAGTAACAAAGGTTTTGTTCACAAGAATAAGTTCTAGGAAAAGAGAGTAAGAAGAAAAGAAAAGTAAAAGTCTATTGTCTTTCTTAAAATGATGATAAATATATTAAGTATCTTTAAGAAGTAATATTCTGTTGGGGCTCCAAGGCTTCCCGTTTTATCCGGGACCGGGATAAGTTGGAGAGCACAAGTTCGGAATGACAAAATCTTATGGTTAAAAGTTTTTTGTTAAGTATATATATATATATGCATATATATATATATATATATATATATATATATATATATATATATATATATATATATATATATACAAGAAAAATAATAAGTCTGGCGCATTGTTCCGGTTACAACGTGTTCTTCACGTTAGAGGCCTGTCATGTTCTAGGTAACTTAGCGATTCTCTGAGATTCTCTTTGTAATTTCTCTATATTCTTCAACATTCTGTATTATATTTTAGCATTCATGAAATTCCCCTAGATTTGATTGAGGTGCTTACCCAACGAGCATTTAGAACCTTCAAAACAATTTATTTTGGATGCAGCATAGCTAATTCCTAAAAACACTTTCTATTTTGGTGAGAAAACTCCCTTTGAGCATCTAGGATTTTTTCAAGATTTATATTAGCCCCACCCCGCTTATTATGAAACATTTTAGAACATTCTATTGTGGCTCTTTGCAAAATCTTAAAAACTCTAAGATTACATCAAGATTTTCTTAGATTCCATTAGATATTATGAATATTCCCATAGATTCAACTAGATTTTAAGAATGCATTAGGCTTGTAAATGTTTTCCTAGATTCTCTTACAATTTATGAGATTTCCTTATATTCCCTTTAATTCTCCCTAGATTTCCCTTACATTCTAGAAATTTCTAGAACATTCTAGAACTTTGGAACATTACTGAAACTTTCAAAACATCCTAGAACTTTACGGGAAGTATTTCCCTAGTTTCCCTTACATTCCCATAGATTCCCTACATTCTAGAACATTCCTAAGAAATCTTATTAGAACAATTTGGAACTTTCTAGAAGAATTTTCTTAGATCCCCTCTAGATTCTTTTATATTTACATAAGATTTTCTTACATTCTAATTAGATTCTTAGGTTCCTTTTACATTCACAGAATTTTTTTAGAACCATTCTAAGACTTTTCACGAAACGTACTAGGACTTTCAAAGTATTCTAGAACTTTTACGAGGAGGTATTTCCTAGATTTCATTGCATTCCCATAGATTCCCCTACATTTCAGAACATTCTAAACTTATTAGAACAATTTGGAACTTTTCACGGAAAAGAGTTTTCTTAAATCCCCTTGAGATTCTCTTATGTTTCTAGAACTTTCTAGAATTCTAGAACTTTCTAGGCAACTTCAAGAACATTCTAGAACAATTTAGCTAGAGATGTTATAGTCTATTTTATCTGTGGGAACTTATTACCCTTAAGTATTTAGAGGCATAAATTCTTCATAGAATTGAAATGCTTGGTCTAGTGGTTGAAATTGGGGGGTTTGGGGGTTGAGGGACAGTTGAATCCCCAATAACATAAAAATTTTAAAAGCCTTTTCCTTAGGGATGAGCAAATTTGCTTATGAGCCATAGGATCTTAGACTCAATCAACGATCAAGATCTCATCATATAAAAGCAATATATGAGCCGTAGGATCTATTACATATAATTCCAAAGCCATGTGGACGTAAGATATGTACTTGAAACAAGCGTGAGCGGTAGGATCTTGGTCAGCAGTGGGATCAGATCAACACGGACCCGTGGGATGCGTGTCTATATGTTTGTATGTAAAGCTCCCAAACCATCACAGGCCGTGGGATGCGTCCCAAAACCCACGTGGTAGTAGGATCTTAGATCAGCAATTAGGATTCAATGGGACAAACATAAGAACATATATATGTTAAGAGATATATATATATATATATATATATATATATATATATATATATATATATATATATATATATATATATATATATATATATGCTCATATATATATATATATATATATATATATATATATATATATCATTCAGGTATATATATATATATATATAATTGTTAAGGTGGCTTCAGGAAGCTTCTTTATATTCACCCCCTCCCGGATCTTGGCGGAGTGGTTTGCTCCCTTGCAATCGTCCGTCGGATCGGTGGCTTCTAGAAGCTTCTTTTGGCTGACCTCGGTGGCCCATCTCTGACAGTCCCATTTGTTTGGGGATCTCAGCTTTACCCAAAAATTTTTGCGTTAGGAGGTGAACTGACCCTTCACCCACAAGAGGGGGAGTTTGGGGAGAACCCCTTAACCAACTTTCCACACTTCCATTCGAGGAATATAAATTGTGCTTTTTCTTGTTAAAGGTTACCTCAACCTAATAATTCTAGAATATCTAGGATGGTTCTAGAATTTAGAGGGTTCACATATCCACATGCATGTAGATCTGAAAAGAGCCCACCGGTATATAAAGAGGCCATCCGAGATGGGAATAAACATTCTAGTTTTTGGCTAGAAAATTCTGATTGGAGTTCTAGATGCTCTAGGAAGATCTAGGATGTTCCAAAAATTATGGAATGTACTGGAAAGTTCAGGGGGTTGCATAGAACAACTAGAACAATAAAAAGAAGTTGTAAAATTTTTGTAAAGTAAAAAGTTCACAGAAATTTGAACCTTATTTATTTAGACCTATTCTAGAATATAGAACCTTCTAGAACAATAAAAAAAAGTTAGCAAGAATTTTGTAAAGAAGTAAAAAAGTTACGAAATTTGAATTCATTCTAGAAAAACTATTCTAGAATTTAGGGTTTGCACATATATCCCACATGCATAGATGCAAAAAAATAGCACTCTTTTGGGTATATAAAGCTATCAGGATGAGAATAAGCATTACGGTTTTGGGTGGGGGTTGATTATGTAAAGAAGCTATCCGGATGAGGAATAGTGCAGTTTTGGGTGGGGTTCTAGGAGCATAGAACCTTCTAAACATGTTTAAAATTGGAACTTACTCGTAGGAACATGCAGGGCGTGCATATATATATATATATATATACTAGCCTAGACCAAATCCTCATGACTAATCTAAACATCCAAGCAAAAATTCAAAGGAATTTACTGAACTATCAGTCCAAATAAATTTGGAGGCCTTAAAGTTCTAATTTTTAATACAACTTGAACACAGAAACCATATAAGTGATTTTCTTTGAATTAGATACTTAGGATGGCATACATAATTTAAATTCAACAAGCGGATCATAAGACCAGTCATAATGTTTAGAACAAGAAATAACTCAATTATACCAAATCATATGAAGAACAAACAACCCAAGCCCAAAAGGTTAATAAGGCTTGGACATAATTAAGCCTACAAGCCGAGAATTTAAGAAAATGAAACATAAGCATCCTCAAGTCAAGGTATTATTGTTTAGAATAAGAAAAATGACCATCATCATAATCATAAAGCGATTAATAAAATAACGGTCGAGGAAGCAACATTTGCCAAAATCCATTTAAAAATTCATTTTAAAATCATTTGAATCCATTACAAAGGCCATAAGAGGAATACTCAAGAACTTCTGGAAATGCCTATCACATATAAAGGTTTGAGATCCTTAGGGATTAAAATGCGAGGGAGGACACTAGAACATGGGCTTCCACCATGCATCCCTAGAAATAACAAACCCGGTAAAGATCATTTACTTAAAAAACCATTTCACATCAAAGGTCGCTTATTCAGCTGGCCACTGGATTCAATGAATCCGGATTTTTATAAGCCATGCATGTCTCAAAATGTTCATTTGTTACCGGCGGGTTATTCATGCTTAAAATAGCAATTTGCGGAAGAGATTATTCCTCCAAAAAACCATTTCAAACTTGATAAAATACATCAAGGAACCAAATAACCATGATGCGAAATAAATCACCATTATGACTTCAAAGCGGTATACAGCGTTAGATAGATCTTCACAATCACCACATTGCATGATCTTCACGTACAAATTAAGGAAATATTTACGATGTTTTAGAATTCTTATAGCAGCAAATTATTCCATCGAGAGATCTTACTGCATAGGAATGCTTATCAGTCTTCTAGCAACAAAACCCACATCATGAGAGAAGCAGTTACACAGGATTTGTTGAATCTCATTTTAGGAGATATCTCCTCATCTTCATCATCAATTCAATACTATACATTTTTCGAGAATTACCATCTATCATTTCTTTGGCACTAGCAGCACAATGCCTTTGGCATTTGCGACACTACAAGGGCTGATAGGGATAAATTTTGTAATGCTAGCATTGCACTCTCCTGACCAAATATCGTTCCCTTACTTACGCACAACTCGATGAAATTGAGCCTTAGTGGGTTGCATGCATAATCAATCCCTGCCCTCCCTCAATGCTTCTAGCAGTTTGGCCCTTATAGCTACCCACATTGGCGTCCGAGTAGGCCTTCCGACTGCCATCTTGAAAAAATGGCATGATGAAAGAATGTTTGTGGTAAATTAATTAAAATCAAGGCATTACACTTTCGATGATGATATGGATGCTATTCACAAAGATCTTGGTGGGTTAAGGAAACCTTAACAATTTGGGATTAGAAGCAAGCTACAAAATAACCCAACTTTATGTGTCCCTTTCCTTGCAAAAGCTTGAAAAACACATTAGGAACTCTCTAGTTCGGCTAGTAATGGTTCCGATATACGGCGTTATGGGGAGGTTAGAGACAATATGATACAAAGGATATAAGGTTGTGGGAGATATCTTTTGAACGGGACAAGATGTGCTTACCACCATATCTCTATGTTACAAGGCCCACAAGAATAGCTTTATTTGGATCACTAATGCTCACAAAATCTGTTTTTTTAAGGATAGCTTCAGCCTTGTTGCTGAGGTACTCAATAACACTATTCCTGATCTGTATTACAGAAATATCAAGATGCATGTAAGGGTATATCTGTTTCTGCAGAAAGCTTTAGCCCAAATTGGTTGGTAAACTCTGTTGTGATGTGGCCCTCAACCTCCCGAATAGGATACATGGCTTTTGTTTGACCGATATAACTTCCATTACTGAATCTATACCAATTGAGGGTGGTAGTTTGTATCGGGTCCGCCGAATGACATCATAAGCCTGGTATTCAATACAAAGGAAAATGCATTCCAAAAACAAACTTTGGATAAAACAAACTAATAGCGGTAAGGGGTTGCCTTCAAAAACAGAAATGGGATAGTAAAAGTAGACAACTTTGAGTGCTGGTCTGAGAAATGAGTTGCCAAGGTTTTATTAATCTCAACATTTGAGCTACTCAATAATTTGGTTATTGTAATGATGGCGAGCTTGGAAGCAAATTTGTGGTATACCCATGGGTTTTCACTGCTCCCCGGTGGTGCTTAATCTATATCCTAGCACGGCACTTCGGTGATCTTTATTCTAAGACTTCTTTGATGAGGATATGAGAGATAGAAAGATTTAGGGAGTTCATTTAGATACGGATGACCTCCTTTCTAGTTAGCGCTAGGAATCCAAATGAGTTCTTTGACATAAAAAAGGCGATACATGGATTTACAATGCAATTTCTTGAAAATAAAAATGAAACCTTGGATTTTATTGGCTATGAGGACAACGGCGAGAATCGGGACTGTGCATGTTTCTTGGCCCTTGAAGATTCGGATCTTAGATGTTGCCAGCTGGAATGTCTTGTACTACCAAGTTTGACAAAGAGACAATTTACCCTTCAAGGAGCCAAGTATACATTCAAATGGGCTGTCGCCCTTACTTTCCTTTAAGCAAGATCCTTATGCTCATGAGGTCATGCCTTGTCTTTATGTACACAATGATTTGGTTAGAGGCCGATAAAGACATGTTAAAAATTATCTGTGATTCAAATCCAATAATGGGTTTGTGAAGAACCATATATGACTAATGTCTGAGAGGGATTTTTCCTGGCCTTGCGATACTAACTCGGTTGATCGAGGATACATCAGCTAATAATTGCTGATGACTAGTCGGGGTTTTATGATGTCTTTATTTTTATTAAGCGCATATATCATTAAATGCGAGGTTACATGGGAACCTGAAATGATTGCTGGGCATACTGAAATTTCATTTCCTATTTTGTTTGTATGCCTGACACATAAACTGCGGAAGGAGGTAGGTATTCTATATATATATATACATACATATAATATCTAAAAACTATTTGGGTGGCTGTATTCCATATAGCCAATCTTAGCCTTGACTAATTTCGACTAAGGCCTTTGTAATTATGTACTTTAAGACCCATATGTCAATATATTATTACTCTTTTTCTATCAGATGGTAGCTACATCCTAACAACTTTAGCATGGAATACGGTCTTGTTATGAAGGACCTGATTGCTCTGTTCGGACATAAGCCTGGAAACATAGTGGGGCTTTGATCTTATGATCACCCGATGTTGATAAAGAGATTTTACAACATATCACCGCCCGTTTAAAGCTTGTGTTTACCATTACATCCTTTCTTATATGACCATTGATCCTACACCTTTACTCTTGCTTTTAGTTTCAAGGAGACACATTAGGTGACCCTTTTAAAATTGGTACTTTTTTCCTATTTTAACAAGGTACTAGGATCTATATGCTTGGGGTATTGTCAAATCCCTTGGCTTAGTCTAGCCTATCTTCACACAAGTGTTAAGGCTACTTGTGTTTTAATTTACAAAAATCCATACTTAGTATTCCTTGCATTTGGTGTACGGTGGCTACATTCTATAGCGATCTTAGCTTTATTTACATTACACCTTTCAATTTATGTATTTTAAGATCCATGTCCATGATAATACTGTATTTTTGTCTTATGGGCTTTTTTGTCCTGCAACTTTAGCATGGAATACGGTCTGGTTATGGAAGGCAGGTTTGTTATGTTGGTTGTGTTCGAACATAAGCCTGGAAACATGTTGGGCTTTGGCTTCAATGATCCCCCAATGATCAGAAATAAGAAATCGTATTCATGCATCACCCCTGTACGAAGCTTATTGTTACTACATCTTTTCTTCATGTATAACCATTGGGACATCTTTGGCAATGGTTTATGATCTACCGTCATTCTCCCTTAGGTTTTGAGGAGATGCCTTTGGGTGTACTTTTTCTGTTTTAGGCTATACCTAGGACACATAAACAGGTGTATCAGCCAGTTCCTTTGGCTTAGTCTAGACATTCTTCGTCTGATGGTTTATCTTGCATAGTACTTTAATTCTAAGGGTCCCATAGGCGCATTCTATTCATTTGGTTTATGTATATGTAGAAATGTTGCTAGAACTGTCTTAGTATGTGACTTTATCATTTGGGTTGCAATTTATTATGTAATTAAGCTGAATTTCGGGGTACACCCAGGGTGAGCCGAGCTTGACTAGATCTATACTAGATTCTCCATTTTCGTATGGGCTTCGAGCTGCCAATCTTTAAGACCATGAGTTCAATGCGGTTTGGGTTTCCTTTGGAAGTTTAAGGTAAATATAAATATTGTTGTTTGCATGTCGGTTTTCTTTTTCCTTGCTGCCACAATTGCTCCATATGCTATGGCGCCAAAGAGAGTCTTGGCGACCCCACAGTTCTAAGAACAAGGTTGAAGCAGGGGGCCTAAAAATAACCTTGGTATTAGAAAAAACATCTTGATGGACGGAGCAAAAAATCTTGAGGCGACTAACATCACCTCCCAGGAGATGTGTGATGGATACTGCCCCTTGTAGAAATTTTGCAGCTAGCTTTATACAGCAATGATCCGGTATAATAACCACAGAAATCTCCACTTTTATGAGCATTTGGTCAACACGATTCGAGACAATGATCCTAATCGGGTTTAAGAAACCATTTTATCCTTTACCTTTGAAGGTGGTTTTTGAGCCTCTGTTCATGTTCGAGTTACTAAAATCGTCAGTTACTATGATATCTTCTTTCTCGCATTTAAAGTCCTCTTGTCTCTAGTTTGCTAAAATGCATATGGTTTTATCACAAATCTGGGTTTGGCATGATTTACAAGCATTTTCTTATTTTCTAGCACCAAGTTCAACATTTACGAGGATATGTCTAAATATTTTAGGCTGCATAATACAAGCTATTTTAATTTGTGTTTGCTCTCTTAAAGCCTGGTTTTCGGCCCGATGGTGATGTTGGGTCTTTAGCTATGACATACTTTAGCATTTTTCATATAATTTGTGTCTCATAACTAGGCGACTATACTAAAGGTTGGTTTTTATGGTTTCAGCTTTCAACAAAGGGATCTGGATAAAAGCAGGTTTTGTTTACACCTTTGGTAAGCAGTTTATTACTGATTAAGGCTAATTTGCTGGTTTCCATTGCGGTGTCATACTCACTTTGTGGATTATGGAAATCGTGAAGCCGGATGGTACACAACAAATCGGGTACCAAGAAAAAGCAGGGCTTTACACAATTCACATTACATTTTTTTCCATACTCTGCACTTTAAGTCTTTGAACTCCATCATATTTTTTGTGCTGTGTAGCTTCAACTCCTTTTTGGGCCCTTTGTTGTTGTGTAAAACTTACGATGTGCGTGCTACTCAATTACCTTTGGCATTTGTGAGAGCGAGTCTAAAAGTCTCTACTCTCTTGTGGGCACCCAGCCTTTTTAGATGTTTCTCTTATCGGTAATACAATATACATAGAAGTTTTGGAAAATAATCTCTTTGTAACTTATCCTTTCTCTAGTTATTTCTTGTGTATTTGGCATTGTGGCTCTTGATAGTATTGCTAAAAATCCTATCAGAATTATGTCTTATGTCCCCTTGGGCCTCTGTTTTTCTGCCATGATTTCTAACAGAATTTCTAAGCATATTTCACCTCCTCGTATACTCTCTAGTGACAGCTTAGGTGCTTTAAGTTTGGGACACCAATCTTCTTCACCATGGCCGTGTCTGGATTGTTTGATGGAATGTGTTGCGTCTATCTTGTATTTTCTAGTTACACATGCAATCATGAAAAATTCTCTGATGATTAAACTCGGTTTGGGGCCAAATAATTGGTCTTCATCAAGTTTAAACATTTACAGAATTTTCAACTTTGTCTATTTGTTTAACTACCTTCTAGGATTAGACTATATGATTGGAGTCCGGGAAACCTACTTTCTTCACATCAGTCTACACTAGAATGGTAAATGATGTTATCCATTAATTTTAGCATGTCTCTTAAGCAGCTAATGATAAGACTCTCTTGGGGTTAAGCAGTACGGGGCCAAATACTTGGTCCTCATCATGCTTGACTTGCAAGCCACCGTGGTCTTTAGATATACCTTATCTTGCCTCTTTAATATACACACGGGTTGAATGTATGGGCCGGGTAATGTGGGACAGGACTTAGTCTAAACTCTACTTGAGTGTTAATTTTGGTGTAGTGTTACAGCTAGATTAGATCCTGGCTTCAACAAACTAGTATATATCTTTGAAACATCTGTTTTACATTCTGGGGGCTGATTTCACACACATATCTCTGGTTAGCTACTTCACCGTATATAGCTGTGCTATAAGTTCTTAACATACGATGAAGATCTTCTTCCATTTGAGACTTTGTATAGTGCAGGGCCATGATAGTGGTCCCCATTATATGTGTTTAGTCTTGTGACTGGTGGCTAAATAAGTTCAATACATGTCATATAAACTTGTATTTTTGATCTACTATTAATTTCCTAGGATTATGGTTCCCTAGAAAATGTCTTTTAGGTACATTACTCATCACGATGAATCTTTGAACTCCTTGCCTTGATACTTTTCTGGATTCCGGGCTTCAAAAGATTGGATTTGCAACCTTAGATACACCTTGTTCCCAAACAAAATTTTGGCCTGGCAATGATCTGCTGCCTCAATCAGCAGGGCCTTATAACAAGATCATTGAGCTAGAGCTGATTCTTGTTGTAGGCTCTCGTGTGGCCCATTTAGGTTTCAATGAATGGTGAAAATTTGTCTTGGCAAGAAAATTAAAAACACAATCACCTTGATGCGTGAATAGTTGGGGAGACTTACCTAAGTATTAGAGATATCACTTTGCGTCGTGCTGAAATTCCAGTGATGAGTTTGAGAGAGTTTTGGAAAAGCAGGCTAGACTTAAAAGCCGGTTATCCTCTAAGAGAATGGCAAGGTCAAGAAGAACAAAGAGAAGGCTAAGAGTAGTTCCGCCCAAAAATTGTGAAAGAAAGTGGAGCGACCTTGGGTACTTGACTTATTCAATGACATGTCTGGTGGAGCCAACCGAACCTCCCAGACCGTAGTCACGTTGGAGAAGATATTGAAAATGATAAGGCGAATGCTGTTGACTATAAGAGATAGATTGGATACGCATAGCCTGCGTAATTTCCTATGCTTTATCACACTAGCATGGTAGAAGCTTAGCTCAGGAATCTGACCCGAGGTTTTACGTAGCAGTGTGGCAACTTGGGTGTTCTTGCACCCATGTCGATTCTGACTGGAAGTTTCATGATCACGGATGATAAGAAAATGGAGGAGTTTAAAAATGGACGAGGTGAGTATTGCTTTAGACAAAGTGCCCATTGAATGATTTACCATTTGATATGGTCACGTTTGAAAACATGTTTTGTCCCTATGGTATGTGCATCAATCAAAAACCATATGGCTTTCACGCCCACTCTGCCGGGAGGAATATAACCTTAAAGAAAATTTGGAGATCATTTTGCCCATATTTAAGTGTACTGCGATGTATGCAACCTAAGAATACGTGCAATGAGAACCCCCAACCCATTTGGACATGGCATTTGGTTTGTACTCAATAATTTGGACATTGTCTCTACCCTAAGATTGGATTGTGTGAGGGCTTTTCTTGCTGCCGTGACTTAACACATCCAACCCGATTGCGAAATTTTGTGAGCTTATGTTGCTTATATCAGAAATCTGGATATCAGCTATTTATGGCTATGGACTTAGGATCAAAATTTCGTGTTAGAAGCAAGAAATATGGGAGACCTAGCCATCGGTTACTATACTTGAGAAATGATGATGAATCTAGATGCTTTTGTTTACTCAAGCTGCGACGAGGGAATAATCACGCTCCTCCTCCAAACTACAACCCAAGAAGAAAGGGCCTCATCTAGTGTATCATTGATCCGAAGCAATATAATGACTTGCTACTTTCCTCCCAAGATGTTTTCACGTAGTAAGGAGACCAATGTGAAATGCCTTGGCAGGGATGCAGTTCTGTTGTCACATCTACTTCATACCCACGTGGGTGGTTTGTGGCGCTTGCCAGCGGATCGAGGGAGATGCGGCTCTGTTCCAAGCCTAAGCAATTTGGACGGGCGGGTCATCTGTACACTACTATGGACATGTCAGGCATCTAAAGGTTAGCAATTTTTATCTAATACCTTATGGTCTTATTTTTGAACTTTGATGACAGTCCTTTGCTCATGATAAAGCGGTATATTTGAGTATTCACTCCGGTCTATATTGTTGTTTTTACTCGGTCTTATGTGTATGCTTTTACCTATTTTATGTTTGCCCCATTGAATAAACGCTTTACACTTATTAGATATCTTAAAATAACGGGATAGTGTGGACTACCTTCCCCGGCAGATGGTTGAAACAAGATCACAACAACAGTTGAATATTGTAGCCCAGTGCTTAATCTTTGAGAAAAACTTGTTATCCACCTTACTATTTATATTTCTGCGTCTTATGGATTCTATTAGATTCAAAAAATCCTAGAGCAGTGGTTCCTCTATTTTGTGGTGAAGAGGGGAGATCGGCCTTGGCTTAAAATTGTCTGAAATATCTGCCAAAATTAAAAGTAGACATAGTCTATAAACCTTTTAATACTTTTGTTGAAAAAGGCACACCCAAATCTTCACACTGCTTCTAGCAATGCTCTTAGAGGATATATTGACCCTAAATACACGGTATCTGTTTTGACCAGCGATGAGAATATTATTCAAAACAAAAACCTTAAATTTTCTTTAAAAGGCTTAAATCACATCCGCATCGAAAACTCAACATCAATGAGTGTATGATTTCAGTCTTAGATGGTTTCGGAATATTTAACTTTGTATTGCATAATTTGTTGCTCAGACCCATGGATGCCCATATACAATACCATCTCATTGGGGCAAAATTTGCCGTAAGGATGGCTCTTGGCATGATGAAAGAATATTTCAATAGTAGAATTAGGTAAAAATCGGGGCATTACACTTTCGATGAAATGATATGGATCTTTCTGTAAAGATCTTGAGTGGGTTAAGAGAAACCTTTATGTGAGTGGGATTGAAGCAAAGCTACAAAATAACCCCGACTTTATGTGTCCTTTCCTTGCAAAAGCTTTAGCGCTTGATAGACTCTCTCTAGTTAAACTGCCAAATGCGATATCTTGGTTATGGAGGTTAGAGACAATATGATACAAAGGACCACAAAGAGCAGGAGGGCCTCTTTTGAACCAGGACAAGATATTGTGCCCCTGCCATATCTCCCTATGTATTTACAAAGGCCCACAAGAATAGCTTTCGCTGGATCACTAATGCTCACAAATCTGTTTTCGAGATAACCCGTGCTTATTCTTTTAGAAATTGCTCAATAACTTTAATCGATCTATGGCGAGGAAATATCAAGATCTGTACAACTAGGTATACATCTGTTTTACGTAGAAAAACTTTAGCCCAAATTGGTTGGTAAACTCTGTTTATGATGTATTACTCAACCTCCCGAATAGGATACATAGCACATTTGTGTTGATGTAATAAATCTTTATGAATCTATACCTTTGGAGGGTGAAAGTGGTTTGTGTCGGTCATAGACGAAGCATCATAAAGCCGCGGTATTCAATACCAAAGGAAAATGCGTTCCAAAAACAAACTTTGGATAAAAACTGAACTAATGGCGGCGAGGTTGCCTTCAAAAGAGCAAGTGGGATATTAAAAGTAGACAACATGAGTCTTTGATGAAATGAGTTGCCAAGGTTTTATTGATAGCATTTGGCTTCTCAATAATTGCTGGTTGTAATGATGGCGAGCTTGGAAGCAAATTTGTAGGTATACCCTTGGGTTTTCCTCCCCAATTTGGTGTAATCTATATCTAACTTTGGCATGAAGTGATCTTTATTCTAAGACTTCTTTGATGAGGGCAGATATAGAGATATAGAAAGAAGATTTGAGATTCATTTAGATACATGGATGACCTCCTGCTAGTTAAGCGTGGGAATCAAAATGGGTTCTTTTTTTTGACATAAAAGCTGATACAGCAGGTTTACAATCGAATTTCTTGAAAATAAAAATGAAACCACGCTGGATTTTGTGGCTAGCAGGGACAACATTCGAGGCCGGGCACCGTGCATGTTCTTAAATATGAGATTCCGAAGATCTTAGATGACCTTGCCCTTTGGATATCTTGTACTACCAGTTTGACAAAGAGACAATTTACCCTTCAAAGGTAAGTATACGATAAAAGGTGATAAACATTTAGCCATGCCACTTTCATACAAGCAAGGTCATATGCTCATGAGTCATGCCACTTTATCTTTATGTACAGCCGATTTGGTTGGAAAGCGATGCAGGGAGCATGTTAAAATTATACAGCAGTTAACGTCAATAATGGGTTTGGCCGAGAAGAACCATATGCAAAAAGCGTGACTAATGTCCTAAAGGCGAGGATTTTTCACAGCCTTCGTGCCTACTGCTTCGAGTTGATCAGATACATCCGCTTCAATAAGGCCATGACTAGTCGGGTTTTTGCTGATGCTTTATTTTTATTAGCTGCATATATCATTAGTACAGGTTACGTAGGGTCTAGCAGGTGCTAGGCACCATACTTTGCCCTGAGTACTCAGCTCTAGCCCACATTTGTAATACTTACGGCCCTTAAAACTGTACGGAGGAGGAGGTAGGTATTCTATATATATATATATATATACATACATATATCTATAAAAGGCCATTTGGGTGAACATGTTCATAGCCAATCTTAGCCTTGACTAATTTCCAGCACAAGGCACTGCACCTTGTAATTATGTACTTTAAGACCCATATCCAATATGTTACTCTTTCTATCCGATGGGCCTTTCTGTCCTAACAACTTTAGCATGGAATACGGTCTTGTTATGAAGGACCTGATTGCTCTGTTCGGACATAAGCCTGGAAACATAGTGGGGCTTTGATCTTATGATCACCCGATGTTCAGAAATAAGAGATTTTACCTTTGTATCACCTTCGTTTCCAAAGCTTGTGTTTGTTACATCCTTTCTTATATGACCATTGATCTACACCTTTGCTCTTGCCTTTAGTTTCAAGGGAACACATTGACCCTTTTAAAATTGGTACTTTTTTCCTATTTTAACAAGGTACTAGGATCTATATGCTTGGGGTATTGTCAAATCCCTTGGCTTAGTCTAGCCTATCTTCACACAAGTGTTAAGGCTTCATAATATTTTAATTTCTAAAATCCTTGCTTAATGATCTTAGGCTGAATTTATTGTGATTGGTACGTCTATAGCCAATCTTAGCTTGTTGTATTACACCTTTTCATTATGTATTTTAGATCCATGTCCATGATAATCTTTGTATTTTTTTTGTCTTATGGGCTTTTGTCACGCAGCTTTAATGGAATCTGATGCAGTTGTTGGAAAGCAGGTTTATTATATTTGGTTTGTGTTGAACATAAGCTGGAAACATGTTGTTGGGCTTTGGCTTCAATGATCTAATGATCGGAAATGTCATCGTATTCATGCATCACCCCTGTACGAAGCTTATTGTTACTACATCTTTTCTTCATGTATAACCATTGGGACATCTTTGGCAATGGTTTATGATCTACACCCGTGTTCTCCCCTTAGAGTTTCAAGGAGATGCACTGGAATTTGTACTTTTTTCTATTTTAGACTATACACTAGGACCTATAAGCTTGGGGTAATATCAATTCCTTTGGCTTAGTCTAGACATTCTTCGTACGGTAGTTTATGCTGCATAGTACTTTAATTCTAAGGTCCCATAGGCATTCTATTCATTTGGTTTATGTGTAATAGAAATGTTGCTAGAATTTATCTTGGAAACATGGCGAACTTTATGTTTGGTTGCAATTTATTATGATTGGTTTGAATTTGCTTGGTGGTACCAGCGTTAATTGACTTGACTAGATCTATACTAGATTCTCCATTTTCGTATGGGCTTCGAGCTGCCAATCTTTAAGACCATGAGTTCAATGCGGTTTGGGTTTCCGCACAAGTTTAAGGTAAATAAATATGTTGTTGCATGTCGGTTTCTTTTTCCCTTGCCACAATTTCTGCTCATATGCTATGGCGCCAAAGAGAGGTGCTGGCCGACCCCACGGTTCTAAGAACAAGGAACCCCGAGAAGCTTGAGGGCTAAAAATAGCCTTAGTGAAAAAACATCAGCGATGAATGAACCAAAATCTTGAGGCCATTATCCTCGAGAGTGTGTGTCCAGTCTCTGCTACTATGAGAACGCGGCTGGCAATACGGCAATGATCGATATATAATAACCACGAAATCTCACTTTTGACATTTGGGCGTCAACACCGGTTGGACAATGATCTAATCAGGTTTGAAATAATTTATCACTTGCGAGGTGGTTTTTAAAGGCCTCTGTTCATGTTCGAGTTGCACAAAATCATTCAGTTGCTATGATATGCGCACTGTACTGCATTTCTGCATTTAAAATTCCTCTTGTCTCACGAGTTGCTAAAATGCATGTGGTTTGGCATCAAAATGCAGTTGTATGATTGCTTGTTTTCTTATTTCTAGCACCAAGTTCTTGTTTACAGATATGTCTCAAATATTTGGGCCTGCAACAATACAACTATTTTATTTGTGTTTGCTCTCTTGACCTCTGGTTTTTTCGGCCAGTAGTGTTGGGTCTTTTAACTGCGGCATACTTTAGCATTTTTTCATATAAGCTGTGTCTCATAACTAGACGACTATCTAAAGTTGTGGTTTATGATTTCTTAGCTTTCATAACAAAAGGATCTGGGATAAAAGCGAGTTTGTTTTAAGCACCACACTGCTTCATTAAGAAACCCCAGTTTATTACACGATTAAGGCTAATTTAGTTTGGTTTCCGCTGCGAGGTAACGGCTAACTCACCTTTGTGGATTGTATGTGGAAATCGTAGACGGATGATACAACAAATCTGAAAATTACAAGAAAAAAACAGGCTTTGCAATTTACTGTTACATTTTTCTATGTTTACTCCACTTTAAAAGTGCTGGTCCCATCATATTTTTTGTGCTGTGTAACAACTCCTTTTGGGCCTTTGTTGTGGCAAAAACTTTTGATGGTACGTACACTATAATTACCTTTGGCATTTTGTGAGAACAGGAAGGTCTAAAAAGTCTCTATCTCTTGTAGACTTTTAGCCTTTTTAGATGTTTCTCTTATCGGCTGATAATACAATATACATAAGTTTTGGAAAATAATGCTGTCTTTTATCCTTTCTCTAGTTATTTCTTGTGTATTTGGCATTGTGGCTCTTGATAGTATTGCTAAAAATCCTATCAGAATTATGTCTTATGTCCCCTTGGGCCTCTGTTTTTCTGCCATGATTTCTAACAGAATTTCTAAGCATATTTCACCTCCTCGTATACTCTCTAGTGACAGCTTAGGTGCTTTAAGTTTGGGACACCAATCTTCTTCACCATGGCCGTGTCTGGATTGTTTGATGGAATGTGTTGCGTCTATCTTGTATTTTCTAGTTACACATGCAATCATGAAAAATTCTCTGATGATTAAACTCGGTTTGGGGCCAAATAATTGGTCTTCATCAGAAGTTTAAGCATTTCTGATTTTCAACTTTGTCTGTTGTTTAACTGCAGCTACAAGTTAGACATATGATTGGAGTCAGGAAACCTACTTTCTTCACAGCCAGTCCTACACTTTCAGAATGGTAAATATAATCTATTATCGATGAAATTTTTAGCATATCCTGTAGGCATACAATATTGATAAGACTCTCTTGGTTAAGCTTAGTGCGGGGCCAAATACTTGGGGTCTGTCATGCTTGACTTGCAAGCAGAGTAGAGATGTACGATCTCTATATCTTGCCTCTTTAATATACACCCGGGTTGAATGGTATGGGCCGGGGTAATGTGGGACGGAGACTTAGTCAAGCTCTAAGTGTTAGTTTTGGGAGTAGTGATGTTAATAGATTAGATCCTAGCTAGCAAATAGTATATATCTTTGAAACATCTGTGTTTTTGATTTCTAGGGCGAGATTCCCACCATCTCACAGTTAGCTACTTCGCATATATGGCTCTGTACACTTATAAGTTCTTAACATGCTATCAGTAAAGCTCTTGCTTCTTCATTTCCCCGGACTTGTATGACAGTGCGAGGCCATGATGATGGTCATTATATCAATGTTTGAATGTGTGGAGGCTGGTGGCTAAATGATGATTAATCGTATCGTATAAACTTGTATTTTTTGATCTCTTATTAATTTTACTCTGAGATTATGGTTCTAAATGTTCTTTTGGGTCTGACCTCATCACGATGGATCTTTGGACAAAGCGCGATGCTTCTACGGATTAGAGACTCAAAAAGATTGGATTGCCAACCTTAGATACCTTGTTCCAAGCGAGGCATTCTTGTGATCTGCTTTGCCTCAATCATGAGGACATGCATAACAAGATCATTGAGCTAGAGCTCACGGTCTTGTTACATGGAAATACCGACGTAGCCCATTTAGGTTTCAATGAATGTTTTGTCTTGAAAAATTAAAAGCAATCACACCCGATGCGTAAGAATAGTTGAGACTTGCACAGTATTAGAATATCCTTTGTCGTCTTGGTGATGATGAGTTTGAAAGTTTTGGAAAAACGAAGCTAGACTTAAGCAGTTATCCTCTAGAGAATGGCAGGTCAAGAAGAACAAAGAAACCAAGGTAGTTCGGCCAAAAAGATTGTGAAAAGTGGAGACAGCCTTGGAGTGCCGGCTTGAGCCGGCATGTATGGGCTGGGAGAATACTCGAACCCCTCTTGAACCAATAGTCAGGTGGAATATTGAAAATGATGCAGGAGGCAGAATGCTGTGACTATAGAATGGGTGGATCACATAATACCGGCAATTTCCCTATCTTTATCATAGCATGGTGAGAAAACTTTAGCTTCGAGAATACGACCGAGTTTTGTGGCAATGTGGCAACTTAGATTGTTCTTGCACCCATGTCGGTTACTGACATGGAAGTTTCTAGCGGTCGGATGATAAGAAAATGGAGGTTTAACAAAAAAATGGACCCGAGGTGAGTATTGCTTAGACAAAATGCCATTGAATGATTTACCATTTGATATAGTCGCGTTTGAAAGCTTGTGTTTGTCCCTATGGTATGTACATCAATCAAAAACCATATGGCTTCTTGCCCTCTGCCGGGAGAATATGACGCCTTAAGAAAATTTGGAGATCGCCCTTATTTTAAGTGTTACTGCGGAAGTAAACAACCTAAGAATCGTGCAATGAGAACATTACTTGGTTTGGACATTATGGCATTTGGTTTTGTACTCAATAATTTGGACATTCTACCTAAGTTAGCGGATTGTGTGAGGGGCTTTTTCGCTGGCACGTAAATGAAACTTCTTGTCCAACGGTAGAAATTTGTGAAGAAACATATTGCTTATATCGATGGATATCACAGTAGCTAATGGCTATGGACAGGGGGCTGAGGACCCAAAATTTGATGTTCGTAGAAATATGGGGATAACCATCTGGTTATATAGCAGAAATAAGTGATGAATCGGATGCTTTTGTTCTCAAGCGGCAAAGGGAATATCTCTCCTCCTCCAAACTTCTAGCGAAGAAGGGCCTCATCTAGTGTGTCGGCCGATTACCCGACAATATGACTGACTTGCTACTTTCCTCCCAAGATGTTTTCAGTAGTGAGACCAATGTGAGTAAACTTGGCACGGGGATCACGGTTACGTTGTCACATCTACTTCATACGGCCGAGTGAATTTGTAGCGAACTATAGCGGTCGAGGGAGATAAATCTATTTCAAGCCCTAAAGCAATTTGGGCGAGGACAGTCATCTGTACCTTTTACTATGGACATGTCAGGCATCTAAAGGTTAGCAATTTTGTCTATTACATATGGTCTTATTTTTAGACTTTGATGGCGGGTCAACTTTTACTCATGATCATTATATTTGGTATTCACTCCGGTCTATATTGTTGTTTTTACTTTCGGTCTTATGTATGCTTTTTTACCTATTTTATGTTTGCCCCATTGAATAAACACTTATTAGGGCTCTTGAAATATGAGGATAGTGTGAATACATACCGTAGATGGATTTGAAACAAGATCACAACAGCGAGATTGAATATTGCTTGGCCAGTGGCAATCGCGAGAAAAAACTTGTTATCCACCTGCCTATGTTTCTCGTCTTATGGATTCTACCGTCTTGTCACCAGTCTTGTCTTAAGTACAAGGTAAGGGCTTGTCTATATATATATATATATATGCTACAAGTTTTTATACTATCAAGGGTCTACAAAACTATGGTTCATGAACATATGAATAAAATCAAACTTAAACATAAAGGTCTAAAGTGAGTGTCGAGAACTCACGTTAGAAAGAAGTCAAATTGAATTTAACTGGTTACTTTTCTATCTGACCTCACCAATATTCATACCACTTGTCGATGCTATCTATCTGCTATCTTTGATAGTTGTTAACAGACGTGAGCAAGTTATTCTCTCGAAATAACCTTGACATGGTGAAAGTATCATGGAATAGATATTCAAAAAGTGGAAACACTTAAATATTTTCATCATTTTAGTTGTGTCCCGCGTGTGAAATCACACTAGGGTTGGTATGAGCATAAGTCCAAGTTTTAAAAGCATGAATCAAGGCGTCGACTATGGGCCTAGCTCAACTACTTATCATGCGCACCGTGGCTTATATGCAATGATTTTTTTCTTGCCACAGGTTCTTTTGTATCCAAAATAGACATAAAACATGCTTAATTGTTATTCACATAGATAGTATGTTAAGCAATTTCTGATAAAGGTAGTTATTTTATGGGCTGCACATATTGTGAACTCCACAGAGGTAGAATCATTGTTACAGTGCGCATTTTGTATGGGGCCGACCTTATTTTAGCATGTTGAAGCTCACAAGACTGTATTTAGAAGAGTTAAATAACATCTTGCAACAGCACTTGTAAACAAATCATAGCGATGACAAATCCAAGCAGACTTAACATGCCTCTAAAGCGAACAACATATTAAACAAGAAGAAGTGTATTAGGTAAGTCTCTGAGAACGGGATAATTAGTCTAAACTTGGATAAGTTTATTGTTTTCCATATTCTTGTTTTCCATTTTATTTGTTTTCCATTACGGAAGGAAAAGAGGAAGGTACTTTTATCGTCCACGGAACCAGCTCGGCCTATGGGAGAGGAGGGTCCTTTCGTGTGGATCAATACATTTTTCGCTGCCATTAGGGGTTAGTGGGTACAATTCCAAGGACCTCAGACAATTGCCACCTCAGCGTATCCATGATATTAGGCAACGCATTTGAGCAACACATCTTTCCGGCGTATGCCATGTTCTAAGACTCCTTACGGTAGAGCTCACGGTCAAGCCGGACAAATCTTGGCCAGAATTATTGGACAAACATCTCAATTCATTTGCAAACCTTTTGGTGGCCCCGTCAATCATCTTGGATTTCAAAGCGTCGTTTAAACTAACATGGGAAACCCCTTGTGGCAAACAACCATGCCATGTTATTTCTCAGTCATACCAATCTTATTTCTTGCTATCGATTTCTAGCGATTCATGATCATATTTTACTTTTGTCCTAACTCATAATATTCATATATTTAAAGGTAAACATTGTTGGGTCCAATAGAGCTTGTTCATGTTGGTATCTGTTTATATTTACCTCATCATTGGTGCCGGTGGTAGAGGATCTTCATAGAATATGAACTCCTCAAGAAAACCATTGGCGGGATCTTAAAGAATGCTTACACAATGATCTGAGTGAAAATCTTGGCTAATTTATTCTCAACTGATTAGCCTGATTCGAATTTAATATCTAGGACTTTTTATTTAATGCATGCGCTTAACATTATGTGATATTTGGGTAACTTGGACCATGGTGCTAATCAGAATATCAAACATAATCCACTGTTTCCTAAACCAAAGGTTTGAATGACGACCATACTTCTTATAGCTAGCATTTAGGGTAATTAATTTAGATGGGACTTGTGCGCCAGATGCATAATAATTACAGGATGCGGAAATAAACCAAAATAATGATTATCTTGCATTAGCATATTAACGAAAAATAAGGCATATCATAATTTCGAGGGCAAATATATATTTATAAACATGTTTTCTAATAGCGAAGTAGCAAACTTACGGCCACGAACAACGATCACAGTGGTCCTAGAAAATGACCATTACAACAAAAAGTTTGTGAACTTGCAAATTTTTGGAACTTATACAAAATCACCGCGAGATATGTTCTATTCGCTGCAATTCACATAAAACATTGAGACATTGCACAAGAAAATTCGCAAGAAAGGAGCAATATGCTTTTAGTAGCATACATTGAAAGTAAGCATGAGACTCTAAATTATCTCAAAGGAAAATATAGATCATCTTTGGGACTTATCATTATGCTGCAATCAATGAATGGCTTCGCAAACCACTCCAATAACACCCGCGGCCTCACAATATATTAAAGACAATTTGGTGATGGAAAAGGTATGTATGGTAACAGAGACATTTCAAAGCTCTTTCTAAAAATGGGAGTAAAGTGTGAAATAGGAAGTATAGAATGATGAGGTGCAGTTTCACCATGATGACTATCTTGAGCTAGATGAGTGTAATATGCCCAGTCATGAATAAATATATAAGTAACAACAATCCTCAACAAACAAAAATGGCCGGGAACAATGTTAGTTTCTAGTAAATAGCAATGCATTTCATATAAGGCAAAAGAAATGTGAGCATTTTTCATTGACATTTCATAAAATAACAAGATAATGCCATTAATAGACCAATTTAAAACGAGCGGTATAACATTGATGACAAAGCGGCCAGAAAAATTCACTCCTCTAATAGTCCCATGGAATTTCCCACATTGCCAAAGTTGTAATGAAAAAGATCAAACACTCAAAAAGCGTTAGGAAATAAAAGAGCTAGTAAGTGAAGCTAGCATTTTAAAGACTTCTAGAAAATTCCAGGCTCTATATTTTGATCAAGGCATCGGAGAAAAACTTATAAAATAATGACTATCTATGCTGCTCATATTGGAAGCTCTGAGAACCAAATATATGTTTATTAGAGAACCTCACGTTACATAAATTATATTGAGGGCTCACATAAAGCAGAACACTAATGAGGACATGTTATATTTAAAGACCAATATAGCGCATCATCATTCAGTGCTGATATTCCATATATCAGTATGCCATCATAAACAAAATCATTTGAGGTGGCTGACATCTTTGATCTACTTGATTTCATCAGATCTTATAATAACATGCTTTCTGTGTATGCACATATGTGATGTACTTGTTAAACCAGGTTGTGTGGTAAAAGCAATATACCACCTAGGATGAATATAGCAATCTGACAGCTACAACAATCAAACATAGACATTTTTGGAATATTGGCAAGGAGGTGACTAAGATAATCTCAATAGGCATTAGATTACAATGGCATTAATCTGGTTAGTGTTTCCTGGCAGATCTCACCATCGGTTTGGTTCATTTCCTTTGAATCGAGGAACCATTCCACCAACAGCTGTGCCTCGATTGCTCCCTATGTTCTATATGTTCTTACGTAAGGAAAAAAGCAACATAATGTAGGAAATATTAAGGCCTCATACGGAGAGATATGCGTAAATGGAATTTCTTGCACATAGAGTCAATAATACCCACCAGGCCCCGCTTTTATTCATGGATATAAAATACATAAGGATCCTTTGGATGTTTGAATTTAAAATCAAGAATTATTCTGAAACAAAATGGTGGCTGATATAGCTCATGATATAGCAATGAAAGGCTGTGAAACATAGAAACCATGATTTTTGAAGATGTTTATAGATTGTTTCAACTCACGATCCACAATACTTTCGATATTTTCAGAGAATGCAATCGTTTGCATTTTAACATGAAGGTCGAAACTAAGTCACCGGGATAGATATGCGGATAAAATCGCGTGAATTTCTTAGTTTGAAATTGAGTAACTTAGGGCACCTATACGGGATAGACTACTTCCATGCTTCTAATCTGTTGCTTTTCTGCTCTCTAATGGTGATAAGATGAGAACATGCGCTTTCGACGCTAGGATACGAAGAGGTTTTACTTTTGATGTTGATACAATGGATGTTCCGCCGACTCGTCAAATACAAATGAATCAGATTGCTAGCAAATGGAGCAAAGAATGAAATAAGTTTTTATCTAAAGTGAAGCCATAGTTAGTAGCCGACTTAAGCGTACCCTTTCTTGAATGCGGTCATTTCTTGAACTGCGTTCATCTTTAGCCGAATCTGTGGCAAAAGCCAAGAGCCCACATAAACAAATATTCCCAATAAACTCGACCAAATGAAGGGTTGTGAAAAGTCCTCTTCGAACCAATTTGAAACCACATGATACGGTAGCTAGAGTCTTAGTCATAAATTTTGTAATTGGTTGGATGATAGGATTCGCATCTTAGATTAATGCCGCAGTGCTTGAATAGGCGAGGAAGGGATAAAAAAGAAATGCGGGCTGTGATTCAGGAAACTAAAGTCAGATCCGGACAAAAGGCCGAGCATGTCTGGAGTTGAAGTCGAATGACTTCATATTTAGTATCGCCATAGCCGACACAACGAGAGGAAGTCAAATGAGAGAAAAACAAAAATAAAGTAGGTTGTTACAAAATAGAGGAAGCGAGCTTGAAAAGGCACGAGTTCCAACATAACGTGAATCTTTGCATCTATCCTTGCAAACCTTCAATCATGAATGCTTTGGGCCATTTTTCTCGGCAACGAGAGAAAGCTGGCCATAACTGTCGACATCGAAAAGCAAGCCCGAATAAGATTATTGTAGGACTATATATTATGCCTATTTCGCTGCGACCCATTCGAAAAATACGGAATGCGCACACTTATGGCGGATTAAAAGGCAAGTGAAGGCGATGCGTGAAATGCTAAAAATCAAGCCTGTAGGAAGCCATAGCCAGAATCTAAGGAAGCATAAAGCGAGCCTAGAGCCTAACGAGCATCTAGCGCTGAGCTACATCGCCATGGCGATGGTACGGCAACCATAAGCCAACTGCTACGCCATCTAAAGAGAGCGGCGTGGAATGTAGTGAACGTGCCCTATCTGAAATCAAATCATGGTCCAATGAAAAAATGGATTCTTTTTCCAACCTTTTTTATCCTACTTTTTTTTTCTTCTTTTTTCTAAGGCCCCGTTATAAAGGATGTGGTGCCCACCTCATAATGTGGCATTATTGCAAAAGCATTAATGCAATAATGCTCGATGGCTAAGGATTGAATGTCCCAAATCTAGGTCTAAAACAAAGCCCAAATAAAGGGCTTTTGATCACAAACTATCCATCCGGCCTGCGGATGGCTGACCATGGTGGCGACCGCAACCCATGCCTCGCCATGCATGCATGTCCCCATCATTCATGCCCATGCATGACTATCCCCATGGTGGCGGCATCATGGCCTTCCATTTCAATTGGGCGGTGGCATTAATCTCCCTATAGCCGGTACATCAAATATACATCGCCAAAGAGGCATCTAATAATTTATATACCTGAAGTTTTTATACACTTTGGGGGTTGTCTTGTAAGAGGTTGTACTACGAGATTTTGCAAAGTCATAACTTGCAGACTTTATTAACCTATTACGTTTCTTTTGTGAGTGAAAAGTATACCATCACGAAACCTAAATAACATAAACTCCAAACACTAAACTTGAGAGAAACCCCTAAAATCATGAACCAATGCTAGTAGTCAATAGTTACTTTCGATTGTGAAATCACCCTAACCTAAAAGCCGTATCGGACATTCTGAGACCTTGGGAACGTGGAGTACATGTACCTCTAGCGATACTCCGTTCCTGGCCAATCAACATATATTGAACATGTAGATGGTCAAATTCTTGGTCAGCAGCCATAGCCAGCTTGGATCAAACTCCCAAAGTCAATCGTTCAAAACAACCTTCTTTACGCCAAGGATGTTTGTTGAATGTATACCCACAATAAGTAGGCTACTAAAAATAGCATAGAAAGTGTGTGTATCTAGCTTAAAAGCATCAGGTATCTAAGGTTGAGTGCCAGAATGAAGTTAGAAGAAGTCATAGGTAAATAACAAAATGGGGTATGCATCAGAGTGTAGCTACATCCCTTCCTAATGATCATCAAATTGTTTATTAGAACTTCTCAAGGTGAAGAGTTTGTCAAGAAAGTTGAAAGTTGAAATAACCTTAATTCTTGTGAACCTAAAAAATCTATCTATCTATCTATCTTAATGGTGAGATTAAATGAAAGAAAAGCAAACCTAAATTTGAATTAAACTAAAAGAGTTAAGTTAGTAAAGATAATTCAAAGCAGCTTTTATTTAAAATCAAATCTTTTACTGTACAATTTAGGTAGTATTACACAATCATGGAGATTTAAAGAGAGAATTTTATAGAATCTATGGGAATCTTTTAAAACCTTTGAGTATGCCAGGGGAAATCATCATAGAATAAGGGGATCTAGGGGCATCTGCAAGCCTTTGAGTATGTGAAATCATCATAGAATCAGGGATCTGAGAATACATTTTGAAAGTCATGAAGCTTCAAGCTAAATAAGCTTTACGAATGTGATTCCTGCATTTTATTATTAGAACCTCTTCATTCACAAAATAAGAAATGATTCAGTAATTATATTTTAGAAACTCAATTTGCTGGAATTGGTAAAATCTCTTGGACTCCACATTTGTCATTTGAGAATTATTGAATGGTTGTGTTTGATACATGATCCCATTTGGGGCAAATCTAAATAAGTTCTATGGCAATGAATTTTAGATTGCCTATCATGCTTTCAGCGAGTCAGGCTTTTATAATGGTGTTCTAATGAGAATATCTTTACCCCATCTTGTATGGTTATAATAGAGCGTGAAGAATAATTTGACAGCTGGTGATATCTTGCAGTATCTGGTCAGATATTACCTCGTTGGGAATTAAAACATTTCCCAAGTTTCTATAAGATTTTTAAGTTTACTAACATTCCATTAAGACTAAGAATATTCTAGAAAGATTCTATGGGGTAATTCCAAAATTTTTATTTGCTCGAGAAGAGTTCAAATCCTATTTAGGAGGTTTACGCTATGAATTGTCAGGTCACACAAATAACATGCAGCTAGTTCAAGGTCTAATGAAGTTTTAAGCTTCAAATCTCTAGCCAGCCATTCAATGAAACTTCGCCGTGTTTGATAGAATTTTTAGTCAAAGATTCCCTGATTGTTGATACAGAACTTTGTCCACAAATAAAGTGATTTACTTGTTTCTGGAGTCCATAATAATGGTCCTCTTTGGTAATCTGTGGCTTCATCGATTTTTGGCTATTTGTTTACACTTCGTGCGGAAAATATGTTGTTTAGGTGCGTGTTTGTTGGATATAACCTTGAAAGGATCAAACTGGACAAAAAAGTTACATTTTCATAGCCTACATTTGACGCGAGATTTAAGTGTATCTACGGGGCGGAAGCGGTATAATTCCCCAACAATCATATAGCGGCCACCATAGGCTCATGGCATCACTGGTGATCAACTAATACCAAAGATTTAAAGTCGGACTAGACACAGAACTCATTTGTGTCATTGCATAATTCACAAACATAGAATCGGGGCTGGCCATAGGGGAATTAAATTTATAGTTTCTATGCACCTTCCATTCCATTGGCGTCAACATCTTCATCCTCGGATGGCCGTGAGAATGCAGGATGATTATGGTAAACTGTCTTGCAAGCTCTGGCGGTGGTGGAAAAACTCACTAAGTGGGCCCAGGAGGCGGGGTCGAGGCAGTGCCAGGGCTTTCGCCCGACTCCTCCACAGGCCAAACCATATCTCTTCACTTTGAGAGTGTTGATGGAGGCAAGCCCATATCTTGGCAACGGACTGTATTCTTTGCTTTAGATTTTAAGGCGCATATGATACAAAGTCCCGAGACATGTTGTGGCGAGAGGTTGCAAGTGCGAGGTTCCACCGAGGGATTGCGAATGGTGCACCCGGCTTTATGATGGGATTTATGCTCTTGTGCCTTATGAGAAAGGTGGTGAGTAGCTAACGTTATGCCTCGGGGAGTTCATAGAATGCAGTTGTCTCCAGCTTTTGATTTGTACATTGATAACTTGGAGGCGATGAATCTGACTTTCATGGGCCCAGGGGTGCAATTATCTGATCGACCTCTGTGACGATTCTTATATCTTGGATGATGTAGCTTTGCTAGCCCACAGGTATGATATGCGGCAGCTTGTTTGGAATCGCACCCCTCAAGGTGAGTTCACGAAGCCAAGAACCTTGGGAATGACAGTGAACTTGCACAAAACTAAGCTTCTCGCCCGATCACGTCCTCGCCAACACCTATCCGTTATAAATTACGAGGGCAGGGAAAGTGGGAATGGTCTGGGCTTCAAGAATATCACAGAATTGATTTCACTACTAACATCGTGGGATGAGTGTGTGTGTGGAGAGGAGAGAAACGATGGAGCTAGAAAGGCTTTATATAAAGTGCAAGCAGCATGTACCCAGGATGAGAATCTCACAATGGCCCAGGCGGAAAACACCTGTTTAGAGTTTTGATGGCCGAATGTGCTATATGGGGTGGGTTTGCAGGGCCAGTTAGCAAAAATACATGGGATAGGTTGGAAAAGAGTCTGAAAGCTTTTCATGACATATAGCTTGGGGAGTGAAGGACATAGATACCGTATCGAGATTTTTATTGCTATGAGCGGGGTTCATTTTGACATGCACTATCTTGTGAGCATCTTACTTACTTCCATAAAGGTGGAGTAGGATGGATGAGCATCGCTTGCCCCCACAGTGTGTTGCCAGGAAGACCCCAATAAATTTGAGAAAGGGTATGTACAGTAGCATGGGGATGGTTTAGGAGGTGGTCTATGGATTACCAGCAGATGGTGGCAGCGGTCCCGTCACGAAATGGAGCAGTGGTCTGAGGGCTATCGCGCCACCACAGTAAGGATCTCTCCTCTTGCAAAGCCGAGCGAGCACTATCGCATCGAGATTAATCATTGCCGACATGGACCCCATCGGTGCCAGAAAGCACATGATGAAGAAGAAGCGAGGAGAGAGCTGTGGCGCCATAGGGCGGGTTCCGCCTGCGGGGGTAAAGCAGTCCTTGGGGGTTGAATAGGGCACGGGGATCCCAGGGGAGGAAAGGATGTCAGGTGTTGTGAGGTACGCGTGATAGAGGATGACTCATGCCTCCGTGCCCGGCATATACCCACATGTCAAGCAGTGCACATGATCTTAGACCCTTCCCGACACCGCTACATGAGTTGCCTTGCATCACCCTCTATAGTGGCATGGTGAGAGCTTACATCTGCGATTTGCGGCCGTCGGACTTATCTTCGGGGCATGGTATTTGAGAGCCCTCTTGCTAAGGTTTTTCCTCCCAAGTGGGGTTTTCATCCAGGTAGTAGGTTCTCTTGTCTGATTACATTGTTTGTTTTGGTGTTGGGGTTTTGGCTTTTTTGCACGTTCTGCGTATGCGTCTCATAGACTGGCCTCGTGGCCGATTAAAATAAACTTTCGCTTCCTTCCATACATTTCCTTATCTTTGAAAAAGTTCCATATCAAAACACATACCACCACACAACTTTAAAAACAACCATTCAGTGGAGAGAAAAATTACCTTGTTGCCGTAGGCCGAAGAGTTGGAGGAGCAATTGGCGATCCTAAAAGGAAGAATCGCTTCATTCATCCTATATCTTGAACTTCGGGTTTCAAAGTACTTGCTGCTCTTTACTATCGCGGTTGCTTTAGCGTATGCGCTGCTGATTTTCATCAAACTTGACCTACTCGCCATAAAGTGGATATTATATTCCGCCGAGATGATGAGCACAGACCGATGATTCCGACACACGCAGCAAAAGGAGCCTTATCAAATGAAGGACCCTACGCAGCATCCCTGAAACTGAACCTGTTTGATTATAAACATATTTCGTATTAAATAACGCAAAACAATTCATTCTTTTAAGCACTCGTCGATTCCGTGCCCGCTAAGCCTTGTAACATAGGATTTATCGAAGACGCTATCACAACTGGCAGACACATGGGGATACAATATCTAAGTCGATTCCTTATTTGTACCTAAATATTCCTTGTCGCCAGAACAAAATAGGCTTTTTCTTGACCTCTCTCTTGATTCTGAGATAAGCATATAGCTTTAATAAACTTTTTACGTTTGAATCAATCACGTGGTAATAGATTATTACCCTAACTCGAAGAAAAAGGGATAATAATATGCAAAACCATCATCCTCTTGAAGGAAGATGCAGGGGCGCGTCACATTCATCAACAATGTCTACTTCTACAAAGACGCTTGAAAGCGGAGAGAAAAGATAAGAAAAATATTACACAACAAAAAGAAATGGGAACCTTACTATTAAGCTTGAGTAAACAAACATCCGGTGGGAATATTTCATCGATTGCGTTTGCCCAACTTCCTCACCAGATCTCATGTCCACAACACACCAAAGGAGGATATATAAATTATACCTTTTATAATCCGGGATTCAGGCATCGCCAGCGCTTGGTTTCAGTTCTGAATTTTTGTTGACAATATCGCCGTTCTTGAGCAAAGTTAATTCCAGCGCAATCGACCTCCAGCTTATGACGAATTTCAGTGAACATCATGATGTCAAAACCGCCCATCTTCCGGCACCCTCAAGTTAAAGCTTACGGTCATTAAATGCACCTCAATCTCTTATAAACATCAACTGAAAATCACAAATGAACCAATCACCAAAAAGAAGATAAGATCGTAAAATTATACTTTTCATCGCCGCCATACAAAGCTTTGCTCTCAATAATAAAATGGCGTCTTTGCTCAATGTTGAATATTTTAAAAGGCCGATCCGTTGGAAACATCAACCGAACATACACAAAGTTAACCCATCTTCAGTTGTCCATGAAAGTGATGGAATCGTGTTTCCACTGGCACCCATCCGCATTCAATAATGCGTTGGCGCGTATCTGCTGATAATACAACTCTTACCTTTGATTCACACATGGCAAATTTTCTGTTTGAAGGCGAAATCAAATGATGGCTTCCCTTCAAAAGTGATGTGTTGTCAACAAAATAAAGCCCTTATTGAGAAATGTTATGCACAATCACCCAAAGGATGGCCCGGCTAGCTTATATTTAAGTTGGGCTCTATAGCATAAAATTCTGGGCCTACATTTTGCTTTTGAGCGGATTTACAGTTTGAGATCTGGGATTTACATTTGGGGAGATTCTGTGATTGAGGATAGCCAGACACTAAGTCTGGCGCAGGAGCAGCAGGTTAGTTCTGACACTTGGAAACCATTTAGAAACAAAATCCATGAGAAAGAAATGACAATAATTGAAAAAGGCAAAAGGGCAATGCTAAAAAATCATCGAGGTGTTCCTGAACCACGCTACCATGGTAGGAATCACAACTTAGTGTAATGATTTAGCAGTCTTGTAGTCACCTGTGAAGAAAATGCAAGATAGACACTTCATCACATAGCTCATTTCGGAGAACACACAAAAATTCTTTGGCAGCCTCGAGGAGTTGCATCTGTTTAAAATGGCGTGAATGACTCTGTCGCCAGCTTTCCAAATTTGAAAGTGTCAATAGACCTAAATAGCGAAAGCACACACTGGTTCTTGTGCATAAACCATTCCAAATGCAATTCGTCTCATATTTTGCCAGCATGCCTTGAGTATAGCATGGCTGAATTTTCTCAGCAATGATTGAATGTTTCCCGATCACCGGTTATGCGAGATTTTTGCCCTCGGGGTTTCTTATACGTCTAAGTCTATTGAATACTTTTGAAACATTGCATTCATAAATTATTATATACAATTTGATGGCCACTGCGTCTCCAATCCGCTGCTAGAAAGGCTTCTTTGATGATATGCATCTTCCATTTGGTCAATGGTGAAAAGCTCTAGCAAAAGTACCAACAATCTACATAGGCTTCCGCGGTTTGACCACGGACATGGCTCTTTTTTTATTTCTTGGGATGCCATACTCTTATGCTCTTGCTCAAGTCCAGTTAGGACTTCATAAGCTACGGATGGATTCAACCTTCATTGTGAATGTTCTTCCCTCAATTTTTCCTACCCACGTAAGTGTGCAGCGCGTCTAATCATAATAATATCATGTCCGCGCGGTTTTCGCGGTGATGTTTTTCGTAGCGCCAACATCTTCACTAGGCGTACGAGAAAAGTCATCTTTGTGTAAAATTCCGATAGCAATCTCAACTTTTGGCGTTTAATACACCTGGATGCCATCATTTTCCCAATAGGGACTCATAATGCTTACATGTTGTTTGCATAGTATGCACTTCACGGAATACCTGCCGGACGCTTCGTGGATCTTGACCGTATTATGATGCTGAAGAAGCGGCGTGATGCGAGGGATACTTGAGCATCGGCAATCTCTTTCCGCGACAGCGAAATATGTTTCTGGCTGCTTTATATGGTGGCAAAGGGAACAATCTAGCCATTGATGCTTGCAGGCATCACGAATTGCGATTGTTGATTCTTTTCTCATCCCGTCGGACATTTTCCGCAAGGTGAATTCATTGCCTTACGGACAATATCTTAAAGAGATCTACGCCTTGTTAAAAGATGGGATTTCCAAATGCCCGATTGTTCCCCGCCAAAGATGCAACACTTCGATACTTGAGATGAGCTTGTTTTGCTTCAATGTGCCACGATAAAGGTTCTGATGATAGGGTTGCCCCAATGGCCTTGATATCCAGTCTTTGTGATGGATCTTGTAAACACAAGCGCATTAGAAAGTAAATATATGCTTCTCCACAAAAAGCAATAAACAAAAGACTTCGAGGAGACTAACACTTAAAATAAACATAAAATATCTACCATACTTTGTGTAATGATTGTCTGGTGATTTGTCTGTGATAGTTTGCATCTTTCCATAATTTAGTTTGGATGGTTATTTGTGGAAACGCTTGAATTTCCACAGAGTGAGAGAATTTGAATTTGAAATTAGATGTTGTGAGAATTTGCATGAATTGTGCACTATGGCATTTCTCATTTGTATGAAGTAGAAATTGAGGTCGCCCCTTTGATCTTTTACCCACCGATACAGATATTCCTGCTAAATATTGTTGTTCTTTTAACCCATTGTGGTGGTTATTACCTTGTGGGACACTAGGATGAAACGGTTGATGAATGTGACATATCCCAAACACAGGATTGAATCATCTAAGCGCCTAAGCTATGCGAGGATTCATATTGTAGCGGTGCCTGAGACATACCCTCTTCAGATATCGTACAATAAAAAGACATGGTGGTACCTTAAAATTGTTGCCAAATATCACCTTAATCACCCATAGCATTACAATGCAACAAACTGAAGTAAAGATGTGAAAAGAAGTGACAATGCTGCGTGGCATAACTTCAAACATGTTAGCGATTATTATAATAGACATTGATATCCAGTTCAGCAACCACTAATCAGAAGGAGATTACGCGTATTTCCAAAAGGCTGAAATTACCGATGCGGTTGCATAATTCAAAACCACACCTGCGTGCGCCAGCCAACCTGCGGAGGCAAAGCGCCAAAAGCAAGCGTGAATCATCTAAATGGTGCATCCACAAGTCATGCAACATACTCGTGAGAATATATACGAAAATGTGAGTTCATCCAGACCTGCAAATTTAATCGATCTGCCATATAGGTCCATCATGCCCTCATACAAATATTGAAGTTCAAGCTGGCGGACATGTCTCACGATCTATATGAAATATGAAAGCCAAGCACATTAACTCTCAAAATGAACAATAAAAATTTAAAAGAAGGTGCATTTATTAATCCTGATTTTATTGCATATGCATCTGATAAATAATAATGGGTTTAAAGTGTTTGTGGGATAATTCAGGCTATAGAATATGATGTTGTGCAATTCTTATCTCGATAAGGCGGAAAATTTGCCAAAGAAAGGCGCTGACCAACCTTCGGGGAAATAAACAAACCATTAGAACTCCTTTTCTTACCTCATGCAACACATTATAATGGTTCCTTGGACCAAAATACTGAATATGTCCGAACATGCATTAACAATGCTTCATAAATCAGAAGTAAGAACATGCATTCTAACCACTGCCAAATTCCTAGTAAAGCAATGAGTCTGTAATAAAGGGTAGGAAAATCTTTTTAAAAGCATGGGAGTTACCTTATCGGATGTGCTCCCTTCACCAATCCACGAAGATCAGCAGGTTGGGCGCCATTCAGCTAAAGTTTTGCTCAATTTGTGCTAAGTTGGCAATGACATTATGAATAGATAATCTAAATTACTTTCGGCGAGATAGAGCAGCTAAGAAGAGTTGCCCACATTTGAAGCCCTACCCAAATGCAAGCGATTAGAATAGATCATTAAACTTTCATAGATGCTTTATATATTAGTTTAAAGAAGACCAATGTGTCGACTACTACCGCAGGGTCAACTCCATTCCTAATTTATGAGGTAAACCATCTGAAATGATAATGAAAGCATGAGCAAAAGAAACTAAAGAGTATTTTTTCATATCTGGACTGCATCATCATATAAATTTCTCCAAGACTGGTCGATTGAGGCTGTAGTTCCTCTCCAAATCAAATGGTGATGCAGTGAAACATCTTGTGGACTCTCTTGGTACACAAATGTCACTTTAAGAAATATGCCAGCAGTGCAGGGGTTCAAAAGGTGCCACTCCCAAATCATAAGCATCCAAACTAGCTTCAAATATTGCAAAATGTATTATTCGCTCCAGCTGAAGGTTCCTTGAGAATAGGATTTCTAACAGGTGAAGATCGAGATACTAGAAAATAGAATGTTGCATCAAAATACGAGACAAATCAAATCGTAGGAAGCTATGCGATTGTGGCACGTGGTTCATCAGATGTGGATAAGCGGGGATCATAGAAAGGACATCCATGGACCAACGTTTAGCAGGGCTGTGGAACTCGGCTCAGGAGGAAGTCGAATTTTGAAGGAGCTGCATTTTGCTCATAAGCGACTCATGATATGTTATGCAAATAGAGTCGCACACTTCATTATAATCTGTCCAGTTAAGCTAATGGTGAAATTCGGATCCATCTTAGATCAATACGTATCATCCTGGCAAGCCACCTTAGTGAGCAATGGTTATCTGTTGGAAAAAGTGAAAAATCTGTGTAAAATAGAGCCGATAAAAGCAACTTGATAGATCACATTAACTCTAAGATAAAGCGAATACATGATGTCTGAGGTACCCCAAACAGCGAACTCTGAAATGAAAAATTTGTAACTACAACTGAGATCGAGGAAACGAGAATTTGGTTGAAAGCTAAGTACATCTTTGCGATTAAGGGTGCATACTTATAAAGAAAGGAAGCATTGTTATCTGCGAAATGCTACTATTGCAGAGAGCTCATTTGCATCTCCCGGCCCGGCAAAAATCATGATTTCGGCTCTTCGCAGCCGAGTCCCCACTTAGGAAGATCGGGAAAGTTATCGATGATGGAATAGGGTTACGCACAAAAGAACAGCGATTCTGATTCAAGTTTAGAACTCCTCCAGGGGGAGCAGCCGGGCTTTTGAGCGTGGTAGTTCATCGAAGAGATGGGCGGTAGAGATCAATCGTACCAATATTTTGGGTACATAGTAAAGAGGATGCTTGAGATTCGGTGTGCAGATGCGGGGTAGATCCATCTTTTGAGATGGTGGTAGAGATCAATCTCTGGCATTTTGGCGGCATAATCTCTACACCATTTGAGACATCCATCATTTGTGGCGCAAATATAATTATACATATATGATGCCTAGTATATATATATACTTATTAGGAAGTGGCTTGCAGGAGAGCTTTTCTTTATATTCACCCCTCTCGGTTGGCGGTGGTTTGCTCACACAGCTCTGGTCCGAGTGGGATGCAGTGGCTAAAGGGGCCTGCAGGCCTCACAGTGGCCCATCTCAGCCCAGCAGATCCATTTGTTTGGGGATCTCCCAGCTTTTACCCAAAATTTTTTCGTTGGGGGAATTGAACCCACGACCCTTCACCCACAAGGGGGTTTGAGAGAACCCCATAACCAACACCACACTTCCATTGAGGGTATAAGTGTGCTCTTTTCTTGGTAAAGAGTTACCTCAGCTAATGAATTCACAGAATATCTGAGATGGTTAAATTTAGGGTTTCTTTATATATCCACATGCATAGATGCAAAAAGGCCTTTTTAGTATAAAGCCATCAGAGATGGGAATAAGCATTGATGCAGTTTTGGCTAGAAAATTCTAAGATTAGGAGTTCTAGAATGCTCTAGGAAGATCTGAGATGTTCCAAAATTATGGGAGTGTCTTTCGGAAAATTAGGGGGAGGTTACGGAACATAGAACTAGAACAATAAAAAGAAGTTGTAAAAATTTTGTAAAAGTAAAAAAAAAAAAAAAAAGGATCAATTTGAACCTTATTGTACAGAACCTATTCTAGAATGTAGGAACCTATTCTAGAACAATAAAAAAAGTTGTAAAATTTTGGCAAAAGTAAAAAAAAAGTTACGAGAATTTGAACCTTATTCTAGAAAAAAACTATTCTAAATTTAGGGTTTGCACATATATCCCACATGCATAGATGCAAAAAATAGCCTCTTTTTTCAGTATATAAAGAAGCTAATCAGATGAGAATAAGCGATACGGTTTTGGGTGAGTTCTAGAACATAGAACCTTCTAAACATGCTAAAGAATCAGAACTTGCTCGTGGGCAGCTACTGATAGAATGTCTTTGAAAAGTTCGAGGGGTTGGAACATAGAACCTTCTAGAACAATAAAAAAAGAAGTTGTAAAAGATTTTTGTAAAAAGAAATAAAAAAAAGTTGAAATTTGAACCTTGTGGCTGGGGCTATTCTAGAATATGAACCTTCTAGAGACAATAAAAAGTTGTAAAGAATTTTGTAAAAAGAAACAAAAAATTCTGAAATTTGAACCTTATTCTGAAAAAAACTATACAAATTTGGGTTTACATATATCCCATGCCAGATTGCAAAATAGCCTCTTTTAGATATATAAAGCTATCGAGGATGATCGCATTGGTTTTGGGTGGGGATTCATTATATAAAAAGCTATCCGAGATGAGGTAGCATTGGTTTTGGGTGGGATTAGAACCTTAGAACCTTCAACATGCTAAGAATTGGAACTTGCTCATTCCAGGAACATGCAGTGAGGGCGTATTAGGTCTTGTATATATATATATATATATATATATATATCTCTATATATATGCTATATATATATATATGTTGGATGGCTTCTTTATACCTTTGAAAAAGGCTTCTTTTTTGCATCTATGCATGTGGGATATGTGTGCAAGCTACAAATTCTAAGACTTTCATCAAATATTCTAGAATTATTAGGGTTGGAGGTAACCTTATAAGAAAGAGCACTTATATTCTGAATGGAAGTGTGGAAGAGTTAGTTAAGGGGTTCCCCCAAACCCCCTTGTGAAGTGAAGGGTCAGGGGTTCAATTGCCTAACGCAAAAAAAAAAAGA
>JAJEKV010000081.1:181639-496466 GCA_021234155.1 Isoetes taiwanensis | reverse complement strand
TGAAAGCTTGGTTAAGGTTTGCCGGAATGTACGGCGTGGGGGATGGCTGCGAGGGTGGGCGCGTGGGGTTGTCGAGGGTTGTATTGCGGATGGCAGGCGGTCCCCGCGGGTTGGGATTGGCCCGCTCACCTCCGGCTCACGCTTTACGCGGGACCCGGTGGTGCAAAGCTGCAGAACCGACGCGGCCGGGTGAACCCGGGGAGCAAGCTGCGGCACAGCCCACCCACGAGGTGTGATCCCCTCTCCATATGCTTCACTTTGAAGTCCCTCCGCCCTACCCTCACGAATTAGCGTCTCCCCACTTTGGACAAAGTCATAGATAACCCTGGCCCAGATGAACTCCGCGCAGTCTCCCGCGGATCTCGATTGGGATCCCCGTTTTTGTCGGTACCAATTGGGAGGAGGGTGCCACCTTGGGCGACACTTCAACTTGGATCCCATATTGCAAATGGCGTGGTTGGCTTAGCGCCGCTGATGCTTTGTTCATGGCCTTGATACCTTCTTGTAGAATGCCTTCACCTCACCGAACCCTTCGATTACACCGTCAAAGCCGGCTTACGTGCTGCTTTCTCAAGTGCAAGGTCAGCTCGCGCGCCGTGGCGGCGTCCCATCTTTTCTTGCAACTTAGAATGCAAAGCGTCCGGTGCGCCGGTCTCCCCGGTGCCCCTGCCACTCATGGAGTGCCGGTTGGTTTTACTGAGCACAGGCATGGTGTGGCTCTCATTTCCTCATTGATGCGAATCACGCCCTTGGGTTCAACACTCACGCTGCTCTTCAAAATATGCGGGGATCTCATTGGCGCACCACCACCGCCAATGGCGCGTCCTCACTCAGGTGAGGATCACTCAAGCTGGCGGTTTCCCTCGGAAGCTTGCGCCTCATTTTCTTCTCCACGGTGTCGTTTGGTGAGTGTTAGTCTGATGCCTCGGTATGGAACTTCCTTCATCACGCTCTGACAGGACGAATCAAGGAGATCAAGGATCCTCGGTCGGGCTTGCGGTCGTCGTCAATGGCCCGACAAAAGATAGCGGCGAACCCGCAGCGGTCAAAGCCGATGCGGTATCAAGAGCTCGATGGCGACCTTTCACCCGCCAGCGTCAACTATCGCAATGTCAGAAAACCCTAAAAACCTCATACTATCCATCGAACCTCAATCCCAGCCACTCAATCAAATATAATGACAAAAACCGGTAGCCCTATATAAGTAAACTAGAAACTCTAGTTTTAAAATATTTTGAGAATCTTGTCTTCGTTTCGGTTTTCTCATTCGCGACTCATGACATCTTCGTTGACGTCGAAGGTTCATTATTGTGTTGATCTCGTTTATGGCGCGATGTTTTAACCGCTTTCCGTTTTCGCGAGTCACGGCGTAGTTCACGGTTGTTGGTCAGGGATCGCGGGAGACGATGTTGTGGGTTTGGACGGACCCCAAGCAATAGTGTACATGCGTGTTATCATGGGTGTAACCGGTATCATAAATCAGGCTGAACCTGATCAAAGCCAGCCATACAAGATAAAGAAGGTGAAGCTATCTATTCTTGTGCTGGCGAGCAATTTGTCTGGTTGAGATAGAGGTCTCCTTGTTGGCTGTTTTAGGGTGGGCTGGGCTTTTAGTGGAGCCAAAATGCTTGTCCACTACTACTCTTTGTTTGGTCCTCAATGCATAGAGTTGAGATTGTTTACCCCCATACATCGAGGATGATCTGCATCTCGCTTAAACCCCAAGAAAATTGTCTCCAGCCTCCTGACTTTATTACCCAATAATTCAAAATCCAC
This sequence comes from Isoetes taiwanensis, assembly GCA_021234155.1. Classification (NCBI taxonomy): domain Eukaryota; kingdom Viridiplantae; phylum Streptophyta; class Lycopodiopsida; order Isoetales; family Isoetaceae; genus Isoetes; species Isoetes taiwanensis. The sequence goes on along the minus strand of JAJEKV010000081.1, from coordinate 494,690 downwards.
AATAGAAAATAAATCGTCGCTGCCGGATGGGAAGAAATGGCTAGCCAGCGTGATTAAGTGCGTTAGTGCACACAGCCAACAGCGACTTTCAAGTGAGTGATTGGTCCTTTCGTGGGATAGAAATGAAGATGCCAATGTTAGCATGCGTTATCTCGCGACTGAGCGTGCATGAATGCTAACTTTGACCGGGGCCGGACGGGAAACTCCTCACACCATCACTTGTTATTTTCAATATGGGGCTTGAACTTCCGCATTCTCGTCTAGTACATGAAGCTCCGGCATTTCAGCTAAGTATATGACCTTGGTTTCTTTGAGCGGAAGTATTACCATGTTACGTACGTCTCCAACTAGGAAAAGCTTCGCCACTTTAAAAATGGACATAGGTATATGGAGAAGCATGCCATGCCTTCAAAGCACACTTGCTTGTTGTTGAGCAGCTAGACACGCCCATTTTACGAGCACATAAACAGCCCATCCAACACTAAAATTAAATCCCCTTGAGCCTTTCATTTGAGGTGCATATTCATGGGGGTGACTCGGTGCATCGGTTGGATAGGCATATTCTATTCTTTAATCTACATGCATTAAATAAAGTTCCTGGATTTGTGGGGTATGCATGTGCAAAATTCCTTATCCATAACAAAGATTTCTGAAATACTATAAGATTTGAGGTAATATACTATGGTGTTGATTTTGTTGCATCGCGAAACACTACAGAAGGGGCTCTCATTTGCTCAATCACAAATAATGAAATATACACAAAAAAAAGAGAAATTTCAAGAAATTTAATTTAGTGTTAGATGCTGTGCTAAATGGCTCAAAGTAAAATATTTATATGTGTATATTTCTCACTTTATTTATTGATATCTATTTATTTAGAAACTTTAAAATAACAAAAAGCAGAAATCATGATATAAGTCTAAAAACTGTATTGTAGCGGTGTGGCATGTATTGTGTTGGAGTTGATGCATGGTGGGACCTCTAATAGGCGTGTTTGAAGTAGTTTAGTGGGACGTGAGGATCGAGATAGTTTGGGATGTGTTGGCAAGTATCTTCGGTTTTGGGGTTGTTGGGAGTTTAGGGGACAGTTTGAGAATGTCATTATCATACGGCGGGCTGGAATTCACTACCGGTGCTCAAATCGTCTCGATAACTAGCGATACACCGCAAGGGGTGCCTTATGGCGGTAACAATTGTTTGGCCAATACCTATGTTACCTCATCGGGATAGCTCTATCAGCCTGGCGTAGGGTGTAAGGCATTGTAAAGCCACATCTTGAGAGCTTCTCGCAGCAAACTCCAAATACGTGAACTCCACAGCTGCTTTTTCATGATTCCCAATCTTCATAAAATAACGGATCACTCTGAACATTCGCCCGAGGAAAGAACCATATCCCATCACGGACAACCGCGTGCCCAAGCTTTATTAAGGTCGACGGCGCAGTTCTTTTCATTACCGTCGCGATCATAGCGATACGAGAGTCGCGAAATAACACCACAACCGGTTAGACTGAAGCTTTGGCCAACGAGTGGATGCTTGGAAATGCAGGTTGACGATTTTTGCAAAGGTCTTAAAGGCATGTCAGCTAAATGAAGCCATGGTTGGCATAGGCGAACACGGTTTTAAAGCGCAGCAAGCCAAAACGGGCAAAGACTACCTCGACCGCCTGGAGCAATGGCATTTTAATACCAAATAATCCGAAACGTGAAAATACCGAGAATATGGCGATCAAATATGTTAATTCATAATAAAGTCTCAAAATGCATGAAAAACATGAATATGGCGATCAATACCTCAGCAATTCATAACAATAAAGTCTCAAAATGCATGAAAACATGAATGCGGTTAACGGTGCATAACTTTTATAATAAATAAATGTCGAAGTGAAAGATGTTGTGGTAGACCTATGTTTACGTTACTATTTATCTTGATTTGGCAGAAAAACCTCTGAGAATGCATGTTCTATGCATCAAAATTTCTTCGAGGGCTTTGTTTCTTATTGCATACCGCGTTACTTGCGAGATTTATGTGTCTAGATATAGGAAGATGGGATTCAAGAAGAGCATTGAGAATACATTGAAATCAATATTCTTTTGCGAGATTTGAATTCTATAAACTCTCATCAGCGTAACTCACACTATGAACTTGTAGCAAACTGTCAAAGTACCAATCTTTTTGAATGTAGAATAACAGAAGCATGGAAGGGCACAAGAGATTAAGCAGCTCCATGCAGCTAATAGTGGAAGGAGTATGCATAGATTATCAAAGACCTGGTGGAGGCTGTGGTGGAGGCTGTGGTGGAGTTTCGCCAGGGAAAATAAGCGCATTATAGCCTATATAGAAAGATTTATAATGAACACAGGGAATGGGTCCGATGTCTCCGGTGTGGCATTAGCCAAAAAAGCTTGTTGATAGCGTGAAAATGATCCGCGTTTGCTTCGTTTGCGTCGCGTGAGATAATTTTGCAAAGAAGATTCATACATCAATAACCTAAAGCATACCTCAGGCGCTGAAATTGAGCAGCAGCAGATGCGAGTTGGTGCCACAAAATGCGATATTGCGCGGTCCGGAATATAGAATAATAGTTTGATTCATCCCGGTTGGCAAATACCTCCCCCAGAATCAGAAAATAAACGGTAGTCTTCAATCAATTTTGACAGTAACTTGACAACCACACTGTGCCCAAGCTGCCGTTCCGCACAACGTTCTTGCCAACACCAAAAAATCCCAAATTTTTGTCATGGGCACGGCACAGGAGCACGGCTGATGTCTTAATACGGCCCATGCTTTTAGGTTATCCTTCATGGCGGCATCATTCAGCATGTTTTGCAGATCAATGGTCATCTGTGTTGGATCCAAACACCCGCTAAGAACTCTGCAGAATTGATGCTTGAGGAAGAAACTGACTCTCAGATGCAACTGTAGGCTGAGCTAAAAAAGCTGCACTTCAAATTTCTTCATCGTTAGATTGAAAAAAGGGCATCTCCTCCTGCTCATCCAAAGGGCCATAATCGTGAGAGCCCAATAATTTGGCTGAGCTGCAAAAGCTGCACTTCCACTTCCAATTTCTTCATCTATGGATTCAAGAAAAGGGCATCTCCTCACCGCCGCGTCTAAAGGGGTGAAGAGCGGTTCGCACGGCCTTCCTCCATAGCCACCGGTTGGCTTAGTTTACTCAACGTTTGGTTTTGGCATCTGTTCAGTCGGCAGTTCCGCTGGCTGGTTTTGAGCTCCAGCTTCTGCCATCAAAGCTCCCAATATTACCAACAACGCCATCCGCAAAGACCCATGAAAATTTAAGCCCTCGCCATCTACATTACGCTCTCGCTTTACCGCCCTTGCACGGAGACTAAAGCCTGGATCTGCTATCCATGAGGCTTGCATGTTCAGCCCCTAAAATAAAAAGAGGGCTTTTGTTGTGAGCCCTTGGATGTTGAACCATTGAAAAAAAAAAGCTAAATCAACGACTAAGAAATGGTGCACTCTAGATGTACGCATTAGTACGTCTATTCGAATACGCCATGAAATCTTAGGAAAACCTTTGTGAAAAGCATACAAAAACACAAACAAAACCCCCTGTTATTATCTTATATTATAATGTTATACCGTAATTCTTGGATTGGATCAAGCCCTAATGTGAGTGAATGAGATCATCTAGATGCATCCAAAGGCCAAGATTTCTCGCACAACTTTCTACCACCATGATTGGTCATGTTTTGATCTCTTATGGGGAAAGGGTAAAGGAAAAGGGGGGGAAAGGAAAAGGGAGGAGGAAGGGGCAAAAAGGGGGGGAAAAGGAAATGAGAAAAAGGGTGGAGATAAGAGAAGTGGAAAAATGTATGGGAAAAAGGGGGGAAGAGGGGAAAAATCAAAGAAAAAAGGAAAGAGGGGAAAATGGGGAAAGGCTTGGAAAGGGAAAGGAAGGGAGAAAGAAATAAAAGGGGAAAAATGGCAAAAAGATGGAAGAGGGGAAGGAAGAATGGAGGAAAATAGAAAGGAAAAAAGGAATCATGGGAAGGAAAGAAAAAAGGCCGAGAAAAGGAAAAGAAAAAGGGAAAAAGGAGGGAAAAGGAAAAAGGAAATGGAAGGAAAAGGAATTGAAAAGAGGGGAAAGAGGAAGGAAAAGGGCAATGAAAAAAAAAAGGGAAGAAAGGAAAGGGGAAACGAAAGAATGGGAAAAGGAAAAAAGGAAAAAGGAAAAACGGAAAACTAAAAAAGAAAAGAGGAAAGGGGAAATGAAAAGGGAATGGGGGAAGGGTGGAAGGAAGGAACGGAAGAAGAAGGAAAAGAAGGAAAATAAGCAACATAAAAAAGAGAAAAATGGAATGGAAGGAAATGAAAAACGAAAAGATGGAAAGGAAAGAACGGAAAGAGAAGGAAAGAAGGAAGGAATGGAATGGAATGGAAAGGAATCTGAAAGGAAGAGGAAAGGAAGGAATGGAATGGAAGGAATGGAAGGAAGAAAAGAAAATGGAAGGAAGGAAGGAAGGAAACAATGGAAGGAAAGGAAGGAAACGGAAGGAAGGAAGGAAGGAAGGAATGGAAATGGAAGGGGAATGGAAGAGGAGAAGGGGTAAAAAAAGGAAAAAAAGAGAGAAGGGAAAAATAAGACGTGTAGGAAAATAAGAAAAAAAAAAGGAAAAGGAAAAAGAAAAGTATGTAGGAAAACGAGGAAAAAGGAAAATACAGGATAAAAAAAAAGGCAAAGGGAAGAGGACGGGTGTCCAATGCACAAAAACCTCTTAAAACGCAGCAATGCTGGGCTTAGTTTCTATTATGTTAGATTTATCAAAAGGAATCTGAGTTGAACATGTTTTCGTCCACACAGGTTTCCAACTTATGCCCAGCAACGCTGGGCACCATTACTAGTGCTACATATATTGTAAGCAAAGTTGGTCCTATCTGCAGCACTTATATTCCAAAAAAATGTCCGCATGCACGTGATCTCACCTGTGGAGAAGTTAGCACAACATATTCGCATGCAACAAATTGAAGATTTGAAGTCTAAAATGGCAGCCGCCGCCATCTTTCTTTCAGCTTTACTATCCTTGGCCAGCTTTCTGTTGTGTAATTCACCATGTTATAAAGTCTTTTTAGATTCTTCGGAACTTCGACTTGCATGGCATAAGGTTTTACCTCATTAACCTATTCTTTCACAGCCCTTACTAGCAGTGATACTGGGATATTATCCACCAACACCAAAGCATTGGACCACCTGACCAGGTTGTGGATTTGTGGCATTTCAGCACAAGCTTGGCATCTCATAGATGGCCTTTCTGGCATAGGACATATCTTCATCAAGGTGGCACTCAAGAAATCATCTCCTAATCTTGTATCAGCAAATGCATGGTTAGAGTCAGTGAAAATGATCACGCTGAAGCCATAAGGCATGACGCAGCACTCATGCAAGAGTGTGCAGTTTCTCTCAAGAAGCTCATCCCTTGAAATGGCTCTGTCCTGATCAGGTGTTTTGAAGGGACATGAGGGATTCTCCACCAACACCCAATTCAGCTTTTTAATCTGTGTGGGCATAGTGCAGATGCCAGATTACTTACATCCCTCGCAGGCCATAGAATGGAACTCCCTTTGGATTCTGCGAGTACTGCAATTTCGGGTTCAGGATATGGCAACCGAATGCTTCCATCTAGAATGACTTCTATAGACACTACAGCATAACCCTTAGGTAATGGCAAGTTGTGGTGTTTGGACTACCCTCGCCAACCTTCGTTCCACTAAAAATAATGGACCTCAATTCAGCCATCCTAAAATAAAAATAGAAACGATTGCTGTGAGAAATTGCCGTTGCAATGATCTGGAGCACTCAATGCTGTTTTGCAGTGATAATGCAATGCAAATACCTGGTAACTGCTGCCCAGAAATGCGACCGCGATCTGGTTGAGAACTCTAGTTCCCAAAATCCGATGAAGGCCTCAGGGTTCTGCACCTAACACTTGATTTTGATAAAAAGGGTTCAATGCCTTGCAAGTCATCTATCCAAATGCAAGATATCACATTTTCCAGTGGTAAAAATTGCAAAGGTAGAGCGAGATGAGTACTCGGGTTGCTGCACAGAAACGCCATCGTGATCCAGTTGAGAAGTCACGTCCCCCAAAATGAGGCAAATTTTAGGCTAGTGTAGGTAACACCTGGATTTGCTAAAAAGAGTTAAAATGCCATGCAAGTCATATGACATTTTCTAGAAACCTCTTTACAACATGATGATGTCGAATAGAAAGAATGTTGCCTATGTGGTATGTGTTCTTTAGGGTACACAGGAAATTGCATTTCAGGCATGCAACAAAACAACGGATGAAAAGGGGAACAGACATGGCAAAATCACGCAAGAGAACATGCAAAAGACCATTGGTAGGGTAAATTTGACGTATGCAACAGAACAATGGAACAAAATCGAAACATACATATTGAGTTGATAGTTAAACAACACATCTTGCCTGCAAATGCCCTTCAACGCGTAATAACTGTGATATCTCGGGAAACTGAGAGATTCTGGTGAGCCAGCCAGCCGCCTCCCCAAATACCAATTGAATCCTCCCTGCCTCAATTGAATAACTCCCTGTTTTGTTTGGAATGAATTACCTTCAATATGCTTTTAGGCAAATGATTTGATTTCAAATTTTAAATTCCTATCCTTTCTTTTGCGCCATAACGGTCTGCATTATCCATGTCTCTGTCTCAAAAAACCTCACATGCCGTGGGCATTATGGTTTAATTATGTTTCATTATGTACGTCCAAGTCATCGTACATTTAACACACGTCTTGGGTGTCACAATCAAGATTTCATTCATTCCGAAATATTCTTTTTTTCCCTGCCGAATTTTTAGGCGCCGTGAGGTTTTAGTGCACCATCAGTCATTATGACGGGGAATTTATGGCAGACACCGTCGGTACTAAATGCACCCGTCGCAATTAATTGCATAGTATTTATAGGCCAGGCGCCTACTTAAGGACCATTTTTCGCGAAAATCTGCACCTTCAAAAAATCTACGCCTCTAAAAACTCTAGCGATATCATGTCTCGATCTGCCACCCTCAAAGGAGGTAATTTTCACGCTTTTATTTAGCACTGGTAGTCTTAGACCTTATTCATCTTGTCTTTTGGTGGAGATAGCTCAAGAAGATCGCCACTGCGATCTTGTTGATCTCTGCAAGTATTCGTTTTTAAATTACATTGCTTGTGGGAACCGCACCCGTGATTCCCGCAGAGACTTATATCATTAGAATAGAGCATATACTTGTCTCGAGGATTGCGAGAGCGATTGTTGAGACCATTTTGTCAAGGAGTTCTCTTAAAGATCGCGACCGCATTCCTTTGAGGCATCTTATCTTAAAGATGTCCGTTTACGTAGCTTCAGGTAAATATGATCGCGACGGCGATGTGTCTGACCATTTTTATAATTTTTTTGCAGCATTTGATCTCTTTCGAGGACCTAACATGGAGCCAATGCGCATAGTGACTCCAGACAGAAGCCGGAAGTGGTGCATGGAAATTGCCCAGGCAATACCACATATAATTAAGGGGGACCGCCGCAAGGACCTCTGCCTCTTCCAGAGGACAGGAAAGGGTGGAGAAGATTTTGAACAGATGGGTATAATTGTAGCCATATGGAAAGGCACAAAGAATAACGTACATGATGCTATCATTTGTAGCATGGAGGATACGCAGCAACTGCAATTCGTAGAGTATATCTTGCAATGGCAGAACCACGACCCATCCATAATGATGGCAAGCAAGCAAAACAAGCCAGCTAGTGGCAAGGGTGTGCCAACTAGTGCAAAGGGGTATGGTTGGATTCTGTCATCATACGATTCCCTGAGTCTATCTGGCATCATATGCAACAAAGACATTATTGTGGGCTTCAGCAGGTGCAGAAAGCGATTATCGGCAGATAAGAAGCCTCCTTCCTGTGCCATAAAGGTCACTAAAGACAACAAGCTGCCCTCTCGCATGGATACAAATTGGTTGCGCGCAGTTGCCAAAAAAGGGACGGTTATGCCACTGGCTATTGTTGGCAAAGCGTCTGCACCAAAAGAACCACTATTGTCTTCCGCTTCTATATCCTCTGGTAACCTAGTTTCTTCTGCTGTTGTAGATCCTTCGGCTCCTAAATTACTCATGCCTCCACCTACCAAGGATTCCAGTGAAGTACCAGCAAGAAAGACACATACTTTTAAGATTAACCTGCAAAAACTAAACACTGAAAATAGGAGCCAGCCTTCTACATCCTCTACTCCAACCTCATCTAGGTCTCAATAGCCATTTCATCTGCTTTGACTTGGCCTTCTGCTACTCGAATCCCAGAAGAATTGAAGTTCAATCCTGTTGAGGAAAACAAGCTTGTAGAACAGACCATTTCCAAGCTCGAAGAATTTAAGAATTTTTATCCAATGGGTGTAAACTGGTTCACGAAAGTGAATATCTTTGACTGCGACACGACTCCAGCAACAATGACTCACAGGGTTCGCTCCAATGATCATGTGCAAATGCTAATAAGGAGCTTCAAGAAATATCCTACAGAGGTTCTCAGTCTCGCAAATGTCGTTCCATTTGATTCCATCGCAAAGTAAGTGCTTTCATTTACATACATGATTTCCAAGTATTAAAATGTTAAATGAAATTCTCTCGCAGGAAGATAATTACTTGGTCGAGGCTGAAGAACTTGAAAACAAAAATTTTTATATTATTTAAAAAAATCATAGCATATTTGCTGCTCAGATTCTTTATTCCCTCATGGGTAGTGTCAAACAATGTCTGGAATTTGCCAAAGTATACGCCAGAAGAAGAATACGTGTGCTCAATGGAAACCTGTTCAACATGGAATACATTCAATTATCTATCCAATACAATGACATGATTGCTGAAACTGTGTACAAAGAACCATTCGTGGAGAAACTTCAACAACTCCGAAATCAGTATAAGGCTTCAACGGGCACAGCAGTAACTTCGGCATAGAAGGTATATCTTCTTGTATTTTGCTGGAGCAGATCGCGACCGCGATCCTGACCAGTGTTCCTTTTCAGAATTTTGTTGAAATAGCCACCACTACTTTATAAGTAAAGGAGCTTAAGGTCAAGAAGCAGTTTCTTTTTATGCAGCGAAGAGCTTGGTCTAAGTTCATGGAAGTTGTAAATAAGTGGGCAGATCGTAAAGTGGCAGACGATCATGGGAAACTACCCGATAGGTCATCCAAAGATTTTTTCAACAAAACATTCCTAAGGTACCTTCCTGGCATGCATAATGTGGAGGTCCTCCAACTTATGAATGAGATTTTGGAGGGCAAAGGGACTTAGACCTCAGAATGCTGACATTGATGCAGGTGAGGTGCTATCATATGCCAACTGTTTGTTAGAAGAACAATACGGTACTATGGAGGAGCTAGTGACACATTTTATCGAGCTCAATGAACAGAGGCTGCTTGATATAGCAGGTATAGATTTTGACTACATTAAGGCCAACTATAACAAGGATCACGTCTAGGGAAATCTTTTGCCAAGTGTTTTTTTAGATGCTATTCTCGCTATACTGAAGCCAGAGGAAGCAAAAAAACTGAAGGAAAAGAGGAACATCGTGCAAGCGGTCACGAAATCAAGTATACTTGTACGGGGACAAGTGTCGGAAATGCGACAATGGTTTTTATTGACATGCACAGCTTTAACACTGTCTGGGATGTAAAGAAATATACCGATCTGTTCAGCAGGCATGACAACTGCAAAGGTGTATCACATCATCATGTTTCTGAGATCTGTCCACTTGCCAAATTGCTTGTACAGCCTAAGTCAAGTTCTGATGAGTTCTCATGTATCCTTGGGGGCTTACGAGGAACAAGGCTGGGTTAGCAAGAAAATGGTTAAGGAATTCCAGTATTATGTTAGCCATACTTCTATCAATATAAGTGAGGCGCGTATTTTGCCTGTGCAGCCCAAGTTGGAGCTATGTCTAATTTAGTCGACCAATGCACCTAAAGACACACTTCTGCCAAAATATCCGATTACAGGTAACGAGGAGGTGGACATGAAAACCTAAAAAAGATACCAGGAATACTTCACAGATAAGCCCAAGTTCATTGGGCAGCTATGGAAGGGGACTTTGTCCTTACTTCACAAGTAAGCCCAAGTTCATTGGGCAGCTATGGAAGGGGACTTTGTCCTTACTTCACAGGTAAGCCCAAGTTCATTGGGCAGCTATGGAAGGGGACTTTGTCCTTAAAAATCAAGCAAATACATCGTACATATACACCATGATTAAAGAGTTGGTCTCCGACGATGGTTGTGTTTTTTATTTCTTCTCAGCCGGGACAGCTTCTAGGGTGGCTCTGATGCAAGAAAAACGTAGCGTTACCTTTAATTATGACGACAAGGTGTGCAAATTTTTAAGAACTTTCTTCGAGACATTAAAGAAAATGGCAAGGCCTACGTACGAAGAGGAAAGAAATTTCTAAGAACGATGAGCCTATCAATGCAAACATGCCGGACATTAAAATAACTCAGGAGACAGACTTTAGTAAAATGGAAGAGATCCTGGATAAGCTAGATGAAAAGGGGTTCGAACAGAGGCTACAGGAAACTCGGGCATTGCTAGAAAAGTCGAAAAAGGCCTCAGCTTCTCTTGAGCCTACCTTCTCTTAAGTACGTTGAGATTTCTGACGTTACAGGATATTTTGAAATGGATTTGTCTCAGACCATTGCCATTGGAAAAGAACACGCCGAAAGAATGGCCGCGGAGCTAGGCATTAATCCAGATTCTGTAATGAGATGCTCAGTAAAAGTGCCTCAGCGTTTAATTTTAGCATTTCTGGTTCTTGGACACTCATATGTATGAATCTTCATTATAATATAATGTTTGAGTTTTTATCTCTTCTCTTATTAGATTTACTCAACTATCTGTACCTTTTTTCTTATTCAATAGTTAAGCTTGTCGACAACATCGCAGTGGCGATGTTTTCGATAGTTCAGAACACTTACCGCAATAATTCATGCTGCTCCCATATGGTGTGCACTCTAAATATATGCTATGCCTTGCTGTTCCAAATATCGCCATGGCGATTTCCAGGATTACTTGTGAGGCTATGCCTGCTTTAAAGTTAATGTTCCAACGCCATGAAAGTATGCCTGTACATTTAATTTCCCGCGGCTATAAAGTTGGCGAGCCGAATATGTGCTTATTACCCATGCAATTAGCTCGACAATAACACATTTTCCATTCCCAGAAGCTTATTGCGACCTATTTCGTTGTCAAATGAGAAAACAAATTTTCTTTAATTAATGAAATCATGCTTATGATTGCTAAGGAACCGGCCATAACAATCTATTTTGAATGTTATGCTTTTGTGGTTTTGAATTATAAATTCATTTACCATTTACTGGATAGTAAAAAGTGTGATGCCGCACTCAATGTTGGCATCTCCATAGTGGGCATGTAGGTGCAATTTGTCAAATTTGAGTCTGGACTTGAATTCTAGATTAAAAAAAAAATAGCATATCAAACCTATTTGAAGAAAAAAATTCCTTGATTGGGTTCTCGATCAATATTAGCCCTAGTTGTACATTCAAAGTATGTAATTGCACACGAGGTAACCGCCATAACCTTGCAGTTCAGTGTACTCGTCAATCGTGCTAATCTTTAGTAAAATCAAGTAAGCACACTCTTTTCCTATCCCGCATCTGTATGTGTAGTTTGCACTAATTCTAAGCGCTAAGCATCTTTCAGTTCCTGTCTTAACACTCGTCTTAAAGTCACCCCAACAACTATAAAAACCATCCAACATGAGAAACTGCATATACATACAAACCGCTATAACCTTGCAATTCAGTGTACTCGTTAATCGTGAAAATCTTTAGTAACATAGATCAAGAATGTCATCATACATATAGCCCTATCACATAGCATTCAAATTCACAATACCATCTAAATGCCATCGTATAGTCCTATGACATAGCATTGAAATTCATACTATTTCCCTATTGTGCCTCTATATGTATAACTTGCACAAATATATCTTAACACACAAACTTCACTAGACAATCATGCCAAACTAAGCTCCGTGGAAGTAAATTCTCTACCCGCCACTCTAACCTTCACCCCAAGCCTGCATTTCCGCTATAGGAAACTTGCAGAGTTACGTTTTTTGCTTCCAACCAATTTGGAGCTCTTAAATGTATTGTCTATTTGTCAATAGGTGCTTACTCTAACGGTTATATTAGAGATATTTTAATGTTTACTGTGAACTGTTGCTTCGGAGCTTGTCATCCTTTCTGTTTCGGCAGGGATCAGATGCCACGAGGTTGTCTAACATAGAATTTATGAGGATTAGTATGCCAGGTTCAACGCCAAAATGGTACACAAATTGCACAAGCCCAATTTGCAAATTAAATGAGACAAAAAAAAAAAATCTTTTATTAGGATGGGTAAAAAAATAGATGATTTTGAGAGCAGCTCGGAATGGTAGTCACAATTTGAGAAGGTGCAAAAAATAAAGTGGAGAATGCCCTTATTTATCGTGTTGAAGACACTCAGCAGTTGCAATTCGTGGAATACATTCTTCATTGGAGAACTTATGATCCAAGGCTGATAGTTGTTTATAAGTTGAACAAGCTGATAAGTGCTAAAGGGTTATAGTTTAGTATTGCCTTCTTATGCATCTCTAACTTTATCCGGTATGAAAGATAGTAGATAGGTATATGGATGAATGTATAGATGGATGGATGGATGGATGGACGCAGTAAAAACAAACGCATTGATATAGCACGTAAAGGCAAAAGGTGCAAAAGCATTTTCTGCAGATAGATGGATGGATGGATGGATAGATAGATAGGATAGGTAGGTAGGTAGGTAGGTAGGTAGGTAGGTAGGTAGGTAGGTAGGTAGGTAGGTAAATAGGTAGGTAGATAAGTTAATTCATTAATTTGATAAATTCGTGCTAATTTGAGAATTTTAAGCTAGCAAGCATGACCCATTTGACTAACTTTAAGTAGCAAGGAAGATGCATTTTACTCATTTTAAGCTCGCAAGCTAGTCATATTTTACTCATTTTAAGGTAGCAAACAAGAAATATTTTACTCAAACCGAAAAACAAGTTTATTTTTTATTTTTATCATCATCCTTATCCCATTAGCAACTAGGTCTCTTAATTGAGAATCCATATTGCTTGGGATCAACATGGTTAAAGGCATCCCTTCAACCGCTCATGTATAGTCCACAATTTTTATATGTTGGTATCGAGGCGGATCATTATGATTAGTTCTCCAACCATCATTCAATTAAATTGGGTTTATGTCTTAATTTTGGGACAAATTTCATATTGCATGTTTTTAGTAGCATATTCAAATTCACACATTTCACCTCAAAATTATGAAAACGTAATATCATGTTATTTACAAAATAGTCAATATTTCACAATATAGCACCATATCATAAAAACGTGATAACAAAAATTTACATAGTTATTCAACTTTCTTCAAGCACCCCCAATGATATCATAGCCTTCTTCCTGACATCCTGAGGTATTGTAATTCTCGCATTTCTAGCTGGAATAGTGTTTGGAGTCCATGAGTACAAAACACTTTCATAGTCTAGCCAAAGATCAGATCACTCTGGATTTCTCCTCCATCTCTTTGTCCAACAATCTGAAAGTACCTTTCTTTATCCGACACGCTGGTCAACTCGATGCACCGGACACCACCATTCCACCCGCATGGTTGAAGTTAATATTACCTTCTTCTTTGCAAATATCGGAGATAGTGAACCCCAACCACACCGGATATGTATCTAAATCTGATGGCTTTACTACCACAAATTGGTGGCATTCCAAGTCGTGCTGGAAGGTTCATAAGCATCCATGCCTAGAAACTTTGGCCTATTGTTCTTAGGACCAACATAGTGTTTGTCGGAAGGAGGAGGAGCATATTGCTTGCGAATGCTACTTACAAGTGTCATCAAAAATCCTCAAAGACTGCTAAGGTCTTCCACCTAGTTTTAGGCAACCACCCTTCTTTCAATTCATCCGAGGATGTGTCTATCTCCCCAACAAAGTTAATCACCTTCTTCCAAAGAAGCCACCAAGGCACTAAGGTTGGTGTCATCCGGATTGGTTTGCCAATGCTTTATATAGTCTTGGATTCCTTCCTTAGTCAATCCCAATTGCTTCACTTCTTCAAGAGGTTTTTAAAGCTTTTGGTTGACCTAGAGGTATCATAGGCTTGCCATTCTCATCTCTACGCATATTTCCTCCCTCCTCTCCACTCATCCTCTCAAGGTCTCATCTTCCATTGGAAGATTGGAATCCCATCTCTCACCCAAAAAGTGAACTGCAGAGGCCCGGAATGACCTTCAAGATCCAATGTATAACCATCCACAAAGCTCTTCCAATCGGGCACTTCTTCTATGAGAGAAGCTATAGGGTTTGGAGTAGTGCATTCATGCAAGATTTCCATTAGCCTAGGAAAGTTGGTCACTGTTTGCTGCTTCAGTATACAACTATATTTGCCAAATAATGCATCCACATCCTCATGGGTATGCCCGGGCATAAGAAACCCTAAATTAACTCTTTCAAATATCCCCACAAATACCAAGTAAGTAGGATAGGAAAGAAAACATCCACTGTTCTTATTTTGGCCAAAGACAATTATCAAGTTGCAAGAGAAACCTTTTGGGTAGATCTTGAGGTTTAGCACGTGAAGTTGAAGCTCCAACATGTTCATTAGACCTATGCTTCCTAAACCTTGCCTTGCTGAACTTTTCAATATTGTTAGGGTTTCCATCTAACAATGCTCTATGTAGTGCCTCGGCTAGTCTGAAGGTCCCCGAGGTGACCATTGTATCCATTTTCATAGTTTCTCAAACACCTCATGATACTCCCAATATGAAAATCTGACCATCACTCCACAACTCCAAACTAAAATGGCCATAGTAGGTTTGATTCTGCCCATGCAAGATTGCCCCCGGCCATTGAGATCTCAGAAGGGTATGATCTTCCACATGACTTTGGTATGTACTTGAATTGTGGAAGACAAGTCTTTTGTTGGTCCATCTTGTCATGTATAATACATAAATAGTTATTGGGTTCCAATGCAGATAAAGTCCTCCACATCCAATAACATGATCTACATGATAGTTGGTCACCATATGGTCCTTCATATGCTCCCTTATCCTAGCCCTTTGACTAGGTTGCACAGCCTTTATCAAGAGTCTCCTTCAACTTAGCACATAAATTGCACTTTGCAAAGTTGTTTGAAGTTGCTATGGTGACATGATTGAAATGCTTCTTCCATAACCTACTAAAGCTAGGTTGGGATATTGGAAGAATTCCCACCTCTAAGTAGAGAATTCACTTCTTCCAAAATACTCTTTTGAGTACAATGTGATGGCAACCTTTTCTCAACAACCTGCTTTTCCCTTTTCATCCCTTCTCGCTTTTGTGTGGCATAGACACCGCATTGAAATCAATATATTTTTCAAATATCTCCCCGCAGCCAAGGTCCTAGCTTGTTGGTCTCAACAAACCATTATTTCCATGTAAAGCAATCCTGCTCCCCTCACTGCTTTTTTTTGCCAATTATGCCATGAAGAAGTTGGAATTGCATGGATACTCGCCATGCTTTTGCACATATCCATTTGCCTAGCAAAGGGTATCTTTTTTCTGCTTTGGGTTTCTTTCATCTTGAAGTGCATGCTCGAAGATTGTGTACATGTAGGTCCTCCTCTCATCAACAAGTACTCTTTGAAAAGTGGCTCTTGCTTCCACCAATTGTTCTATTGTGAAGAATTGCATACAATCACTCCAACAACAATCTGAGCCCCTAACCTTCACCATTGTCTCAATGCTTGGTGTCACTAATCAACTTGGCTCTTTGCTAGGATAATGTCTCGCAACCGATACTTCTCCCCTTTGCCTAGGTTTAGAGTTCCAACTGCCAATGGATCAATATCAAGAAAATCATTGTCCCCAACAACCTCGTGCTCGAAAAAATATAATCCTCCACAAATTGAACACTACTTATAAGCCATGCCATGATGCAAGGAACCTCCAATTGCTTGACACAACCAAAACATTCCTTGTCACCCAAACCTTTACCTTTCCAGTTTGTCTTCCAACATCTAAATTGCAATACCAATATTGTCTTCCCCTAGCCTTTCATCATTAACAAAATTTTGACCAGATCTCTAGCACAATGACTCCTTGGCCTACTATTTCCTTGTTGCACTTGTGCATGATTCTCACCTTCTTGTTCCTCCATTGCACCCTACTATAGAGGACTAATTGTTTTTCTTCAACATTCTTGCTAGAGTTGGTTTTTCATTGATATTGCTCTTTTCAATATGTTGCACACCATCTTGAGTTGGAGAGGCACCATTGACCTAGGCAAATTGCACCCTTTTAGTCAATGAGTAAGAAAAATTATTACACCATAAGATAAAAAAAAAACGCATATTTATGGAATATGTAGAGGTAAATCAATTTTTTTAAAAGCAAGAGATTCCTTGGAAATAGGTTTAATATAATAATAACAATGGGCGAAACGAAATCATTTAAAACAAGAATTTTCATGGCAACAACAAGGAAATGACATTTATATAAATATATCCAAATTTTAATTATCGAAAATTTGGATATATGATTACTTAAAAGACATATAACTAATAGACGGAGAATTTATTATCCATAATAATATACCCTAGATAATATAGTCATGGGGAATTTCAGACATGGGCGTGTTATTTGAGGCAATAAATTATTCACGCTAAGAGCTAATTAACCCTATATAAACCGGTTCACGCCTCAAGACCATTCTCGCCCAATTTTTTTTTTCGCCCGCCATGAAGCGCTTCAAATCTGGGCCGAACTTCATGAAGAACCCGGGGTCTCGGCAAAGAGACGTCTGGTTGAAGAACCCCTTCCCCATAGATTTTTTTTGCCCAATTCTCCTCTCGATTCATTCAGAGGATGATTCTCGGCCCCGACATGGAAGAGGAGGGAGTTGAGCTCCTCCTCGATTCCTCCGATTCAAGAGGAGGAAGAGGAGGAGTTGGAGGAAGAGGAGGAGATGTCCTCCCAAGAGCACATGACCGCTCTGCTTCAGGGTTGGCTTGACCCTGAAACAGAGAATGAAATCTCTGAAGAGGAGGAGGAGGAAGAGGAGGAGGAGGGGGAGGAAGAGGATGAGGAGGAAGGTCGAGAATTCGACCAGCTTTTAGAATGGTCAGAGATGAGCCGAGGTTTGCATGTCTGTTTTTATTTTTTTTTTCACCTTTCTTTCTTTTCTAACACCTTTCTTTCTTCTTTGTTCCAGACGTGGAAGATCAATGATGCAGATCCCGGGCGGCCCCTTTTGTTTTTTGGTTTGCTACAGAAGCTTTGCACACGCCTCCGGGCATATTTTTCATGTAATTTTGTGAAAAGCCTTTCTCGGCACTCACATAAGCCTTCGGGCTTACCCATCATACATATAACTTTTATGAATGAAATCAAACAGTTTTCATAAACTTTTCTTCAAACAAAGGTTCTTCAAACAAGTGTTTCAGACATAAAATTATTTGAATTAAATCCAACTGTTTTCTCCAATTATTTTGTCTCCTGTTCGTCTGCTGTTTTCTCTAAAATTTTGTATCTGCAAATTTTGTCTCAACAAAGTCTCGGGAACACTATAAATCAAACACAGTAACCATAGGAAATTTTCCTATACGACCTAAAACAATTCCCCAACCTTACAAGTCATTTTTTAGCCTTCATAATTTTGCCTTTAAAATCATTTTTAATTTAGCCTATATAAAATTTCTAAATTCTATTTTTTCAATGCAATAAATGGAATAAAATGCATGGAGAATTTATTGCATGAAATGCAATATTCTCCATATATACCATATACATGTCGTCCATGGAAGACCAGACGCCAGCGTGTTAATTCAAGCAATCAATTATTCACGCTTAACTTATTTCTAATTGTGCCTATATAAATCCATTTTACGCCTCTCAAAGTTCCTACATTTTCTTCCTTCATACGATTTGCGGTTCTGCCTTCTGTGTTTGGATCCGGCCCGAAATCTTGGTGAGCAGATTTATATTCATCAATGTTAGATGTTTGGTTTCGCAATTCCTAACTTACTAAAAGACTCCGCCTTTTGTTCTCAGAGCATCCAGCGAGAGGACATCGGAGACTCGAATCGAAAAACCCTAATTAAAACCACAAGATAGTCCTCCGCTCTTCGAATCCTTCCAAAATCGAACTCAAGGTTAGTTTTCATTTAGTTTTAAGTTGCATCTCAATGGCGTTTAATCCAAGAAGACAAGCTTTTGCATTTGCTCGAGGCAGGAAGCATGATGTTTATAAAACCGTAATAGTTTTTATAAACTTCATCCGCTTCTTTGTTTCGTAAATTCTTGAGTTTCTCTTCCTGAATTAATCATGCTATTGCATGCAAGTTTCTATTAAGTAATAAGTGTAGTAGAAAGCATTAGAAAAATCTGAAAGATAATATTTGAAACACGCTAAGCGTGTTTTATGCTAACCTTAGCCTTCAACATGAATACACGCCGCCGGGCGTGCACTCAGCCAGAGGGAGAAAAAAAATCAGACAGATAGATAAGTAAATAGATAAAGGCCATGCAATTATTTACACGCCGTGTAAATAATTGCCTGCCTTTATCTATTTACTTAGACATCCTCGCTCCGCCGGGTTTGTCTCTCTCGCCCTCGCTGCCTTTTTCGCGCTTCCATTTGTCTTCCTCCCTTGAAATGCTCATGAAGCGTGATCCAAGTATGACTGAATGGTTTCAACCATGTCCTTATTTCCAACCACGGATATAGGTTTCATTCCAAACAAAGATAGCCCCCGAGAGAACAGCCATTCATGTACCACTTTCGATACAATTTGATCTTCCTCAACCCGGGTTATGAAGTACTTGATAACTCTTTGGCCGATAGGAATTCTATGTATAGGACCGGTCGCACCATCCTTGCCGACCTTTGTCCATCGATGGAACATCCTCCATAAACCTGCCCCCCGTGGTTCCATCCGCTCTTGAGAGATCATGAACTTGTCGAGATAATGATGCTCGCTAGACCACCACTTATCCAGGTCGACCACGATCTTGAAATCAAAACCAAAACTATGTTGGTAAAGCTTGGTGCCTTCGGGTAAGCCAAGTCCGCACTCATGATCAAGTTCGATATGGAGTGCATGATCTTGTTGGTGAAGTTAATATCAGCTGCCCATTGGGAGACAAAGCAGTTGTTTGATTGCCCGGCATGCAAAAGACAAGGAACCGAAAGTATCCAGTCGGTCATGTCCGCATTACGCCTTGTACCAATCGCTTCTATGTCGCCTTTGTCATAAAAAGGGTGGGGTCTTCGATCATATTGATGGCAAATAGTGCCACGGGTCCAAAAGCCGCCTGCACCACCAAATCCCTTTGTGTCCCAAAACCCCAGAAATGGGGGGAGCTATCGTCGCCTTAAATGGGACCACCCCGAATCCAAGCTTCCTTTTCGTAATTGCCATAGCACGCTCGTGGGAAAGGAAGGGTTTTGACGTTACGCAGCTTTGGTGTTGATGTAGGGTTGACATAGACGGTTCAATTCCTTCATGTCTTCCTCATCAAGGGCAGCCTTTTCCTTGTAAAAATCAAAATCATGGTATTCATTAGATGCAACGCTGCGAACTCCGTGATGCCTTCTAACGCATCGCCGCCGCTTTAGGACCGTGGCATAATCCTTTAAGGCCCCGCAATTTAGAACTCCCGGTCTTCCTCGCCAGGATTGTTCCCTCAAGATTTTGCCTTGTAGGTCAAGCGTTTCTTTGTCCGTGAGGCCCTCAGATCCTCTTCATGAACTGCTTGTCAAACAACTTGGGGTCGGCCTGCTTGGAAATTCTCCATTGCTGTCCCTTCTCGCCTTGCCTCTTGTCCATTGAGCCCATATTTCAGTCCATTTCTCCCGCATCGCCTCGCTAAGAATGAGGTCAGATTGGTCCGAGAGAGACTCCCCCGCCTTTCCTTGGTGTTCTCTTCTTCTTCTCCTCTTCTTCCCTCTCCCTCGCCATCTTCCTCGTCCCTCCAGCTAACATATCCGCATAGTTTCTCAAAGGTCTTCCACTTATCCGAGGGAGCCCTGCTTTCCTTTAGGGCCGAGACAACCCAATGCTTTCCATCCGTTGCCTAGCGTGTATGATCTGGTCGATAAGGGTGTATTCGCATAATGTACCAATGTCGAGCATGAAAGTATCTACAAACACCTGTGAATAAACAAGAAAATAGCCTCGGGTTTTCTCGACTCATGAAGTCGAAAAGTCCCTTGAATGTCTAATTTTCTTTTTTTCTTTCAGGTTTTACCGACTCGCGAGTCGAGAAAGCTCTAGATCCTTTGATTTTCTCATTACGCTTTCGACTCGCTGAGTCGAAACCCCAAAGATAATCGGCAAAATGTTAGATGGTAGGCTTTCTCGACTCAGCGAAGTCGAGAAAATCCCATTCAATGTCTAATTTTTTTATCAAGTAGGGTTTTCTCGACTCGCTGAGTCGAAAAGCTCCACATCCTTTGATTTTCGTGTTATCAGGGCTTTCGACTCGCGAAATCGAAAACCCCAAAGATAATCGGCAAATGTTAGGATGGTAGGGCTTTCGACTTCAATGCGAAGTCGAAAATGGAAAGATCTCGAGAGAGTTATTTACCTTACGAAATGCACTTCGCCGCTATTGTGTTCTCGCGATGGCTAATGCCGCCGGGCCGGTTTGTTTCTCGCGCCTCCGCCGCTCGAAAGAACTCGCGACTCGCTAAGTATATCTATCCTGATCCTTTGGCGGCACCTCCTTCTCCGCTCCGCAATACTTGAGCCGCCTAAATCAATCGCCGACCGCCTACAACCCGTAACCGGACGCTCTTTTCCTTCCGGATCTTCCTCGACTTCCAAATGAACAACTCACCTGCCGATACGCTAAAAGGTATGACATCCGCAGCATTGATCTGCAGAATAGATGTCGCACCATCAAGCCTCGTAATCTCCAAAGATGTGTGCCGGATTAAATTCCCCGTGGTTGAACAAGACGGCATATCCCGCGGCAAACCTTCACCGCTAATGTCCAAAGAAGAGCCTTTGTGTGATATTCCCAAACGGATAATACCGAAGCTAGACGCCCATTTTCTCAGCCCTCTCTCGAGAAATCCTGATCCGATCATCCGATCGAGGTTTGGGGAGTCGACCATATCTTCGCCTCCTTCGCATCCGACTCTCCCTTGTGGTGTCATCATCCCCATCTTTGTTTTTGGTGGACGTTTTTGTGTATGAACCACAACATTCCCCACCTAGCAGAGTGTTGTAGAGTCTTCAAAGACACGGTAGAAGTGAAGCTCCCCAGATTGAACAGCTTTTTCCCCTCGACTGAAATCTCCATACCAAGCTCCCCGGATGTTAGGGTTCCGCCTCCTTCATCCCTTCCGATCCTTCCACCCAAGGTTCTCGACAATTTAAAGGCCAAGCCTTTTTTTCGTGCCCTTAGCCTTGCTCATGGAAGAGTGAGAATAATTTGAAACCGCCAATTTTTGGTGCGATAGAACTTACTCTTCCGGCAAATCCTCGACATGTAGTGTTAAATGCTTCGAATCGGGCGCAGAGACGGAGAGCACAACACCGATTTTTCTTGTACTTGTCTCCTGAGCTCTTCTTGTCCCTTTGGTGTAGAAATGCATCTTTCTCCTTCCCACTTGTCGATACCTGACATACCACCAAGAATCCGCCGCCGTTTCAAGAAGCTCGCCTCTCCCCCTCGATGACGAAGAATGGAGTTCGCCAGTGATCACCAAAGAGTCCGAGGTGAATGCCGCAAGAAGAACGGATGGATCGGTTAAGGTATTCCGACAAAAGAAAAACCTCGAGCTCACCCGGGTGTTTGTCTTCTTCTTCTTGCCGCCGCGTAAGCATCCCCTCCTACGCTTTGGACGAGAGTCATTTCAATATGCTTCTTGGACGGAAAAGAAAAAGAGAGGTGGAAGCGAGGAAGGGAAGGAAAAAGGGCATAGAGAAAAATGGAAGAAGGAAGGGGGAAAAGTGAAGGGAAAAAAGAAAGGTGAGGACAAGAATAAAAGGTACGGAAAAAAGGGGAAGAGGAAAAGGGTAGAGAGAAGAGAAAGGGGGAGGAGGAGGGAGTGAAAAGGGACACTGGGGAGGGAGAAGAGGAAAAATGTGGGGAAAGGAGAAAAGGAAGGGAAAAAGGACACAAGAAAAGGGGAAGAGAAAAGGAAGGGGGAAGCGAGGAAGGGAAGGAAAAAGGGCATAGAGAAAATTGGAAGAAGGAAGGGGGAAAAGTGAAGGGCAAAAAAAGAAAGAGGGAAAGTGTGAGGAAAGAGAAAAAGGGAAGGTATGGAAAAAAGGAAAGGGAAAAGAACAAAGGAGGAGGAAAGAAAAAGAAAAAAGGCACGAAAATAAAGGGAAGGGCAAAAAGGGCACTGGAAAAATGAGAAGAAAAAGGGTGGGGAAAAGGGATATGGGAAAAGGGAAGAGAAAAGGAAAACGAAAAGGGAGGGGGATATGGGAGGGAAAAATTGTACGGGAAAAAGTGGAAGAGAAAAAAGGTTGGGAAAGGAAGAAAAGGGAAGGGAAAAAGCCATTGGAAGGGAAAGGGGAAGGGGAAAGGAAAGCAAAGCAAAGGGGAGGGGAGGAGAGGAGAGGGGAGCGGAGAAAAGGAAAAGGGTAAAAGATAAGAGGAAAAGGGGAAGGAAAATGGGGAGGAGAAGAAAGGGAATGAGGGAAAAATAAGGGTAAAATAGGAAGGGGAGGGGAACAAAAAAGAAGAGAAAAATAAAAAAAAGAAAAAAAAAAGGAAAAGCATGGAATAGAAGAATGAAAAAGGCAAAAAAGGAAAAAGGAAAAGGGGTGAAGAAAGGATGAAAAAGGAAAAAGGAAAGGGCAACGAGAAAAATCAAAAAAATGAAAATGGAAGGGAAAAATAAAAACGGGAAAAGGAAAATGGTAGAAATGGAAGAGTGGAAAAAGAAAAAAGGTAAATAAAAAAAATCGAAAAGGGGAAAGGAGGGGAAAAAAAGGAGCATCGAAACGTAAAAGGAAAAGGAAAAGAAAAAGAAAGGGGAGGTGGAAATGTGGTCAAATGCTAATTGTGTGATTTTAAGAATATGAATTCATCAAACAATTTGCTCCAGTCATTTACAATTCCTAGCTATGCCCAGCAACGCTGGGCTCCATTTCTAGTATGAATATATGAATTTAACATGTATGAATATATGAATTTAACATGTACCAGTAAGGAGCAGTCTTCCTTCCGAAAGGAATACCTATGATTTTCAGACATAGTTCAAAAGCAAGACAACGAATAATGGCACATAACATAAAACTACTATTACAGCAATAGAACCAATGTTAATATGTACTCAAATTTAAATGCAAACAAAATGATCGGGAGCCTTAATATAAGAGCTGCTCATACTTTTAGTCTTAATTGATAAAAACCATAACCAACACCATCATGCCTCCCCTCTGAACATTTCTCAAAACTGAAAATGAATGGTGAATTTGTAGCTTGCATGCGCTGGTCCTTTGCATAAAGGAAATCAATTTCATATCTTAAAGAAAATGGCTTGTAAACATCACAAAAGCATTAAAGGCAAAACCAAAATGGAACGTAATGCATGGCAGAAGAGGTTTGGATGTAGAGGTTGATTGAAAAGATAAAGGGAATCTGCCCAATCTATCTTGAAGAAAGAATGGGCAGAATTAGTAGATGCATAGAATAAGAAAAATAGGCACAAATAATGTAGTGAGGTAGAACAGAAATAAATCTCATTCTGATGCTAGATTAACTATAAACCCTAATGCATTTTGGAAATGGACACTAATGGACATCATCCTACCTCAAGCCCACTACATCCAACCTGGATTATAACATAATTGGAGGCTATCTGGTTATACACTGCATATGGTTGAACTGAAGACTGCATTGAAGACCATCTGGACTATAAAATTTACTCAAACACCCTAGAATACACGAACAACACGGCAACATATTGAAGATAAAAGGTGCTATGGACCAGAAGGCAGGATTTGAAGCATTTATAAAACTCACAGGTTGTGAAGCTGGCGCTATATCATCAGCATGAGTAGACAACTGAATCCCAATGTTGAGCAGTCCTGCAAAGTTACCAAGGTTACCAATCTTAATACCTCTAGATGAAAAGGATCCAGTATACCATCAACAACAGAGATCACATTTGTCAAAAGAAAATAAAACTTTGAAAGATTACCTTATCTTTCTCGTCCTTCATATTGAAACCCTATGACTCATGTAGCCTGAGATGAAGGTCCATAAAAAAAACAGAAATCCCTTGCTCCAGATTGGTTTTAGTACTTTTTGCAAGAGATGTGACCTGCATATCATAGAACAACAGTTCTTTACACCAATGAATTTGCTTAAAAAATGTTGACATTTTCTTCTCAGTGGCACCGTAGAAAACGAAATGAGAGGAGGCACCAATGTCCTGGATGACACAGTTTCAGTGTTGCACAGTTTCATGGCTGATTTTCCAAAATAAAATGAGACAAAAGTAAAGCATCAGACAGACATCCAGGGTAAAGAGCTGAGTCACGGATTGCAGAGCTTGGTTAACCTGTATGAATGAAAACATAAATAAAGAGAATCTAAGAAGTTTACCTGGAAGTTACCTCCCTTTCTTGTAGTTGTAACAAAAGCAACAAAACCGCTTTCTTCAAAGCTCTGATATTTGGACTTGCTTCATATACAAATGCCTACTTAAGCTTCAAGCTCTGATATTTAGATGACAGAAAGAGCTCTTACTTCACATTACATGGCTGTAGAAGCTTCGATCCTTTATAGCTTGAATCCTACAGATTTGCTGCGTTTGGTGCTCCAATCTGGCAGCTTGACCATTGATGCTTCAAAATCCGCCTTTCTTTCTTGTTTCGATTTGGACTCAGCAAATCTTGCGCACAAAAGATCGCCGAGGAAGCAAAAGCTTTCAGTATTCCTATTCAATTTCTTGGGCGCTGGCCTTATGCCATGCTTGAAAGAAGTAAGAACCGTGTAGAAAAATGCCTCTTAGCTTCAGTCATGGCCGCTACCAAAGCTCTTATGATTTCCTCCTGCGATTTAACTAAAAAGAAATGGTCGGATGGGAGAGGAATCCACCGCCATAATCTTGTGCTGAATTAAACGTAACGGGGGCCCCTGTTTGAAAAAGTTACAGCGGGCAGAACAAAAGCCTGGAGAAGAATATAAGACAATACCACAGATTGATAGAGGGGGTAGAGATATCCTCAAGGCCATAGCCGCACCGCACTACCTTGTACAGGCTGCTTCAAAATCGGCATTGAATGGCTCCTCTATTTCGAAAATTCAAAATCCACATTGAATGCCCCCAACCAACGTCCCGCGAGGGGAACCCAAGGGAAAACGCAAACTGAAAGGGAACGCCGCATGCGGCGTAAGATGCGGCGTTCCCTTGGCACGAAACCCAACATGCTCCCAAAATAAAAAAGAAGATATAAGCACCCCCCTTGTATCCAGTGTTCCGAGATGGCGCCGTCTGGGCCGTCCAAATCTGAGATCGACGGCTCGAATTGAGCCACCACTTAAGCTTTTCCTTTAACAGCGATCCAGTATTTGGGGTGTCACTGTCTGGGCCATCCAGATCTGAGATCGACGACTAAGACAATGCCACGTCGATCCACCTTGAGCAGCCTCCTTGTGGGTGAACATGCATCATGTCTCTAAGCCGTTGGATGAAAAGGGAAGGAGAAATCCTAGCCCTTGAATTTTGTTAGGAGGGTGCAAGAAAGGTGCCAAAAAGTGGATTTGGTGTAGTAAATTCTAACCGTTAGATCAAAAGGTGAGAATAAATCCTAACCATTAAGTTTTTATATTAAATTGCTTTTTTTTTTTAAAGAGATGAGGTGGCACTCTCATGAATAAAAAGTTAATGAGGTGGCAAGCATTTATGAGTGGACTTTCCAAGAAGCTTCTTTTTTTTTTAAATCGCCTTCAAATACACGTAACTTGCAGTAGAGGAGTCGGATGAAGGTGCGGCCCACCTCTCGTCGAGGACTTTCTAGCAAGGTCCAGAAAGAATTTGGAGGGCGCCTTGCTTCTGGGTGTTTCCCCCCACCCCGATGGATGAGGCTTTGTATGAAGCTGTTCTCCAGGGGTTGGGGATCACTAACATCCTGAAGGAAAACCAAGATTCTTTAGGAATTATAGAGAATTTAATTAGATGGGCAATTGAGTCTAGATCCAGGGTTGGTTTCTGCAGGTTCGGGTTCAATTCCTTCTTCTTATGCATCCTATGCTTCGACAGACCTGGTTCCTTAAGGATGGCTGCTCACAACTCCAGGCCCTTCCTTGGCAACAGATTTGAACGTAATCTTTTCACGATGAGTGCTCCCTTGGAGTTTGGAGTTGAACCAATATATTATTGGGCAGCCTTCTTTGATCTTCATCCTTCTCAGCACCTTAGGGACTTAGATGTCGTGGTGTGGAGGTTCTTGGTAGCAAATTAGTTTAGTGTTCTCTTGTTTGGGTAGGGTCTTCAGATCTAGGGTCTCTGTCAGGTAGGGTCTTTTAGATTTTGCATCTCTGGGATTTTCGAGGGTACGGGGTGTCAGATATCCCGTCATATTCTGGTTATTCTTTTCGGGGGAGGGGAAGACTATCATTGGCAGTTATTTCCTACGGCGTAAGGAGAATCGAAGGGGTAGCCCGCAGAGTTGGGTAACGGCAGCTTCTTTGGGTCCTCAGCGAATTCGGTCCGCAGTTTAGATTACCCTTTTCCGTTCAGCCTCTGTTAAAGATGAGAACCAAAGCAAGCACATCCAAAAATCAGTTTAGCAAGGAGGATGATGAATGGAATCAAATTTTTTGGTTGGATGACAGACGAGATAAAGCTTGGAGCATTTTAAAGGAATTATACGTTGGTTTAGAGATCATCCGGGATCAACAGAAGGCAGCAGCATTTTGTATGGGGGTTCATGAAGAGGTGGGGATTGTGGCATGCAAAGAGAAGCTAAGGGGCATAGACAAGGACTATATGGACGGAAGAGCGAATGACAGAGATTGGGTTTGGAATGCCTTCGGCTATGTTCAAGAGATGGACAATACTCTGTATAAGCTTATCACTGTAAAACAGGGCCACACCGAAATGGATTGTTGCAGCTTGAAAAATAGTATTTTCAGATCCTTCATGGACGAAATGCTGGCAAAGGTGAATAACCTGATCATCATATAGGAAGGGTTGAGGGAAAGTTCTAATGCAAGCATCAGATTAATCAAGAGATGGGAAGAGGCGGATGATAATGTTATAGAGAGACACAGGAAAACCTTCAGACAAGGACTCGCCTTGGATCAGCCTCTTGAGGCAGTTTCAACCTCCCTGGAAGTTTACCAGCTCAAAAGGAAGAAATTGGCCAAGGCCTGTAAGATCAAGGACTCCAATGGGTACTTCAATCCGGCGGAGGTGAGTTCCTGCGACTGTGAAAATTGCGAGGAGGTCAAGATGGCAGCCCTGAACATCGCAAAAACAAAGGTGGGAGAAAACAAGATCACAAATACTATCCCTGTCGTGGGCAAGAACGACAAAGCTAAAGGTTTGGATTCTCCCCCCTCCTATAAGAATATTTTAATGAAAGATGCTCCTTCTGTTTCAACTAACTCTGTCAGCCAGGATATTGGTAAGGGTTTTATTGATTTATTTGGCGTGCCAGACAATTCTGCTGCTGACCTCTTCTCCAAGAAAGCTATCTTAATCCATTTCCCGCGGAAATGCCCTTCTCAGGAGGAAGTCAAGATCTGGATTACTAAATCTCAATATATCCCTATCCTCTCGATCCTTAAGCTTGACAATAAAACATTCCAAATTGTGTGCAGGGATGAAGTGTGTGTTGGCTATATCCTTAGAAGGAAATTAGATATGATTGCTAATGCCCCGTTCTACATGATGAGGTGGAACTCTGGCTTCATCCCGGGATCGGATAAGGATATCAAAACGACCACCTGGATATCTTTCTCTAATCTTCCCCCGGCTTTTTGGACCAAGTCTCACCTGATGGCTCTGTCTGAACCCCTGGGGGATGTGATTGAGATCAATATCCCTCAAACCAATTACCCCTCAGTGTGTGTTTCCAAAAGAATAAATTCTGACTGGAGCAAGAGTATAAAGACGAGAGTCAAGGAGAATGAGTATTTGGATATCATGATTTCCTACTCCAAATGGCCGGTTTTAACCACTACAGCTAAGGAGAATCATCAACATAAGAATATCAAGCAGGCCTGGGTTCCTAAAGCAAGCATTAGTGAGGACAGGAAGGATGTGCATGAATCTGAGCCTAAAATTGTTGATCAGAATCTAAATGTGAATCAATTCACTCTTTTTAAGATTAAGGACCAGGTGTACAATCAGGAGCTTCCTAAGATTGAATTCAATAACAATATGGTCTTTATGTTTAAAAATGCTAATTTGTCAGTGAGAATTGATACAGGGAACTTGGTATTCACCATGCAAGAGGACCCTGTTCCTATCTGTAAGAAGGGAGAGGAAGAGGTACAAAGATACATTTGAAGAAATTACGGTTTAGAGGACAAAAATCGGAAGATGGTTGATAAAAAAGAAGGGCAGAGGTAAGAAAAGCTCTATTTGGGACCCAAAACTAGCCCCGTGAAACAATCCATTCAAGCCCGAGAGGTCAGAGGTAAGTATAAAATTTAATGGATAGGGACATAAGCTGCATTACCTGGAATCTCCAGGGGCTGAATAGTATTATCAAAAGGGAAAGGCTTAAGGTATGTCTTCATTCCCTTAAACCGGATATTTTGTTCATTCAGGAGCACAAGATCCACGACCTTAATCATAGGGATATTATCAGTAGAACTCTTCCGCCTAATTTTAGTATATGGTCCATTCCAGCCAATGACTCTTCTGCTGGGATTGCTATTGCCTGGAATAATTGCTTGAATCTGACCAATACCTATATGATCAATGGGAGAAATGGCAGATCCTTTTATGTACTTTTTTTAAAATTATAATTGCTTTAGTTAATATCTATGCCTATAATAATCCAAAGGATAGGGTGGAGATTTGGAATAAAATTAAGATTAGTTTAGACAATTTGGAGTTTGACGAATGTATTTTAGGTGGGGATATTAATATGGTTACTAACAGTTTTATGAAAAATAAGAATTACAGGCCTTTAGGTAAGCAGGAAAAGGTGGCTTGGTCAAACCTGATTGAGGGAAATAACCTCACTCTGGCTAGAACCAAGGCTGACTCCTTTAGCTGGACTGACAAAAGGGTGGATCCTACTTTATGTTTACATGACAGATTCTATCTCTCCGAGAACTTATGGAATCATAGCAACAGGGTCAACAATCTGGAGGGCTACACTCTTTCAGACCATTTTCCCCAGCAGCTCAGGATTATGGCTAAGGAATCCATTAAAAGAAGGAAGACATACTTTAAGCTCAACACTAGTCTTTTGGATCATGATGAGTTCAATACTAGATTTCAGCAGGTGCTAGCTAAGTATCCTAAACCCTCTGGAAGAACTGGTTGGATGTACTGGTGGGTTAAGGTGGCTAAGGCAATTAAAAACTGGCTTAAGGTTTGGGGTAAGGCTGTGCACCTAGAGAAGACTCTCCACCTCCAGAACATGAGAGAGAGGCTTATAAATGCCTTGGAAGAGGATAAGGAAGAAATCCGAGCAGAAATAGAGAAGGAAGAGATTAAGATTGCAGAAGGTTGGAGACTTAAGGCAAAGGTTAGGGAGATTAAGGAAGATGAAGGGAGAAGTTCCAAATTCTTCTTTGTTAAAGCTAAGGGCATAGTTAAAAGGAACCACATATTCGAAATTAAGGCTGGTGATGAGGAGATCACTGATGAGAATCAGATTAAAAACGCAGCCAAGGATTATTTTAAAAGTATTATGGGAACCAACAAAGACTGCCAGCTTGAGGTTATGGATGGCTTCATTAATTTGCAAAGAAAGGTAACTCCGGAGGAGAATTTGAGTATTGAGAAACCCTTCTCTAGCGAAGAAATCTACTCTATTGCAAAAGGAAATGGAAAAAGGCAAGAGCCCGGGGCCTGATGGGCTTCCTGTGGAATTTTTTATCAAGGTGTGGCCTTTTATAGGGGAGGATATTACATGCCTGGCTAATGAGTTCAGGAATTAACAACAGTCTTATCACTCTCATCCCTAAGATAGATGTGCCTGCTACATTTTCGGACTATAGGCCTATATCTTTGTCAAATGTTATCTACAAGCTAATCTCAGGAATGATTGCCAGAAGATTAAAGATAATCCTGGAAAGGATAATTAGCACTTCCCAAGCTGCATACCTGAAGGACAGATTCATTCTGGATAATGTAGTCACAGCTATTTTGGGTCTTCATTGGGCCAAAGACTCAAATCAGGATGTAGCCCTCATCAAGTTGGATATCACCAAGGCATTTGACTCGGTAAGCTGGAATTTTCTTTTTAAATGCTGCTATGCCTTAGGTTTCTCAAACGACGTAATTCTCCTCTTCAAGGCCATTCTTTCCAATTCCAGATCCTCGGTTCTGATTAATGGGGAGTGTGGCCCATTCTTTCCCCTTGAAAGGGGGGTAAAACAAGGGTGCCCTCTGGCTCCCTTTCTTTTTCTTATTATCATGGAAAGCCTCCATAGTAAGCTGGAGGAAGCCAAAACAACTAACCTGATTCAAGGGCTAACCCTACCAGGAAGGGGGGAATTGGGATCACTAACATCCTGGAGGAAAACCAAGATTCTTTAGGAATTATAGAGAATTTAATTAGATGGGCAATTGAGTCTAGATCCAGGGTTGGTTTCTGCAGGTTCGGGTTCAATTCCTTCTTCTTATGCATTCTATGCTTCGACAGACCTGGTTCCTTAAGGGTGGATGCTCACAACTCCAGGCCCTTTCTTGGCAACAGATTTGAACGTAATCTTTTCATGATGAGTGCTTCCTTGGAGTTTGGAGTTGAACCGATATATTATTGGGCAGCCTTCTTTGATCTTCATCCTTCTCAGCACCTTAGGGACTTAGATGTCGTGGTGTGGAGGTTCTTGGTAGCAAATTAGTTTAGTGTTCTCTTGTTTGGGTAGGGTCTTCAGATCTAGGGTCTCTGTCAGGTGGGTCTTTTAGATTTTGCATCTCTGGGATTTTCGAGGGTACGGGGTGTCAGATCTCCCGTCATATTCTGGTTATTCTTCTCGGGGGAGGGGAAGACTATCATTGGCAGTTATTTCCTGGGGCGTAAGGAGAATCGAAGGGGTAGCCCACAGAGTTGGGTAACGGCAGCTTCTTTGGGTCCTCAGCGAATTCGGTCCGCAGTTTAGATTACCCTTTTCCGTTCGGCCTCTGTTAAAGATGAGAACCAAAGCAAGCACATCCAAAAATCAGTTTAGCAAGGAGGATGATGAATGGAATCAAATTTTTTGGTTGGATGACAGACGAGATAAAGCTTGGAGCATTTTAAAGGAATTATACGTTGGTTTAGAGATCATCCCGATCAACGTAAGGCGGCAAAGATTTTGTATGGGGGTTCATGAAGAGGTGGGAATTGTGGCATGCAAAGAGAAGCTAAGGGGCATAGACAAGGACTATATGGACGGAAGAGCGAATGACAGAGGTTGGGTTTGGAATACCTTCGGCTATGTTCAAGAGATGGACAATACTCTGTATAAGCTTATCACTGTAAAACAGGGCCACACCGAAATGGATTGTTGCAGCTTGAAAAATAGTATTTTCAGATCCTTCATGGACGAAATGCTGGCAAAGGTGAAAAACCTGATCATCATATGGGAAGGGTTGAGGGAAAGTTCTAATGCAAGCATCAGATTAATCAAGAGATGGGAAGAGGCGGATGATAATGTTATAGAGAGACACAGGAAAACCTTCAGACAAGGACTCGCCTTGGATCAGCCTCTTGAGGCAGTTTCAACCTCCCTGGAAGTTTACCAGCTCAAAAGGAAGAAATTGGCCAAGGCCTGTAAGATCAAGGACTCCAATGGGTACTTCAATCCGGTGGAGGTGAGTTCCTGCGACTGTGAAATTGCGAGGAGATCAAGATGGCAGCCCTGAACATCACGAAAACAAAGGTGGGAGAAAACAAGATCACAAATACTATCCCTGTCGTGGGCAAGAACGACAAAGCTAAAAGTTTGGATTCTCCCCCCTCCTATAAGAATATTTTAATGAAAGATGCTCCTTCTGTTTCAACTAACTCTGTCAGCCAGGATATTGGTAAGGGTTTTATTGATTTATTTGGCGTGCCAGACAATTCTGCTGCTGACCTCTTCTCCAAGAAAGCTATCTTAATCCATTTCCCGCGGAAATGCCCTTCTCAGGAGGAAGTCAAGATCTGGATTACTAAATCTCAACATATCCCTATCCTCTCGATCCTTAAGCTTGACAATAAAACATTCCAAATTGTGTGCAGGGATGAAGTGTGTGTTGGCTATATCCTTAGAAGGAAATTAGATATGATTGCTAATGCCCCGTTCTACATGATGAGGTGGAACTCTGGCTTCATCCCGGGATCGGATAAGGATATCAAAACGACCACCTGGATATCTTTCTCTAATCTTCCCCCGGCTTTTTGGACCAAGTCTCACCTGATGGCTCTCTCTGAACCCTTGGGGGATGTGATTGAGATCAATATCCCTCAAACCAATTACCCCTCAGTGTGTGTCTCCAAAAGAATAAATTCTGACTGGAGCAAGAGTATAAAGACGAGAGTCAAGGAGAATGAGTATTTGGATATCATGATTTCCTACTCCAAATGGCCGGTCTTAACCACTACAGCTAAGGAGAATCATCAACATAAGAATATCAAGCAGGCCTGGGTTCCTAAAGCAAGCATTAGTGAGGACAGGAAGGATGTGCATGAATCTGAGCCTAAAATTGTTGATCGGAATCTAAATGTGAATCAATTCACTCTTTCCAAGATTAAGGACCAGGTGTACAATCAGGAGCTTCCTAAGATTGAATTCAATAACAATATGGTCTTTATGTTTAAAAATGCTAATTTGTCGGTGAGAATTGATACAGGGAACTTGGTATTCACCATGCAAGAGGACCCTGTTCCTATCTGTAAGAAGGGAGAGGAAGAGGTACAGCATACATTTGAAGAAATTACGGATTTAGAGGACAAATGCTGGAAGATGGTTGATAAAAGAAGGGACAGAGGTAAGAAAAAGCTCTATTTGGGACCCAGCCGGGCTAGCCCCAGGAAACAATCCATTCAAGCCCGAGAGGCTGTAGGTAAGTATAAAATTTAATGGATAGGGACATAAGCTGCATTACCTGGAATCTCCAGGGGCTGAATAGTATTATCAAAAGGGAAAGGCTTAAGGTATGTCTTCATTCCCTTAAACCGGATATTTTGTTCATTCAGGAGCACAAGATCCACGACCTTAATCATAGGGATATTATCAATAGAACTCTTCCGCCTAATTTTAGTATATGGTCCATTTCAGCCAATGACTCTTCTGCTGGGATTGCTATTGCCTGGAATAATTGCTTGAATCTGACCAATACCTATATGATCAATGGGAGAAATGGCAGATGGCAGATCCTTTTATGCCCTTTTTTTAAAATTAGAATTGCTTTAGTTAATATCTATGCCTATAATAATCCAGGGGATAGAGTGGAGATTTGGAATAAAATTAAGATTAGTTTAGACAATTTGGAGTTTGACGAATGTATTTTAAGTGGGGATATTAATATGGTTACTAACAGTTTTATGAAAAATAAGAATTACAGGCCTTTAGGTAAGCAGGAAAAGGTGGCTTGGTCAAACCTAATTGAGGGAAATAACCTCACTCTGGCTAGAACCAAGGCTGACTCCTTTAGCTGGACTGACAAAAGGGTGGATCCTACTTTATGTTTACATGACAGATTCTATCTCTCCGAGAACTTATGGAATCATAGCAACAGGGTCAACAATCTGGAGGGCTACACTCTTTCAGACCATTTTCCCCAGCAGCTCAGGATTATGGCTAAGGAATCCATTAAAAGAAGGAAGACATACTTTAAGCTCAACACTAGTCTTTTGGATCATGATGAGTTCAATACTAGATTTCAGCAGGTGCTAGCTAAGTATCCTAAACCCTCTGGAAGAACTGGTTGGATGTACTTGTGGGTTAAGGTGGCTAAGGCAATTAAAAACTGGCTTAAGATTTGGGGTAAGGCTGTGCACCTAGAGAAGACTCTCCACCTCCAGAACATGAGAGAGAGGCTTATAAATGCCTTGGAAGAGGATAAGGAAGAAATCCGAGCAGAAGTAGAGAAGGAAGATATTAAGATTGCAGAAGGTTGGAGACTTAAGGCAAAGGTTAGGGAGATTAAGGAAGATGAAAGGGGAAGTTCCAAATTCTTCTTTGTTAAAGCTAAGGGCATAGTTAAAAGGAACCACATATTCGAAATTAAGGCTGTTGATGAGGAGATCACTGATGAGAATCAGATTAAAAACGTAGCCAAGGATTATTTTAAAAGTATTATGGGAACCAACAAAGACTGCCAGCTTGAGGTTATGGATGGCTTCATTAATTTGCAAAGAAAGGTAACTCCAGAGGAGAATTTGAGTATTGAGAAACCTTTCTCTAGCGAAGAAATCTACTCTATTGCAAAAGGAAATGGAAAAAGGCAAGAGCCCGGGGCCTGATGGGCTTCCTGTGGAATTTTTTATCAAGGTGTGGCCTTTTATAGGGGAGGATATTACATGCCTGGCTAATGAGTTCAGGGAATCGAAGTGCCTGGATGCAAGAATTAACACCAGTCTTATCACTCTCATCCCTAAGATAGATGTGCCTGCTACCTTTTCGGACTATAGGCCTATATCTTTGTCAAATGTTATCTATAAGCTAATCTCAGGAACGATTGCCAGAAGATTAAAGATAATCCTGGAAAGGATAATTAGCACTTCCCAAGCTGCATACCTGAAGGACAGATTCATTCTGGATAATGTAGTCACAGCTATTTTGGGTCTTCATTGGGCCAAAGACTCAAATCAGGATGTAGCCCTCATCAAGTTGGATATCACCAAGGCATTTGACTCGGTAAGCTGGAATTTTCTTTTTAAATGCTGCTATGCCTTAGGTTTCTCAAACGACGTAATTCTCCTCTTCAAGGCCATTCTTTCCAATTCCAGATCCTCGGTTCTGATTAATGGGGAGTGTGGCCCATTCTTTCCCCTTGAAAGGGGGGTAAAACAAGGGTGCCCTCTGGCTCCCTTTCTTTTTCTTATTATCATGGAAAGCCTCCATAGTAAGCTGGAGGAAGCCAAAACAACTAACCTGATTCAAGGGCTAACCCTACCAGGAAGGGGGGAATTGGATCAGATTTTGAATGGGCATTTTGCAGATGATACGTTCCTGCTGGTATCTATGGACAATAGATCTCTAATCAACACTCAAGCCATCCTGGAGGAATTCGTGGAAGCCTCAGGCTTTGTTTTTCCCCCATAAATTTTGATCCACTTGTCAAAATGTTGCGGCGTTTGTTGCATTAGATGCGGAATGAAAAGATCTTTCCAATGATATATGGTTATGATGTATTTCAATATGGTCATATGCGTTAACCTTAAAAAAATATGATTTTTTGCTTATTTCTTATATATTTATACCATAAAAGATGTATGAATGGGTTATCACTAGATAGATCTTGTGAAGACGAACCCATTACTGCAAAAAGTTTTTGAATCGGAGTTCTGGATCAAAAGTTATAATGAAAAAATGATACTACAGAAGTTAGTTGCAGCTGCATTAATTACAGCCTGCCACATAATACTGGAATGAGATATACTGGAGCTCTTCTCTTATTGGACAGTTGAAAAAGCTGACATGGCATTTTAAGCATCCCTTAATGGGACAAAATGTGATCTCATTTTTTCTCTAATGATGGATGAACAAGCGAACCAGGAGTGGATCAAAGTCTTCGGGCCACCGAACCCGGAAGGGCATGTTGTGACATGTGTCTGCGGCTGCTGTTGTGATCAAAACTATGACGCTCGCAGGGGTATGATCTGCGAGGGCAAAGATAACAAGGGACGATTCAATATGACGATGGCGGAATCATGTATTTGCATCTTCTGTACTCTCTCAACTATGGTCAGGGGCAGAGGCCGTAAATCAGGAAATCTGAACCTCAAATCTCATTTTTAGCTTCATACTATCTTACCTCTGGACAGTCTCTTCTAAGCTGTTGTGAACTTATGCATCTGTTCTGGGCTACTTTTATGATTAATCTTATGCCAAAAACTATATGGGTTATACTTCCCTGTAAAAAGTAGTTTTGTACTTATACCTCTATAAATATACTTATAAGCCTTCAATTAAAAAAAAGACAACACCAAAAACGTCTATACATATACATGATGATACCACAATTTAGCATGTCGTTAATAGCTGTGGAACGCCTATGTATACATGGCACAACTTTAGCAAGTCCTTAATAGCCACGAGCTGGGAGTCACAACTTGTGAGTGGAACATATCTTACAGAACTTGTTGACCATTGGTTAAGTTTTCCATCCAGTCCTTTGTCAACCATCACCAGATCCTGAAAAACACTGCCTACGAGGATCACCATTCGTCCACCAGGTTTTAACTGCTCCATTAGAGCATGTGATATTTTTTATGCTACTGTCCCCACGTGAATAGCATCATATGGGGCATGTTCTGGCCACCCTTCTTGCCCATCTTCACAATATTCACAATATAAAAATGTCATATATAAATTTCTATAGATATATTCTTCATCCATATTCTGTATATGCTATAAATTTGCTTACCTCCTACATGCAAGGACAAGCAACCAGCTTCCAAAAGATGTGCTGCCTTGTTACGTTTTACATTCTTCACTGACTGTGCAACAAGCTCTGGAATGTGCTCTACACCAACAACACGACAGAAAGATGAAGAATTGTTTGGGAGGGATCATGACACACCGTATTCCAAATCGTTCAGTAGTAATGAATGCAAATCCCAGTTCCATGGCTATAGTTGAAGCTGATCAATCACGGATATCTATTGTCTTCCTGGTGGATTTTCATATTCCGAACGGATTACATGAATTACAACCAACAGAGCAAATGCTGCAGTTAGATAGTTCATTCTTGTGACAAAAAGAACATCAGATGTCTTTCATGGCATTCCTTGATTTACTTCCTCCCCATTCCCTGCATAATTTATCTATAACTATTTTTTAGTCAGCATTTATTTGCACTTATCCTTTCCATTCCCTACAAAAATTCTAACTATGACTATTACTCAGTCAGCACTTATTTGCATCTATGCTTTCCATGAATCCAACAGACGACATTCTACGTGAAATTAACATTTCTCATTTTCTCGATAATAAAGATGGGCTCTTATATTTTTTAGCTAAAGCATAATTCAGACTCTAAAACATTAACTTGCCTGAACCAACATCAGGAGCATGCATTCCAAACTAAAGATGATTTTCTGGCAGCTCAAGACAGGCACCATGTATATGTGGGGCAGATATTATTGCATTATATCCATTGGCATTGGGCTATCAACATAGGCGATTTCACCATGTGGAACAAGCAAACCTCGATCAATGAGCTCCATGATTTCAACCACTTTTCTTGATTTTATAGCCCCCGCTACAACATTTCGATCAGCCCCTCCTTGTCCTTGGCTTGAGCTCTCCAAAAAGCTGGAAGACGAAAAAGCATTAGCTCATAGCGAGTGTTAAAATATAGTAAGGATTTGCATATATAATATCTCTATAATAAGTCCATGTTTGTCACCAATAATAAAGCTACAGAAAAAGACATTACTTCTTGAATAAAGGCTCGCATGACAAAAGCTCTCGCTAGCTAGGCTTTTCATTCATCTCAGCAGAATTCTACAATGGTTGAAAGTGGGTAGCTGCACATTTGCAAGCTACCCACAATGAATAAACACAGGGAATATCCAGTTACATCATCTGGACCCAAAAAAAAAATTCTACAGATGTCGGTTAAGTGTACCTCCGAGAGCTTATCGCCGAGATTACAAAACCTCGCCCTTTCAGGTTTTCGAGGAAAAACCCTAGTGATAAGCCCTCAGCAAGGGGCTTGGACACAACGTAAGGCTGCAAAAAAACGCTCCCACAAAGAAACCCACGAAGCCTGAAGAAGACGGAGTCGCGCATCCCACTGTACCTGCACATCAACAAACTAGAACACAAAGATAAGAAAACAACAACCTCGAAAAGCGAGGGGCTGGTCACGCGTGCCACGCGACAAAAATCAACCTCGAAAAAGCGAGAGGCTGGTCACGCATGCCATGCGACAAAAAACAACATTTACAATAATATACACATTAAGAGAGGGTGGGTAGGAGTCAAGGGAACTGCTGAGAGAGGAAAAAATGCCGATGAGAAGTCTATGAAGAGGCTGCAAGAAATAGCGACCCCAAACGAACCAGGGCCACAGAAAATGCATGCAATACATGCATGCATGCAAGAGATGCATGCTCGCCCATTCGAGAATACCGATCCGATGGCTCGGATCGATGGCATTATCGAATAAGGGCTCGCATGAAAACAGACAAAAGCTCCCGACAAAAAGAGAACTTCCTTATTAAAATGGGACAAGGTCGAAGGCTGAAGGATGGCCAAAAAGGGGACAAGATCGGGGAAGAACATGTCCCAATATGGAAAATGACGTCAAACTGTCAAACCAAGCAGGGAGAAGCCCCTCCCCTGCTTGGTATCAAAAAAAGAGAGTCAAGGGAACTGCTGAGAGAGGAGAAAATGCTGATGAGAAGTCGATGAAGAGGCTGCAAGAAATAGCGATCCCAAACGAACCAGGGCCACAGAAAATGCATGCAATACATGCATGCATGCAAGAGATGCATGCTTGCCCATTTGAGAATACCGATCCGATGGGTCGGATCAATGGCATTAACTTGAAATATAACAACCAAGAACGCCATCAAGCAGGACATAGCAGAAATACCATGTTAGTTTGCATGACAGCTCTACCCATAATTCTTTAGGTGAGTGCATTATGTGAACAAGAATGAGAGCAGCACTATATTAATTAGACTTGAAAAAATCAAATAACTTACTGGCATAGGTAGAATTCCAATCTCTGCACTATTTTCTGAGCAGGGGACATGAACTTGTAGTAAAGAAGTAGCTCTAGAAATATTCAATGATTCGCAAAAACAAATTGACAGAGAGGTGATGAATAATATACATGATCCAGAGAAAAATATGTCTTGTATGATATTCATAGGATAATACTAAAGCGTTCTAATCTACAAACATAAGAAACAAACATCAGACAAGGCTATGGCAACGCAAAGCTTCCTGTGGCTATGGCATTGTTTCGATCCACAAAGCTCCAAACGCATGCAAAATCAGATTAAGAACATACCGTGCTGTAGAAGATGAAAGCATATCCTTTCTTGAAGGCCAGATTCTGCCATAAAGGAGTTCATCTGCATCCGCTGCATCTAAATTTGCTCGTCCAACTAGAGTCCGACAATAGCTGGTTAGACCGTTTCTAGAATGTTCAGATGCAGACAATACAAAAAGATATGACCACGAAGAACAGATCACTTTAAGAAGCATTCGGTTGCCATTTGTTCACAGGCCGTCCACACGCTCGGGTGCGCGTGGATTGGGCAAGTGTTCCCCTCCTCCCGTGCCTCTCGGGGCTCGGGACCTTCAAGAAGAGTAGCAACTCTGTCGCTTAAGCACCGATTAGCCGGTTCTTAAATGGATGCCTAAGAACAGCGACCACCGCCAGTTTACACCCTATAGCAAGTTTGGAGCAGTCATTGGCATATTCCTGGCATATACTAGCATATACTTGGAATATGCCATAAACCCATATGGACAAGGGCTTGCCCCCCTAGGGGCAACCCAAAAATAAGTTAACAGATTATTCATCACAGAACCGTCGTAACTATTGCAGACGAAATTTAGAGGATTAACTAATGACCATGGCCGTCGATGCAAAAATTAATGCATCTAATGGTTAAGGTTAATTTTGCTAACGTGTTAAGCAATGTGGATAGGCTAGAAATCCAAGAAATATTGTAGGGAGGGCTAGGCAAGCCTGCTAATAAAATTAGGCTATGCCAATAAAAAACAAACAATTTGAAATGAATTGTATTTCAAGTTGCTAATCTGAATCCTCAAAATGAAATAAAAATTAGCAATAGGGCAGGCTTGAGGCAAAGGATTGGGTGGACGGTATGGGAGGAAAGCAAGAGATGGGATGAAGAATAAATAAAACAAGAGGGAAAATGGTTTTAAAGGAGCCTACTCGAGCTAACACAATACTTAAGAATGTCTTATGAAGTTCAAACGTCCCATGTGAAATCACTTTATGTTGGTGTGCCAAGTACAATATCTGAGTACGAGTTCCACCAGTTTGCTTACTCCAAACCTTGCCAAAAATTCTTAAACAGTAGTTTGACCATTTTATGTTTAGATCTATTCATATAGTTTGACCATTTTATATTTAAAACTATTCATGTACTTATTGGCGGACTAATAAACAGTCCTTCCTTAGTCATGAAAACAATTCCTTGAATGCACAATATCCTTTATAATACAAATGCCGCAGGACTAGCACAAGTATGATTTGATATATGGTGTCCAAAAGGAAACCAAGTAGACCATGTGAACAAAACAATATACTCTTGAATCCATACTCCAATGTACCTTGCAAGCACTAAGAAAACTTGTCACTCCCGCAATGTTTACTTTTAAAACTGCATGAACTAGCACCTTAGAGGCTTGTCTTGGAGGCATAATGGCTTGCCTTGAGAGAAATTTGAAGTAAACTCAAACTCTTCAAGAAAGTCACCTTGGTCCTTTCTAAGTCAATAATAATCCGTATTTAGTTATTATCAGTTAGACCTGTCGCTTTTGTATCCTTGGGAGGCGAAAATGCTATAGTTTGCCTTGACTTTTGCTTCATGTCCATGGATTTAAGTCTTTGCACGTATTCTGCTTCTTTTTTCCGCACTATCTTGTGCATACTCTAATGCAATAGTCACAAGATTTCATGTTGCGTCTTCTGCTTTGCAACATGAAATCTTCAAACAATAATTTTCCTTCACATCCAGATGTTTACCTTTCTACTTCATGCATTAGATATTGCATTCGTCTCACATGTTGATGCTTCCATTTGCCTGTAGGTAAGGATGATATATCAGGCTTTTGTTATGCCAATTCCCATCTAATGAGTCATGCAAATAGTGCCATCTGAACTCGAGGTAAAATTGTTCTTATCATTTTTAAATGGAATCTGGAAAAAAAGAGCATTTGATCTCGTCATTGAAAGTGCATGTGAATGCCAAGGACTTTACCACTATAAGATGTCTACCTGATTGT
Source organism: Isoetes taiwanensis (assembly GCA_021234155.1). NCBI lineage: Eukaryota > Viridiplantae > Streptophyta > Lycopodiopsida > Isoetales > Isoetaceae > Isoetes > Isoetes taiwanensis. Next base: position 453,300 of record JAJEKV010000081.1, on the reverse strand, counting down.
GTTGACTATACAGCTATGAACAGTATCATATACTGTGTTCTCATATGTCCTTTCAAAATTCCATATAGCAACTTGACCTTTGTGAGAATGGAATAGAAGCGCACGTTAGTCCCTAGTCAAAAGAATGGACATGACCACAAGCATCTGAATTACATCCAATGCAGAAAAGACTCTTCCCAACTACTGCAAAATGCCTAAGCCTACAAAAAGGTATTACAAGAAGTACATAACTTGAGAGGCTCCACCATCAAGTCTCTTCCTACCAGAATTTCCAGGAACAATGTAAGAAACCTACTCAGCATAAACCTACAGGTAAAGCACCAAGGTATCTACCTAAATTTAAATGCCCACTACATAATAGTCAAGATAACCATTACAGAGATAGAAAGGTATCTTATCTCCTGACAATAATGTATCATCCTTCGACGGGTGAAATTCCAAAGATGTCACTCTCCATCAGCAGATTCAACACTATTTGGAATAACAGGATTTGGTTTTATCTGCAAAAATTAAGGCAATTTAGATATGAATCAATAAAGTCAGGCGCAAAAAAGCAATATGCATTGAATTGTGTACTAGATACTTATTACTAATAGGGAACAGACATACTGGAAGAACTTTGCTTCATAGTTGTCTTTCAAGTATGAAGTCCAGCAACCCCAAGGAATGTTTACATGGTGTAGGAGGAACTCCATGTTCTGTGGCAATATGATGGGGGCATGTTACAGTAGTGTGACCTACAAGTAAAGGATTTAGCTACCACTGAAATAGAAACATAGAAAAACTTTCAAGAAACGAATGGATCAAACAAAGCTAATTGCGAGTGATGGGCAAACCTGGTCTTTTACATAGATAACATGGTCGATTTGGGCAATCAACATAAATAGAACCAACAAACCCTGCTTGATGATCTTTTGCCTTACAGACCTGCAATGAAGACATGTGAAATGTTGGTACATCTCTTGAAAAAGATTGATAACTAATCAATCACTAATTGCTTTGCTTGCAGACAAAATCTTTGAAGCACATAAAATAAAACATCCAACATTCAAAGGCCACACTTGCATTAGAGGTGAGAAATCTGCTCCCGCCAATAAAGGCCTTCAATCCTCCAATTCTATGTAAAATTTCTCACGTCTAACAGTTGAACAAAGCTTCTGTTATCCTGCCAGTGCCGCAATAGAGTGATGTTTCTGAGAACCTTAAGACAAGAGACAAGCTCTTTGCATGTGGAATGATCAAGAAAATTTTCTAAAGCTGCTCTTGCTGATGAAGATTTGGCTTATATAGAAGAGCCGTTTGGCTTGGTGCCCGCATGTGCTCATTTCTTTTCTGATTCTGGCTGTATTTTACAAAAAACAACACCTCAAATAAAATGAGAAACACATAAAGAACGGAATAGAGTTCGATTCTCTGTCCATTTAGAGTCCGACAATAGCTGGTTGAGAAGGATCACTTTAAGAAGCATTCGGTTGCCACTTGTTCACACGGGCCTTCAACGGACCTTCAAGAAGAGTAGCAACTCCGTCGCTTAAGCACCGGTTAGCCGGTTTCCAAACGGATGCCGAAGAACAGCGGCCACCGCCAGTTTACACCCTATAGCAAGTTTGGAGCAGCATTGGCATATTCTTGGCATATACTAGCATATGTTTGGAATATGCCATAAACCCACATGGACAAGGGCTTGCCCCCCTAGGGGCAACCCAAAAAACTCATGGCATAAGTAACTTAATCCTGAACCATCATGGCCTAAAGGCCAAAGGAATCCGAGTTAAAAATGCCTGAACAACCGGAGACGAACGCTGCACACAGAGGAGGGAGTTAGGAAAGTGCGGCTGGGGGGGAAGGTTAGAAGGCAAGTAACTTTGGGCGTACACGTTGGATACATGTGGCATACAGTGTATAGGCTAGAATTGCAAGGCAACCCTGCTAAAAAGAAAGGAGCGCCGCGCCGTCATGTTATAGCCACGGGCATATTAGTGGTATATCCGTGTCTTTGACATGTTATAGCCACGCCAAAAAAAATTTACAGGGCGTTTTTGTCGACAGCGGATTTTTGGCATTTAAGGCTGGCTATAACATGCCCACGTCCGACATTTACCGCGATGGAAAAAACATGCAAAAATATGGAATCACAGCCCAAATATTCCTCCTTGTTTGAACGGCCATAAGAAATACCAATCTGGCGCCCAATTTCTGCTTCAGGTCCTCAAATGGCACACCAGATGCTGGATCTAAAGCTCAACACTCCATCGACGGTGCGCTATGGCTCGGCCTTTGGATCGGAGGAGTTTAAGCTGTTGGAAGTGGATGAATCTGTTCTACAAGAGATACTTCTAAATGGGTTAGTGCATATTTTTCACACATTTAAGGGGTTTATCTGCACCGTGTTAAAGATTTGTCACATAAAACCCTAAAGCAAGTTTCAGTGGCTATTTGTTCCTGTTTTCGGTCTTTTCTTCGAGGTTTTCTCTAGCCAATTAATTCAGGTCTTTTAAATCAATTTCTAAACAGCTCAATGATCACCATTTTGAAGAAGGATAATGGAAATGCAAATATTGTTCTCCATTACTTTATAGATGCACGGTTTGGGATTCATATGAGCAATGCTAAATGACATCAGTTTTTTGGGATGAAATCATGGGATAAGTTGAGTCCTGCTTAATATGGAGTTTCAGTCACCAATGAACTCAGCACGATCTACACATGGTAGTAGGAATATCAGAAATATACAAGAGTATGAAGGACAGATCTCATCATTGTATTAAAGGCTCTAGCAAGCTGTGCTATCAAATAGACTTTAGACCATGAAGGCATATTTTGTTAAGATAGCCAGATTTTCTGCATATTGTTCTTCCTGAATGTTTTTACTATGGGGATGATAATAAATGGTTGTTCATAAGAAAAATGTTTTGTCTTTGTTAGGGTGACAATAAGAGGAGCACCAGATGATGAGGCTGTTTTATGCACTTCAAAAACTACATATGCCATTAAGTTTGTCTCTACATCAAACACCGTATTGCTCATTCCACCAAACGACTTGACAAATGGTGTTAAAGAAGATACCATTGATGCTTCTGCAACAGTAACAGGACATCTGGAACTGGCAGAAGTTGCCCCACTACTTGATAAGCTCAAGGCACTCTTGTCAAAACGGCTATATACTGAGGATCAAGATTGGGAGACAGAAACTGGAGGGCATGATAATGATTTATATTCTTGGTATGATTTGTTAGACAATGTGCAAGCAAGTGAAGAACAACTGAAAGAAGCTCTAAGGGATTTAGCTGCAGTTGAGATCAATGGGTACTGGCGTATCTTACACCCTAAGTTGATGCAGTCTTTGCTTGAAATGATAATTTTAAACTCTGTGCAACATGAGTGGCCTCTTGATAGGATTCCGATTGATGAGGTTGTGTATGTCATGGAAGGTGATGGCTATTTACCTAACTTGGTAAGACATTGTTTAACAACATATGGACACCTGGCTGATTCTTCAGAGATTAACATATGGGCTCTTGATGAGAAGCAAGTTTGTCTGCAATTCGCAAGACAATTACTTCTTGGGGCATCAAAGTGGAGGGTAAAAGATTTTATTGACACATGGCAACAAAAATTACCTTCAGGACTGAATTGTAACATTGACTGGCTACAGGGAGAGGCTCTAATTGAGAAATTAGGGTCTGAGTCCTGGATACGGCCATATAGCATCTCTTCTTTGCCAAAGAAACCTGCTGCACGTTTTGCTGCATTGTTCCAAGAAAAATCGAAGTGGGAATGGCAAGAATTGGAACCATATCTTCGGTAAGATAAGGCATACTGTAATTGAAAATGTCATTGTTTCTGTTTCAAGCGATGTAATACTCTCACTTGACTTTTCCAGGGATTTGCATGTTCCTGGACAATCAGTGGAGGCAATGCTTCTAAGGTACACTAGAAAGATCCAGCCAACAGCAGATGCACCCCTAGTGTACACTGCGAGGTAGCGACTAGAAGATGCTGAACTGGATTATACTGCAGAAACATTGTTACCCATATGTGTCTGCTGAACTGGAATATATAGCGGTAACATTGTTACCCATATATGTATGTTAAATTACCACCAGTGTAATAAGTTAGCTCCAATGACTTGGCTAATAACACTTTTCTTTATAAGCAGCTCCACCAAGAACACTAGTGAAGCAAGATACATCCTTCCCTGCAAAGTGGCAGCATGTCTTTCTAGGCAGATCAATGTGAATGCAAAGGCATTCAGTCCAGCTATACCATAAAAGTCAGAGGCATTGCAGCGAAGTCATAACCAGCGACCAAAAATAACACAAGCATGAGCAACCATCAAGTAGAAGTCGTGTATAATGTGTTGGGATTCCAAAACATTAGAGCAGTTATTCTAACACGTTTACAACCTGTATGGCAAGGATATGGGCATTGCCAAAATCAGAGAGCTTAATGATGGTTCAAGGTTTCATGCATCTATTGAAATTTGTTGATTTGCATTTTCTAATGTTTAATTATAAGGCTGCAAATTGGTAGTGGAAATGTTTCAGTTTTTATTCTTGGAAAATTTGAATCGAAAGTGCTTCTGTTTCAGCACTCTTCCTACAGTACTGTGCCTTTGATGAATGATTTGCAAGTTACTTAAGTTGAGGACATGCTTGATTGTTCTGTCATGCTATTTCCTGGCTGTCGAATGTGTTCAATTAACAACTTCTAGTTCTTCAGGTCTCTTTTGAGAACCTGATAAACATATTCAAATGCGAAGACATATTAATCTTATAATAAGGACAAACTGATTCATGCTGTTAATATATACCATGTTTGCTGATTGTAGCATCTACAAAATATCCGATCCTCATAGAGAGGCGATTTAGATATATTACATGTGTCTCAAATTGTTATCATATTTTTCCAAATTTAGTCAGACAACTTTGAGGTACTATATCACCTAAGCTAAACCCAGTAGCACTTTCACAAAATGAAAGCGCATCAGATCCAGATTTATGTGTAAGACTAACATCTTCTAGAACAATATGTTCACATGGTACGCTATCACTACATGCAAAACGCACTGCCACATGACTCGATGATGTACCCGTGATATTCCTATATAGCACTCCCATCACTTGAACTGCAGAAGTCTGTAAATTCAAGATCCCAAAATATAATAATAGTGTTAAGTTTTTTCTTATATTTTGAAACATATCTAGACAATTAGATTTGAGCTTGCCTGATTTTGGCAAGGTGTTGCAGAGTCGCAATAGTATTGATCAATGAGGATTGGATTTGTGACATTTATCATTTGAACATTTTGGTATCGAAAACCGTAAGCTCGGCCTTGTCCACCCTAGAACAAGAACAATGATTAGCACCTTAAAGTTAATGTTTCTCATAAAATATTTGATACTACCATTTTGATGTGCACCACGAATGCTTTGATGGTAACCATCCCCTATGTGGCTTATGAAAATCCCCATAAAGAGGATAGGCTGAATGGGTCATTTGTCCAAGAAGTTAGTGAACCTTGTCTATCAAAAGGTCTATGCAGTACCTCACTTTCAACTCATAAGATCTTAGCCCATCTTCATTTCTCTATTATAACGAGATTCTGGTGTGATCTCCGGACACTCGTGAACACTGGATTAGGTGTGTCTGAGATTAATCCTTTTGTTATAGGCATGTCCAGTCCAATAGGTCCAAAACTGGACTTGACCATGCACCCTTTCTAAGGCAGAGGAAGTAGTTGTCTTTGATCTTGACCGTCCTCGGAGCTTGATGATTAGAGATGAAACCATTTGTGCATGCCTTTGTCTCAATCAAAACTAAATACGAGAAAGAAACGTGCTGATGAAATTAGAACTGGATCGCATGCTAGATATGCTTAGGCTTTTCTTATATGCTATGAAGCTCACATTAAGAGCATGCGTACATAACATTTGAAATAGAGGCAGGGGTATTCCCTGCAGGCCACAGACAACTTGGTCTGTGTGATGATAGTTCCATTCATTCATAGGCCTTGGGGATTATCTAGTCATTTATTACTAGGGTCGTTAGCCTTATTAGCATTCATAAGTTTAATCCTATGATTGGATTTTTTTTCTCTATCAATCTAGCTTCGCAACAACAATATGAGAGCACGTTTGTTCCCCTCCCCTCCCATCTCCCCCCCTCCCCCCGGGACCTTTTATTTTCTTATTTTTCTTGACTTCTATGTTGACCATCTTGAGAACCATATCACCCATAGGGGCACTCATCGCATCATTTTCCAGTAATTGCATGCGAATAAAGTTGTCCCTTAGCTCATGCCCCTATCACAAAAATAGTATGTGAAGCAGCTTGACCAGGACATAAGTTCTGGTTGTTTCTCACGATGGAAAAAAATCATCCCAATTTATATACTGAAGGTAATTAGTGGAAGCAATGCACCACATTGAAGATAATTAGTGGAAGCAATGCTATGCCATGCATTAGGATGCTTGTGTCATGCATAGAATGCATATATATAGAAAAAGGGTAAATACGAGATGGGAAGCTCTATATGCTATGTAGAGCTTTATGATTAGTCCATAAGGAATTGTTTCCAAATGTTAATTGATCTTACATGACCCCATGTTGATTTTTCTTACATAGAGTAGTTTGGAACGAGTGTAGAAAACACTCTCCACTTATGCATCACGAGTCAAGCTGGCAATCCTATACCTAGTTCTATTGCAAAGAGATGGTATACTTCTTCAATGTGATGTAAATGACTATGTTACCTACTTTAATTTTAAAAGATGGCAAAACTAAAAACATTTATTTGCATATAGGAAAGACGTTAAGGTTAGGTCGTTAAGGTTAGGTCTGAGGGGACTGTCAAAGAACATTAAACAACGTATACATGTGAATAACATTACAAAGCTTACTCAATTGAGGCAACACTTGGATAAATATGCTTCATAAATAAGCTTTTGAATGCCAATAGCTTGAAGGTTGACAGTTCATTACAGGAGTGAATTACTACTTGTGGGTCACATGAGTGTCTATTAGACATTTGCCTTTGAAAAGATGCGGATTTTTTTAGATATTCTCAAAGAGCACATCAACTCAAAATTGAGAGGAGTATTAGGATAGATTCAAATTTATCCAGCATTTATAGTTATCAGAGCAAAGTATACATCTCCTAAGCCATTGCATGGTCCCTTACATACACCTTTGGTGGTTGCACTAGCATGTTCTATTCTGAAGGACTTGGAGCAATATGCAAGACTATGCCAAGAGCAAATAGAGTGACTTTAGAAATATTATGCTCTTGAAAAACTTTTGACATAAGGGCTTTGTAATCTGTGTTTCCTGTATTGATTTCGATGTACGATTTGACCCATGTACATAATAAACAATTCGATTCAATTCTTATGGTTATATCAACATTCTTATTCATGGAGCATATATACTATCATCTTATGGTGCATGTGGTATGATGCTAAAACTGCTAACTAACTTACTAACTAAACTAAGTAAGTAGCTATAATTATGGATAACTAGCCTTACTTGCCAAGTCTTTATTCGTAATCCATTAGTTGTACCATTCAAAACAGCCCCATCCACCACCACCGCTGAGACATTTGCATATGATCCATCTTTTCCAAGGCCTCCAATACTAATCAACATATACTCAAAGTCAACATAATGAAATATTTAAATATGTGCATGAGAAAACTACCTTATCCCATGCCCTGGACCACAAGTAATATTTTTCATCCGAACATTAAATGTTAGTGTTTGAACTGAAACACAATCATCCCCTGCAAAAGAGTGGTTTATGGGACTACAAACATAGGTGCGCGAGAACCAATATTTAGCAGATGAGCATAAATATCATATGATTAAACCTATGTTTTCTTATACATTGTCTGACCTAATCATAAATTCATAATTTAATCCATTGTAGATCAAAGCATACTGTCAATTTCTCGAAAGAGTAGCTTATGATCAACAAGATTACTAAATCAATCTCATTTATTTTAGTATAGTATTCTATACCTGTGGCGATGGAGCAGTTTTGAATGAGAACTCTAATAGATTCATGAAGATGTATGCCATCTGTATTAGGGCTATTATATGGAGCATTAATGTTCAACCCTATAGCACGTACTCCATTGCATTTGTCAAATTGAAGATGCATTTGTTGGCTGTCTTGTATGTTCAAATCTCTAACTGTTATATTATTGCATTTAAAGACTGTAATAGCCTGCATAAGCCAAAAACATAGCAGAGGCGATACATAAGTCATATTCAGAACGTTGAAAGAATAAACAGCATGCTTTGAGGATGGGGGTTCAAAGAATAAACAACATGCATTGAGGACAAGGTTCAGAGGGGAGTGCATTCTACGGGGGATATTTATTTGGCTATGTTTGATGGGTTTTATTCATTTTCTAATAATAAAAATGAGATAAAGACAAAGGGAGAAAGAAACAGTGTCGGACCAATAAATCACATCAATTCAAGCAAGGGCACATGGATTTTAAGCATCTTAGCTGGTATGCACTGGAAGTTGAAAATGTTCTTCTTCGTCTCTTCTACTCTAGGCTGCCACATGTTAGTAGGTGGGCATGTGAAGTGCATGAAAGTAAAATATGTGTAGCAATTGTCAAATGAGTGCATTTGATTAGGAGCACTATACCCTTCAAATCTGCCTAGTGTTTGCCACCATCCGAGCACAATATTGTTTGGCTTACCATTAAATGTGCTTTTACATATGTATGCTATGGAGGTACTAGCATCTTATATTATGGAGGCCCATCTATGTACCCAACTATGCCAACTAAATAAAACATGTACATATTATAGACCAGGTATGCCCTAAACTACCTCTGTCGTTGGATCTGTCGATTCTGAAGATGTGGAGGCCTCTGACACATCTCGTTTTGGTTATGGTCATTTACGACTAGGGGCACCTATGGTTTTGAAATATGAAATACGATTGCACCTAGGTTTTGGACAGTATGAAATACAAGAAATTCAAACCTCTACCAATTTGATTCAATATCCTAATAAGAATAAGCAGTGGGGTAATGCTATTCATTTTCCTATTAAATCCTCTTTTCTTTTTCCATTAGACAATAAATTCAACTGTTTTAGGGGGCATGGTCTATGGTCAGGTATGGTCATTTATATATCCAAATCAAATCCCCTTTGAAGCCCCTGTTATTGTGCTACATATTCATCCGAAGACTCATTACTGTAAAGACTTTTTCCTCAAAAAGCTAGGGTAGGGGATAGTAATAGGCTTGATGTTCTCTATTTTATTGAGTCATGTAGACTTCTTCGCCCCCATGGACAATTCAACTCATATTCATAGGTATGTGTAAATCATGAAAGATTGCCAATTGGGTTTCCTTGGAAGTTACTAATTCTAAGATTTTAATATACGTGAAGTGAATGTTAACGGAGACCAAAAAACTACAGGACACTACAATAACATTATATTTTGTATCTTGATGAAAGGCTCACAAAAATACCATACAAGAAAGAGAAATAAATTGAAGTCTTTTTGTTATCCACGCAAAGCATGTACATCACACCATGAAGATTGATACAACAAAAAAGAAAGAGACTTACAGTGGGAGCGATATGACAAGGCTGCTTCCAAGCAAAATAACAATGTGTTAGTCCCATCAAATCATGTTTTTAGCCGATGATTAGATCTTCTATAAAGCTTACATTACTAGAATTCACTTTACAAGACTCTGCCCACCATTGTTGTCCTTGACCGTCAATTGTTCCATTCCCTTCAATTGTGAACCCATCTAAATTTTGAAATACGAGCCAAAATCTAGTATCATTTGTCCAATTTAATGGATTCTGTGGCGCAAGTATTGTACCATCAATCTAAATATAAAAACAAACCATACGAGTTAATGTGAGACGAACAAATACTCTCAAGAGCATTATGGTTAATACTTCAAGTGTCATTCTGATACAAGGACCGGAGAATTTTGTTGGTGCCAAAAGGTAACTTTGCCCGCTTGGTACAATCAATCTTGAGTGATTTACTTGACAAGCGAATTCCCATGCATCTAAAAATGCCTGCATAAAAGTATTTTAAGCTTCAATAATAAATATTCTAGATAGCCAAAATAAATCTGGCCGATTCATATATTTTAAGCTTTAATAAACATTCTAGATAGCCAAATTAAGTTCACTGATTCATGTTCGGTCCAATTAGCAGATATTGGAAGCTTTAGAATACCCCTCTATATATAAGTGTATCTTATGTGTCAAACGGGATCTCAAGAAAAAGAATATCTTTAAACTAAATATATATAAATATTTTAAGCTTCATCAAATAATGTTGAAGACAGCTAGAATAAGTTTATCCAATCTATCTTAGGCAAGAAAGCAAATTAAGAAAGTGATACTACCACCAGGTGCCAGAAATAAGGCTGCTTTTCTAGAACATCTTATTAGACATCATCTTAAACTTAGGCTGCTTTTCTAGAACATCTTATTAGACATCATCTTAAGTTTTGTTATATTTTGATACTTTTATTGAGCACTTTATGATTATGGCTCCATCACAAAAAAAAAATTCTACAAATAGTGAAAGTGTACACACATTAGACTAGTGAAGCATGCGCAAGACTCATGCCAAGATGAAATAATTAAGAAAATCCGACACCTTAAGTTTTCAATGCAATGAGATGGCTATAGTATCTAGATTGAGAAAGGCTAGAGAACCTGAATTGATTAGAAATGGAGGTGACATCTTAGGTTTAGACCTAAAATTGGAGCAGGAAGTTACGATGTCTAAATGGCTACTTCAGATTTCAAATTATTGTGATATACACAACGTTTGAGTTAGTAAAATTCTGTTGTAGCTTCTTTACTTAAAGAAGGAAGGATTATTTTTTATATTTTGATTTTTTTTAGGACTATATGAGCTAAACGCAAGAGGAGATTTCTAAATAGAGGCCTCAACTAGAAGATTGACTAATATTACGCCTGAAATAGTAAAGCCATCCCAAATGGGTTTTGTTAAAAGGCTCATTTTTTAGATAATTTTGACTTTGATATTGGCAAACGAATGGTCAAAGCAATCCAATAAAGTAGGTTTGGCAAGTAGAAGTATCAAGTTGGTGCTATCTATCATCAAGTATAAACCCATTTATTTTTATAATAGGGAGATCTTCCATCCATTTTATGCATACTTCACTAATAACATGTTTCTTGAATCTTAATTTGAAGATAAATACCATACTTTCATCCTTCTAATACATCCTTCTGCTTTGGATTCAAATTAATAACGTACTCATTGAAGTTGGATTTGGGATTGGGGCTTGACAACAATATACATTAACTGAAAAGGTGCGGAAGATAGAACTGAATGTCAAACTAAGCTATTTGGATACATAACTGAGTTGTTTATACTATTGAATAATGTGAAAATGTACCTTGGAATCATCAGTAACTCCATCACCCTTAGCTCCAAATGCAGTGACATTGAAAGTAGGAAAGGTTGGTCTAATAGGACCAGGATGCGGAGGCCGAGGCTTAGGATGGGGCCATCGGAGATTGCTTGCTTCAACTGACGAGTCACAAAACTCATCCATAAAGGGTGATTCCCACCCATCATCTACGAGTTCTTCACGCCCACGTTCTAAAATGTTGTATATCCCCACTTCATCCTCCACCAAGCCATTGATACAAGGGCCCATAAATAGTAGCATTATAATCCAGATCGAGGATGCACCCATTCTTGTTGTTGGCTCCAAAATCGAGCATCGAAATATATAGGCTTATTAGCCGCCCAGATTCAAGTGGGCCTCATGTTAAACCCTTTGCAAGCAAAGGTTCTCTAGATGTCGGTAAGGCGGGTTTTGTACTATTTGGAGAGCATGAGTTAGGCCTAGTTGTTCTAAACGGGTGATATTATGGGCTGTTCAAATGTTGATTGGGTTGCACTTTTTCTCATTTTCTTTTGAACTTAGCTTGGAAGAAAGGGATGCCATCATTCAGACCCCAATCGCCTATGAAAATTAGGGTTGTCATATCAGGGTCCCGTTATCAACCTGATTGACATGCTTAGTAATGTGAGCAGAAGCGGTAAGCTATGGGTCGGGCCTGCCTTTGGGGAGAAGAAACATCGTGTTCTTAAGCGCTTGTTCTTCGTAGAAGGCCATCCTGTAAGCTTTCTTTTCTTGTCATTTTATTAAGCTCATACTTAAACTAGCAATCTGTAACAGAGAGCTGGGAAAACCGATCTTATCATTCATTTGCTTGAACGGTTGCGTAAGAGGCATCCAGACCTGAAGGTTCGAGGATTTTACACTCGTAAGCTTAATTGACTTTTTCTAATTTGATATGTTTGTTGTGCGGGGTGCTAAACATGCTAAACATGAATCATTAACATATTGCAGGCCAATCAGTACAAGATGAATTTCAGGTTATTACTGCAAATGGGCAGGAGCATTTGTTTGCATCTGCCTATCCAATCTTGTGAGTTGCATTTTCATTCTCTGTGTTATGTATGTCTGAAGTTAAAAATGCGTTTGGTTCTATAGATGTGCTCTACAATGTTTAAGCTATCTACAGAGATCAGTTCTGAATTTGATAACTAAGCATGTAAAACAAATTCGAATGTTCCTTTGCATAGCAATTGTTCTGAAAGTATTTAATGCTTGTCTTATGTACTTGAACTTACTCTGATACATGTGATAGGGGGTGTGCAAATCCACAGATGTTTAAGAGACTCCGGGTGGATGTCCAGGGGTTTGAAAACTTAGTTTTGCCAGAGTTACAGGCAAGCTTCATTGCAGTTTTTGTTGTCAAACGATATCATCATCAAGATTTCTTGTTATGTTTCAGGTGGATCCAGATACAAATGCTCAACTATTTATACTTGATGCAATTGATGAAATGCAGTTGCTAAGCCACTCCTACTTTCCTGCAGTGAAGAGGATACTAAGCTCTCAGGTCCTCGTCCTGGGATCCTTGCCATCACCGCATCGTAGTTTCAACATTGAAGAGGGTTGAGTATTTTCATGTCATGAACATTTTGATGAGTGTTCTAAATATGGCAATATGTTAATTGCAAGTTTTGCATGCATGATGCACATTAATAGAAGGTAACTAATGCAAGTTACGTGTTTTCAGTTGAAGCAATACGTAAGCGTCCTGATTTGGAGCTATACACCCTTAATCGAAGGAACTGGGGAGAGAAAGCAAAGCATTTGTATGCACGGATAAATGGTGTGTTTTGTGCCAAATAACTGAAAGTAAAGATGTGCTTGAAGGCCTGGAAGTGCCTCAATGAAATGAACTGAGCTGCTGCAATGCTTGTTGCTGGCGCAGTGGATGAAATTGGATCTTTTTCATCCGAAGGATAGAGACATGGAAAATTGGCATAAAGTGACAAAACATCCTGCAGTTGTGATGCCAAAAGGGATAATTTTAAGACCTTCAATTGTTGGATAACATTCTCATTTTCTTCAATTAGAAAAATCTGTAACACTGGATTCTTTAGCTAGTGCTTGTTTAAAACATTCATGTGGATAATAGAGTGGTTATTTCTTGCCCATAATCCTTTGCCTCACAATGGATCCCCTTGTACTACAGGTTGAGGTGACAGTATGTGCTTCAAAGCGATGATCAATATTATGATCTGAGCAGATTGTGAATTAGGGTGTTTAGTAGTTCAAGATGTGGATTGGATGTGCTCTTGGTGCTCATCCATTATGAAGTAAAAAATTGAGCATGCCTCTCCGTAATTTAGTGCACAGTTAACTGGAGGGAATTTTGGGGAATAAATGAACTTAAATTATTAAAAGAACCTCAACAAGGTAGATCAAAGTCCTCCAGCCCTTCTCTGGTGTTTGCATTGTCTTTGCTATTCTTACAATTTCGGAAGGAACGGAATGAAATAGATCACCATGGGAAATCACCATGAGGGTTCAAAGCTCTATACGTCGCACCAATAGCGAGTGTACCAAATTTTTACTTAATTAACCTAATTCAGTGTACCAAATTTTTACTTAATTAACCTAATTCAATTCAGTAGGCCTCTTCTGCAAGTGGCTTTTTAAGCCGGAGAAAATAGGGAAATCTTGGACCCCTTGCATTTTGTATAAGAGAATTGCCCTTGCATTTGTTACCCTGAAGCATACGTTTATCACGGAACCAGTTCTAGCTCATGCAGGTCCTTCGCGCTCATATATTGTCGAAGCAGATGCGTCTGATTTTGCTCTTAGTGTTAATCATGTCATATGAGGGGGATGAGCATGAGCTACAACCGATCGCCAATCACTCGTGAAAGTTTTGAGGTGGCCGAAATCAACTATCCAATTTATGACAAGGAGATGTTGACTATAGTTGATTCTTTTGAGGAGTGGAGATGGTTCTTCGAAGGATCTTCTCATAAGGTCACAGTCTATACGGTCATCGAAATCTGGAATATTTTCAGCCTGCTCGAGTGCTTAACTGTCGCCAGGCCGAGTGGCATACCCACGTATTATCCCGCATTGATTTCATGATCAAGTATCGTCATGGACCTCTCTAAGGGAAGCCTGATGCCTTGTCTCGATGCTCCTACCTTGAGCCCAAGCCGGGTGATCCGGCATTTGATTAGCAATCACATATTATCCTAGGGCCTGATCAATTCCAGCTTATGACCACCACTTTGTTCGAGAGGCCTCATGATACAGCCTTATGGGAGTTTGTCTGAGCATCTCTACCCTCCGATCTGTTGGCTCAAGATGTACTTCCGCATCTTGTCCATATATATCTAGGCCAATGGTCAGGATCGCACCACTCCAATGGATGAAATCCTGTCAAGTATCGCACATGCATATTCTAGAACCTCTTGGAAACAGTCCTGCATATGAAGAAGATGTGAGGGAATGTCTTTAACAAGTGTTGGTAGCGCACTTGGCAAAGATGCGTGACTGGAGTCGATGCAGACCCGGAGGCAAGAATTGCAGATGGATCAAGACTGGGGCAAGAGGCAGCAAATCGAAATGATCTAGAGCGCCAATCAATCTGTGGGTTATGCAACTCCGAGAAGAACTAAGACTATTGGTGCATGCGAGCTCGTGATAAGATTGAAGAAAATGCTACAAGACGGTCCCTGGAACAGAACCTGATGAGATGCAGTGCATTCTATGACTGTGCCCTAGAAGATCTCACGTCTATCAATCACACCGACAAAGTTAGGGTGCTTAATCATGCTTCTAGGATGGCATGCTTAGAAGTGAATGCACTATCCATAAAGCAAACATTTGCACCACTATCAAGTTGCGTCAATCCTTCCAATGTCCCAACCTCTAACTCCAATGATATAGAGATGAAAAACTCCTTACTGACCTTGTCAGAAGGAATAAATCCTTCACTGCATGTGGGGGGAGTCTGAGGGATGGCGGCCAGTTGTTAAAAGAGTCGTGCTTAACAGGACATTCGCGAGCGATATGACCAGTCCCATCACAATAGAGGCAGAGATTAGCCTCTCTTTGATGATGCTTCTCGGCCACAGACAAGGCTCTCGAATCACATGGTCAATCTGCATAGGTATTGGGCTATCTGATTTAGGAGGCGCAGACAATGCAGAAGCTGCTATGACTATTGAAGCTTGCGAAATTAGGGAAATAAACTGATTTTGTCTTTCTTGCCTACGCTCAAAAAGATGGTTATCACAACGAACCACAAATCCGATAGCTTCATCCAGAGTTCGGGGATCCTCCATGGTCAACAGCATATCCTTCACATCCTCGTGGAGCCCTCTTCGGAAACAATTTCGAAGGGCTATGTCATCGCATGCCATATCTATGGGAATTTGCCAAAACTCAGAGGCATAAACTGAAGCTGAACGAGAATCTTGCCTGAGGTTTTCAAACGTGGTAACTGTTGTCCACTGTCAATCGGCATCTCCAAAACACGCCTCAAGTTCAGCAGTGAACGTGGCTCAAAGTTGGCCTAGAAAGTAGGGAGCCAACTAGTCTGACCTGTTCATGATCCATGGGATACCTGTGAGGGTGGAGCCAAATAACTAGCCGAATCTGATTCAAGAAACCCCGAAGCTTAGATCTAGTATCATCAAACTTCTCCGGCAAACTAATCTTAGACTCTGATGACCTCTTCCTAGAGCTAGAATCTGATTCATAAGATGCAACCCATTCTCCAAGCTCTTTATAACAAGCTGTTGGACTTACTGTAATAAGGCCAAAACCTCCTCCATAGAGATGAAATCATCAAATATAAGCAAAAAAAAAAAAATGCTTAGAATCAGAACATGCAAGAACTAGTAAGGGATTCCAGTATGAAAATGTCAAGAATCTACTCGAAAACAAGGAAAATATGTGTATGGCAGAAATATGCCAAGGTCGGCAAGAAAATAGATATATGATAAAGAAACAAGAATACAATGGCCCGAAGGCAAGCATGGATACAAGAGAGATGCCTAGAAGGCTCAAGGCTGGTGTTTGAACCGGAATGGTTCGACAAGAAGGAGGCACCTCTATATATATATCTAGACCAACGGTCAGGATCGTGCCACTCTAATAGACAAGATCGTACCAAGTGTTGCGCATGCATAGGTTCTAGAATATTCTAGAACAGCCCTATATATGAAGAAGATGTGAAAGATCCCATGAAATTCAGTACCTTTAAGATACCTCGGTACATGGTTGGCTGCTTTCCAATGCAATTTTGTTGGACAATTGCAATATCTGCTGAGAACATTCACAACATATGATATGTCTGGCCTCATGTTATTTGACAAGTAAAGTAGGCATCCTACTATTTCTCTGTATTATGTGTATCAGATTCAAGCTGAACATTATCTGTCAGTTTATCCCTAGTACAACAGGGATTTTTGCTATCTTAGCATTCTCCAAGTTGAATCTTTTCAACATATTTCTTACATACCAGCTTTGCCTCAAAATTAGTATGTCCTTTTCTATGTTTCTGTATAAGGCGATTAGGAATTGTCTCAGCTCCCCTAAATCCGTCATGTCAAATTTTGTCTTCAAAAGAGGCCACATAGATCAGTATGGACTAAGTCCAACGCTCTTTTTGCCCTTTTCTTTGTTTCCTCAAATGGTAGCCTATTGATCTTGCCTAACATGCAGCCTTCACAAATACATTTATCTTCTTCTTTGACATTACATTCTATAAAGCCCTTTTTGGCCATGAATTTCGCATTATTATAATGTGTATGTGGAGCCTGTTATGCCACAATTCAGTATCGAAAAACATCATTGCATTTATACCATCAAAAATACAATTTTCCATTTGAAACAAATTTCCAACTCAATTTGCCAAAAACTTTAGTTTATTATTCAAAAAGATTTTACATTGTTTCTTCTCGAAGAAGATTTTATATCCCAAATCAACCAACTAACATACTGAAACCAAATTTTTGATTAAACTAGGGACACATAAGACGTTTTCAATGTTCACAATGTTGCCTTCAAGATCAAATAGCTGCAGCATTCCACATCCCTCAATAGCTTGTAATTCTCCATTTCCAACTTGAGCATGCCTTGAATGTCCTGATGAGTGATCTTTAAGCATGTCTGAGGATCGTACTACTGATCTCTCAGCTCCACTATCAACTACAATCATAACATTTTTCTGATTAACATCTGTCTCATAATTATTGAACTTGCAGATGCAAAGTGAAATTTTCCTTTTCTTTAGTTTCAAATTTTTCTTGTGCAATGTGTACACCTGCAGTACCTCTTCCTTTTCTGAAATAATTTCCTCTTCCCCTGAAGTCTCGTCCCCTGCCCCTACCTCTGTTATAGTCTTTAGGATACACATCCTTTTGGCTAGGACATTTGGCTGCAGTATAGCCCCTTCCATTGCAATTGTAGCAGTTTAATTCATTCACACAATTAGGTTTCATGTGGCCACTTTCCAAGCAATTATAGCAAACAACTTTTTTCCTTTGTGGATCTTTCCTTTTTCCAGCATACAATATTTCTGCAGTACTCTCTTCATCTTTCATGAGTTTATTCTGCTCTATTTCTGTTCTTAACATATTTTCTGCCTCATCTCTGATTTTTTCAACATTCCTAATCAAAAGGGACAGCTGAGCATTTGCACTTACAGACCTTGCAATGGCTAAGTACCAAGTAACATTCATTTAGAACTCCTCCTGCACCATCTAAATCTGCTACAATATTATCAAATTTGTTGAAAAATTCTTACACTTCTTCCTCTTCATTGTATTTCAAAATTTTTAGTTCCTTTTCCAAAACATCAATTTGAGAGGATGTCTTATTTTTATAATGCTTTAACATGTAAGACCACATCTGTCTAGGGGACATACCTTCCAATTTTAACAGAATTGGACCAACTTTGCTGGTTATGATAAAGTGTACTTTTAGACATCATAGTTCCTTCTGCACCTGCTCTGCTTGCAAACGATCTCTCACCAGAAGTTGCAGAGGTACCATCTTCTCCTTCTCTAGCAGAGGTTGTTGCAGCAATACTGCTTCCTGCATCTGCATTTACACATCAACATTAGTTGGATCAACAATATCCCATAGATTTTCAATATTTTTCAACGTCTAAAATATGTCTAATTTGATCAATAAGCCTGCATCAAATCTTGTTGTCATTTTCCTACTCTTATACCAAATGATGATTTTTCAATGCACAATATATGTTCACAAAGTATCTATAAGATAAGATAAGATAAGGTAAGAGAATTTTTACGTCCACGGGAACCCAACGGGTTATGGGACGGCACATGCAAGGGCAACAACCCATCTAAAACCTAGGGACTAGGCCCCATCACCAAATATAAGAAAATATCTTGAAGGTTTCAAACCTTTGAAATACACAATCAAACATATGATATTAAAACATCTATAAACATTTGGCAGAATACACTATTTAAATAGGGTCGAACAAAAAAGTTTACACTATTTGAATATGAAGGTAACCACAAATCTGTCAAGATCTAATCATTTCAAGCTAAATTCATTTGTACAGACTAGTTTAATTATTTATAGGATCGGCTCCGGCTGTTTTGGCTCAGATCCGACCAATATGGGACTCATGTATGGAGTTCCCATATATACAGGTTCTTTCTATAAGATTGAGTATATATTTGCGCCCTTTTCATTTGACCGCACATCTATTTTCTATAATGGTCCTATACCATTAAACCATTGTCTGCCTTTTAACCTTAATCTCTTAATTTGCTGGTCTCCATTATCAACAACATTCACCATTAACCTTTTAGATTAATATGTCATATCTTCATCCCTATGTAAATCCATGATGTATTGTGCATGTCACACTCTTTTAACTTGTTAAGTAGAGCTATGAACTTGTGCACTTCCACATTCTCTTAATTATGTGATGATCACTGTTTTTGAATATCTAACATTAAAAGTTAAATTCTAACATAACATAACGATGGGTGAATCTACACTAACATGCAAAAAGTACTTATGCTATTATTAGCCAAACAATAGATGCATGTGGAACTACTCCAAGAAAGGAACTGCCAACAATTTCACGTAGCACAAGGTCATCTGCAACTGTGAATTCCAGTCTAAGTCTAAATAACAGCCAATTATTCTGATCTCTTTAGCCTTGATCATAAATCCCTATTTCTACCATATCCAGTGGCTTTGTTATACATTGTCTCCTTCTCTAGCAACAGAAGTTGCTGCAGCAATACTGCTTCCTGCATCTGCATTTATGGCTACTACATCAACATTACTTGGATCAACAATATCCCATAGATTTTCAATATTTTTCAACGTCTAAAATATGTCTAATTTGATCAATAAGCCTGCATCAAATCTTGTTGTCATTTTTCCTACTCTTATACCAAATGATGATTTTCCAATGCACAATATATGTTCACAAAGTATCTATAAGATAAAATAAGATAAGATAAGATAAGGTAAGGTAAGAGAATTTTTACGTCCACGGGAACCCAACGGGTTATGGGACGGCACATGCAAGGGCAACATCCCATCTAAAACCTGGGGACTAGGCCCCATCACCAAATCTTAAAGGTTTCAAACCTTTGAAATATACAATCAAACATATGATATTAAAACATCTATAAACATTTGGCAGAATACACTATTTAAATAGGGTCGAACAAAAAAGTTTACACTATTTGAATATGAAGGTAACCACAAATCCGTCAAGCTCTAATCATTTCAAGCTAAATTCATTTGTACAGACTAGTTTAATTATTTATAAGATCGGCTCCGGCTGTTTTGGCTCAGATCCGACCAATATGGGACTCGTGTATGGAGTTCCCATATTTACAGGTTCTTTCTATAAGATTGAGTATATATTTGCGCCCTTTTCATTTGACCGCACATCTATTTTCTATAATGGTCCTATACCATTGAACCAGTGTCTGCCTTTTAACCTTAATCTCTTAATTTGCTGGTCTCCATTATCAACAACATTCACCATTAACCTTTAGATTAATATGTCATATCTTCATCCCTATGTAAATCCATGATGTATTGTACATATCACACTCTTTTAACTTGTTAAATAGAGCTATGAACTTGTGCACTTCCACATTCTCTTAATTATGTGATGATCACTGTTTCTGAATATCTAACATTAAAAGTTAAATTCTAACATAACATAACGGTGGGTGAATCTACCCTAACATGCAAAAAGTACTTATGCTATTATTAGCCAAACAATAGATGCATGTGGAACTACTCCAAGAAAGGAACTGCCAACAATTTCACGTAGCACAAGGTCATCTGCAACTGTGAATTTCAGTCTAAGTCTAAATAACAGCCAATTATTCTGATCTCTTTAGCCTTGATCATAAATCCCTATTTCTACCATATCCAGTGGCTTTGTTATACATGTGATTTTCGTTCAGAAGAGTTTATATGGCCCCTTGCCAAGATCCCTACTGATGCAACAAAGATGGTCCCATCGATCCGAGCCATCGGATCGCCATTCTGGGAAGGGACGAGCGCCTATATTAGGCCATTTCCGTTTTTGGCTCGGTTATCGGCGTCTTCTCTCAGCAGTACCTTATTCTCTTTGAATTGTTTCCAGGCAGGGGAGGGGCTTCTTCCTGCCTGGTTTGGCCAATTTGGCGTTGCTTTCCTGCTGTCCTTTTCGGCCTTTAGCCTTCATCCTGTGACCTTCGTTCTCGATCCTAGTTTGTTAAGGAAGTCCTTTGGTATTCGGGCGCTTTGTTGGTTTTATGCGAGTCGCAGTGCAAGAATGTCGTCGATTCGCGTAGCGAATCGGCATTCTTGCTCAAGACGAGCATGCATGCATTGCATGCATCGCATGCATGCATCGCATGCGTTTTAGGCCGTTCTTCAGGTTGGGCGTTTGCTACTTATTGCGGAGTTCTTCATCGACGTTTCATCGGCGCTTCCTCTTCTCTCAGCAGTACCTTATTCTCTTTGAACCCACCCTCCCCCCCTTCTTTGTTTATATTTTGTACAAGTTCTGTCATGTTTTTCCACCCGGTGGGTGATGCTTTTTTTCCACCCACTGGGTGATGCTATTCTCTGGTATGTTTCTCGTTTGTTGTGTTGGTGATGTGCAGGTGCAGATTGGCGAGCGCCATCCGTTTTGACTTCTCCATGCGGGGGTTTTTGGGAGCGATTCTATGCCTTACGTTTGTCTAAGCCCCTTGCCGAAAACCCAAAAGGGCGGGGTTTTTTAATCCCGGTGATAAGCTTTCGGCAGGTACATCAGCCACTCATCTATTAGCATTGTATTTGTTTTTGGGGTCCAAGTGATATAATTGGATTTCCCTTTATTTTTCGTGGGTAGTTCGCATGTGTGCGGCTATCCACTGTCCACCATTGTAGAAATCTGCTGAGATGAATGAGAAGCCTATCTATCTATGTCGGTTTTGTGTCTCTCGCGAGTCCCTTCCCAGAATGTTTAATATAATATCATCATGCCCTGCAAGTTTCAATTTAGTTCCCTTGAAGCAACGCTCTCAAGGATCATTTCCAGCATGTATAGGTGCTTCAAGGATCAAATCCAACATTTATATATTGACCTACAAAACAGTTTCAGATTTTATTCTCGTGGCCTACTTCTGTTGATATGCTATTAGTTTCAAAGTGAGAAATATATAAGTTGCCAACATGAGTTCTTAGTGCATGAGATATCAACAGACCTCCAATCTTGAAGCTTGCATCTAGCACAAAATCCCTGAATTTAACATCCTCAAAGACACACACCTTATTTTGAACTTGATCTTTTCTCTTCAAAGCGACGCTCTCAAGGATCATTTCCAGCATTTATAGGCGCTTTAAGGATCAATTCCTACATTTATATATTGACCTACAAAGCAGTTAAGAATATAATTCTCATGGCCTGCTTCTATTGATATATAAGTGAGAGATATATAAGTTGCCAATATTAGTTCTTAATGCATGAGATATTAATAGACCTCCAGCCCTGAGATTTGCATCTAGCATTAAATCCTTGAATTTAACATCCTCAAAGATATATACCTTATTTTCATCTTTTCTCATCCTCTATTGTTGATTTGAGCTTTACAAGATATCTATCTGACGGAGAATATGCAGATCCTCTTAGTGTTCCACTGTGAATCTGAAAACTAAATAATTAAACTTGTGAAGTGATTGAATATGATGTCAATACTTGTTGCAAAATATCTGTGTCGCAAATAAATAATTAAGAACTACAATAGAGACCAAAACAGAGGTACGCACCATGACCTTTAATTATGACCATGGTGAAAGGAGCAAAAGCACTTGACATGTTTGGGTAAAAGCCAACATCCAATTTCTACATGGTTTTTTTTATTGCTGGAGCTTTTCTACAATATCCTGCAACAACCACAATATTTGCAAAAACCAAAGCCTTCACTTGTGATTAGCTGCTTCAAGGTGGGTCGATGGCTGGACCCTTTAAGGCACGTACTCTCTGCTCCAAAATGAAAAGTAGACAAGACATAAGATGAATAGGATGCTGTGCTATTTGGACCGGCTTAGCCCTCTTTGGTTTCTCTCTGCATCTTGTGCATATTCCCCTCGTGCACGATACCATCTGCCACATGCAGCTTCCACATTCTTTTACTGCATCCCTTCCTCATGACTACAAGGGGACAAACCATAAAGAACTTGGAATGAGAATATATTAATAGTGCATGCATATGTGTACGCATTAGTACATCGCGTGAAATACATACAATAAATCTTAACAACCTTACGCAAAAGGCATACAGCTGTACAATTGTATGTTTTGGCACCATTAAAAAGTATTTGAGGTATCAATATTATGCCTATTAATAACGATTGCCATCTTGAAAATGTAGATTTCCTTTAACCATGAGATTAATTGCTTGTTGTTTGGATCCCATAGGCCATTTTGGTCTCAGTGGACGGTAATATCCAATTCAATTCATTCTTGTTTTCGCTTACATTTTCACTTCCATTTTACGCACAGTTTCATTAAATATGGAAATTTCATGATTCTAATTGCTGTCGAAATTAGTTTCTTCCCTATTTTCTAACACATTTAACAATCAAAATGGTGCTATTTAATGAAAGAGTTGCCTGGTATCCTCCAAAAATTGTTACATTACCATTCTTTTAATATATTGATGACACAGTTCTTCAAAAAAAAAAAATTGTTACATTTGGAATGAAATGACGCGGTGTTACTTGCATAGAAGAAAAATATGGAAGAAAGTAGAAAACACATAAAAAAAATGCAACGTTAGAAATGAAATGGAAGGAAGTTGTATGTACAAAAGTGCCAAATACGGCAGGCAAACAGTGCAGTTGCGCCCTTTGCTTTAATATAATTACTAAGCAAATGGGGCAGTTGTGTTATTTGTTATAATGTAATGACCAAGCAAATAGCACAGCTGCGTTATTTCCTCAGAAGGAACAACATTTTTACAAAAAAGTAGCCCATCATATATTAATGCAATGTAGATGCAATATCTTTTAATAGGCTTCGCCAAAATGTTCATCAGACTTTATGACCTTCTAGCCATCACCATGGTCTTTGCGATTACTACGTTATGTGCCTTAGGCAATGCAGTTGCATCAAAGTGAACAAAGAAACAGTAAGATTTATGACAACTGCTAAAATGGCGCAGCGACGCCATTTGTATGAAATGGCGAAGCGGCACCATTTGGTTGCAATGCGCCATTGGCTATGATTTGCAATGCGTCACTGGCTATGATTTGCATTACGTCACTTGCTATGATTTTCATGGACACTGAGGCGTCGCTGCACCATTTCATAGACATGCATCTATTAGACGGCTACTAAAATCCTGAATTTTATCAAAATGATGCGAGTGTGCCATTTTGATCAGAAGGAGCAGTGGCCCTTAATGGCGACCCTGCTGCATGATATAGAAATGGCCACGCCATTTTAGTGTTACTGTACTCTTGTGTATCATGCTATTAATTTAGCCCCAGTTGAGACACAGAAACTATATATGGCAATTCCTTCCTAACTGAGCTCAAATATAGAATCTATTGAGGTAGAGCCAGATGTAGATGAAGAAATTGACCCTTAGTGGATTTAGCTACTCATTTTCAGATGATGATGAGCCCCTATTTAGTTTCTCAAAAACAAATCTTTTGGACAAGCATTGCCATATTCTTCATTCATCTGATCGAAGTAAATATGCAGAAGCTATAGTTGTCTTCAATGATTCCCAAGATGCTGTTGATGATGAATTTTTAGGAAGCACAAGAGTAGGCCTTTGTGTAGGAAAGGTGCTTCCTGAACTAAAGATGGAGGATCTCAAATGTCATGCTTGTGCAGAAAGGCCAACTGAAAGTGCACTTGTTCAATGGAACCATACCCATAATGATATTGATGCTTTATTTAGAAGTTTCTCAACCTTAATGAGTTCATCGGATGCTTTGCCACTCAAAGAGGCTTTATGGCATTTAGCCAATATACTATATAGGGCTGCCTTACCACCAGACACTCATCTCTTCAAGCACTCATGCCATTTATAGTTAGGTGCTATCTCCAACCCCAGATATCTATAATGATCCATGAGTTCTAGAGCCTCGTCTTGTGGAGGGTTACCATACATCCCACGCTATCAGAAGCAGGGACAGTATGAATCTGTGTTGGTGCGGGAATTTCAGGGGTTTGATAGCTTCTACACACTGCAAGACAGGTGTGCATGGCTGGTGAGGGCGCTGCTTGCAGCTGCTGAGGCTTCCTTTGCAGTGAAGGGCCCTCCAAGGAGGGACACCGCGCATTTTCCTGAGAACCCGTGGTTTGATGCTGATTGCAAGGCTCTAAAGAGCCAGCTGCACTTGGTCATAGATCCACAGTTGTGGCCACAGGCCCTGCAAGACTATAAGCTCTTCCTAAAAGCCAAGAAGGGGAGATACATGGCGTAAAACCCCAGGGCTTTTGTTTGACATGCTCATGGCGAGCCAAAAGCTTTTTGCGTAAGGTGTTATATAAGAAGTGCCGTGTGGCTGGTAATGTAAGTGTGGAGCAATGGATGCACCGCCATAGGAGTTATATGACCCGCCAGAGCTAATGCCGGGGTCTCGGATCGTAGGAGAGGTGCTGCAGCTCCACGCCGAGGATGTTCAAAGAGGTCTCGTGCATCCGCTTAATGGCAAGGCAAAGGATTTACGGGGGGGCCGCAGGTAAATTTGTTGAAATGGGGTGGCCCATCCGGGTAGGGCCCCGACGGTGATCATTAACCGTGCTCGAAATGCGGGGCTCCCGAGTGGATGGTTAGTAAGGTTGTTCCCGCTCATAAAGCCGGGTAATACGGATGAGCCGCACTAATTAACGGATGATTATGGTAAGCTCATTGCTTGCAAAAGCTCCCGGCGGGTGGTGGAGAAGAAACTTACTAAGTGGGCCGAGGAGGCGGGTGCGGCAATTGGCCGTGAAGCTTTCACCCACCACTCACTCCCGCACCAGGCCATATCTTCACTTTGAGAGTGTTGATGGAGGCAAGCCGAATGAGCGGCGGGACTTGTATTGTTGCTTTGTAGATTTTAAAAGACGATATGATACCGCCCCCGAGACATACCGCGGGCGAGGTTGCAAGAATTGCGAGTTCCACGGGGAGTTGCGAATGTGGTGCACCACCGTATGATGGGATTTATGCTTTGCCGCCTTATGAAGATCGGCGGGTAGCTAGCACTATGGGGAGTTAAGGAGGGCTGCCCGTTGTCTCCAATGCTTTTGGGTTGTACATTGATAGCTTGGAGGCGTGGATGCGGCACCATGGGGAGCCGGTGCAATTATCCGATGCGACCTCCGGGTGGAGCCGGTTACTATATCGCGATGATGTAGCTTTGCTAGCTCACACGGCCGCGTGCATGGGAAGATTTGGATGCCCTCGGGTTTACGTGGGGCAACGGAATGACAAGAAACTTGCACAAAACTAAAGCTTCGCGATCCTCCCCGCCTCGCAACACCCTATCCCGGAGTTCTATTACAGGGGACGGAAATGGAGATGGTGCGGAGCTTCAAGGATCCGGGAATTGATTTCACTACTAACATGCCGTGGGATGAGTGTGTGGAGAGGAGAGCCGCAGGCCGAAGGCTTTATATGCGAAGCAAAACGCCGTGTTACACGGATAGATCTCTCGTGGATCGGGCGAGGAGAGCACACCCGCTTAGGGCTTTGTTGAGCCGGTCTTTGCTATATATGGCGGAGGTTTGGGGCCCAAAGAGCTTAGCAAAAAATACGTGGGATAGGTTGGAAAGGGTGCGTAAAGCTTTCTTGACATATAGCTTGGGAGTGAAGGACAATCACCGCATCGATTTTTTGTTGTATGAGACGGGGTTCGGCCTTTACAAAGATTCGCTATGCGGTAAGGCATCTTACTTGCTTCCATAAGGTGGATGGGATGGATGAGCATCGCTTGCCCCCACAGCCGTGTTGTTAACGCAGGGCCCCAAATGGGCCGAAGAGGGTATGGCACGAGCAATCGTAAGGGATGGTTTAGGAGGTGGTCTATGGATTACCAACGATGGTGGCACCGGCGCATTCGATGCGCCAGAATGGGCAATTGATCGCGGGCTATCTTTGCCACTCGGGATGCCTCTACTCTTGCAAAGCCCAAGACAGAGCACTATCACGCTCGATTAATCCCGCCTTGAGCATGGACCCCATCGGTGCCAAAGCACACATCTCGTGAAGAAAAACGAGAGCTATTGCCGCCATAAGGGCGGGTTCCCATTACCTCGGGGTCGAGACAGTCACCGGGGTGAATGGCGGCACGGATCCCCGAGGAGGAGAGGATATGTCGGTGTTGTGAGATGCACGTGATAGAGGATGAGCACCATGCCCTCCAGCGGTGCCCAGCATATGCCCATGTCCGGCTGTAAAGGCACACCGATCTTAGATGCTCCACACACCGCTACATCGCCACTCGCATCACCTATGGTAGCCGACCGAGCTTACATCCTGCAGATTTCTACCGGACTTGCTCTTCTGGGGCATGGTATTTGAGAGCCTACTGTTAGGGTTTTTCCTCCCAAGTGGGGGTTTTTTCATCCCGGTAGTAGGATTCTACTGTACAGTTACATTGTTTGTTTTTGGTGTTGGGGTTTTTGGCTTTTTTGCCTGTTCTGTGCCGTCTCATAGGCCTCTGGCCTCCGTGGACGTTAAAATAAACTTCCTTCCTTCCTTCCTTCCTTTCTACCAAAAGGGAGGCCTCTGCATAGTTCCAACAACCATAATTTTTAGATTTTTTTTTTAAATCTACTATCATTTTCTTTGCACTACAAAGGGAAGCAAGACAATTTAAGTGAATCTGTAAAACGTCTGGAGAGTCAGCCAGTAGCACAATATCATCAGCATATAATAACAGCTGAAGTACGTTATACAATACAAAATGCGTCCATCAGATTCTCCAGGACTTAGAATGTGGAAAGAGGATGAACATGATCAGCCAATGTTACCAATTGGTGTGCCACAAAATATTCCTCCCCGAACAACATTGAAAGATCTCCCTGGATTGAAGGATAGCATCAACAAATACATCTTCTTATGGAAGGACATGTGTAAAAATCAAGAAGCTAGCTTGTTTACAAGGCAGTACACGTACGGCAAGTGTTGAGTATTGGAGTGAGCTTCTTATCTCATTGGAGGATGTTACTCTAGGACATCCTCAAAATGATGCATGTTGGCCACAAATAAGATAAGGTCCTCCAGAACAAGTTGCATTTGCTCCAGAGATCATAATGATGAAGCTGCCTTGTCATGCGACCTTTACCTTTTTATTGTGGCCCTTCAGATGGGCATCCAGTGATGCCTCTTGAAGAGTTTGTTCCTCAGGTACATGTTTTAAAGGGTATGTTTGTTTTAGTCAGACCTGGAGATGACAACCTTGCAACTTGGTTAGGATATGTAGAGGAGAATGTTGTTCTTGATCCAGAATCTACAAATTATGGCCATATTTATGAATCCTGGTGGAAGCCTACTGGAGGGAAACAAGCTGCTTAACTAAGTATTGGCGGCCTAATCCTGTCTGTCCTTCAAGATACGAAAAATTAGATGCTATGCATTATGCTTGGGATGCCAATGCCAAGAGGTCGAAACTGTGCAAATTTCAAAATATATTGTAGATATGTGGAAGGACATGGCACATTCATCTTAATACATGAGATGTTGTACATTATTATATCTTATGTCGCTTATAAATGCTCATATCTTTAATAAGTGCATACTCTAATAGCACACCTTGATAAGTGCATAATACTCTCTTATAGCATACATGATTCATAGCTCATAGGTGTTGGTGATCTGATCAAGGTCATAGGCGGTGTGCTCTGGAAGCTAAACAATATAGATAACAACACGGTAGAAGCCTGGGGAATCTCTCTCTTGACCCCTAACTACTCGATCCAGCCATGGATCAAGGATGATACGTCTTTGTTTGCATCTAAATAAATCTTTGAAGCTTATAGAGCAAGTAATGGAGTCGATATGTTCAGGAAGAGGAGGGAATTGTGGTCTCTTGAGAACTCGAGTAGGATGTTGGGACATAGCAAATGAATGCCTTATACCATAGAATGCAGTTGTACTTATACCTATAGAATTATTGATGTGCACTGTAGCAACATTATTGGTTATATACAAGTATCATGTACACATCTATGTATATGATGTGTCATATTACGTCCAATAATTTGTATGTATATACCATCAATATTTTGGTGGGTATAAATAGATATGCATCAGATTGCTAAGGCCATTGACATTGGCCTCC
The DNA here is from genome assembly GCA_021234155.1 of Isoetes taiwanensis. Taxonomy (NCBI): domain Eukaryota; kingdom Viridiplantae; phylum Streptophyta; class Lycopodiopsida; order Isoetales; family Isoetaceae; genus Isoetes; species Isoetes taiwanensis. The sequence continues at coordinate 424,090 of JAJEKV010000081.1, read as the reverse complement.
ACCTAGTTATGACACATTCTGATCCTGATTGCGATTCCATTACCTGCAAGATGAACCATGAGGACCTCTATAGGTCCTGCCAGTGAGGTATGCCACTTGAAGACTGGTTGACTGTTGTTGCTATCAGTCCTGCCCGCAATTATCATGATCCCTTCGATGTTGTGATCTGCCTTCTATGGAATCGAGAGCATGGTTTGTTCATGATCAAAAGGATTTATGGAGCGCCTGTTGACGATGAAGAATAATAGTATATGTAATCTTGTTGTGCTAGATGGTTGTGTTAGTATAGAATAGAATAGAATAGAATAGAATAGAATAGAATAGAATAGAATAGAATAGAATAGAATAGAATAGAATAGAATAGAATATGATTTTATCGTCCACGGAGACCAACTGGCCTATGGGACCCAAGTACAAAGAGAGAGCAAAGAAAGCGATTACTACCGGATTAAAAACCCCCCCCCAAAGGGTTTTCGGGAAAACCTTAGTAGCAATAAGGATGCCGACATACCGCATGCTTATATACATAATCACAAGTACAATTTGAGGTTAATGTCTTACGACGGGGGCATAATCGAGTCCGAGTATCCATTACCTCCCTGAGGTACGATCCCAACAAACCTCTGAGCGAGGTCGCTTTCGCGAGCTCATGCAAGGCCCGATGGGGCACAACTAACCGAGCATACCGAGGCCTGATATGCTCTTACACCGACAAAAGCCCGGAGGGCTGACTTTCATCCTCAATGGCTCGCTGACAAAGATCGATGCACCGGCCCTCACGCTCGCAGCCCAATCCATCTCCCCGCTCTCAATGCGAGGTGGTGTGCACTGCGGCGAATGGAAGCAATCACCACTCGCGCTTTTCATGGGTAGATGGGTGCGCAGGTAGTGGTGTGGGCCCTCGCGGAGCATAGGATTAACCTGGCATGGTATAATTTGCCACCTTGACATGTGACGGGCCTCTGATCCCAAAGCAAGCATCCAAGTATCGCTTCAAGGCAGCGTTCCTTGGTGTATGCACCGCCCACATCTGTGCTGCACATTCCATAGCGAGAACCACCGGCTTGCTTGTCTTTCCAAAGAAGCTTTGAGTCAGCCAAGGGCCCATCGCCTTTGCCAAAGCAAGGTTGGGCAGCCGGCTTCATCCATAGCCACCACCTTCCGGAAGTAAATAATGTGACGTTCAGTAGCGACCCTCTGAATGGAAGGAAGCCTGCCTCCTGGAGCAAGATCTGATATGGGACCATGGATTTCACTCCCGCCGCGGGCCAAGAAGGCCTTCAGACTGCTCTAGATCGCTCCAAGTGGTGAGGGATATCACCGGCCCCACACTTACGCCCCATAGAGGAGGACCCGGTTCAACCAAGGCCACGAACAAGTGTGCTGGTGACCCCATGCATACGGCTACGCCTTGTGATCGCTGTTGTTTTGCATTGCATCTGTGGCTTTCCCAGCCTGCGGTGACTGCTTGTAACCCGATGGATGCATCCCGGTGTGTGGTAGTAGAAAACTCAATGCCCAAATACTTATAAGAGACGAGCCACCTCCACTACACACCTGGTAAGTGAATGAGGGAAAGGTGGTGGATGATGATGGGACCAGCGGCACCCTTGTCTTGGCCAAGTTAACTCTCATGTCGCTGAATTGGCGTAAAGTGTCCAAAGCATCCGGTGGCGTTGCATGTCCTCACCGGGTATATCGGCAGGTCAACATCATCGGCATATATGAGTTGCGGGATTATGTGGTGCATCAACCGAAGCGCCTCCCCTCCCCCCCTTGTGCTCAGCTAGCCATTCTTCTAGCCGGTCAATGTACAAGCCGGCGTCGCCGGGATAGAGGGCAGCCACCGGCGCACCCCAATGCTACTAACAACGGGCTCTCCCGACAAAGGTTATGAGACGGCCGGGAGCAAGCCCTCAGATAGTCTCGATATAGCATTCTCGCAAGTCGACGGGGGTCCCTAGTCACCTCAATCTGGCCCCACAACGTATCCCCGAGAGCACTGTGGTCAAAAGCCTTTTGCGAAATCCACAAAGCAACAAAGATGATTCTCAAGGCCGATTCCCGCTTATCCTCTATGAGTGTTCGCAGAGTGAAGATATGGTCAATAGTAGAATGCGGGCTGAAGCCCGCGCCAAGGAGAGCCCGCGATTTCTCCATCCTCGCCTAAAGTGTCAATCGCCGCTTAAGAATCCCGCAAGCAACTTGGCAAAGACGTAACCCACCATAATGGTAAATGAGAGTTGGTGGGCTATGGGGGTCCCCGCTTTGTATATGGGCACAACTCTACCGGTAGTCCAGCTAAGCCTTCTTGCAATGCCCCGGTGAAGAGTGCCGGAGAACCGGCACCATTGGGGCCCGCCCACTTGAGAAGCTCTTCCCGCATACCATCCAAATCACGCCTTCCCCGTTAGGAGGCGTTGCAGCCCATTATGACATCCCCTTCAAGAATGACCAATGCTAGGCCTGGTCATGGAGGTACCGGTGCCCGGCTTCCCATTGGGTCATACAACCGCCGCAGTATCTCATCCATTGTTCCGGTAATATTTCGTGGGTTGTGCAGCTTACTCAAGACCTTTCTCCGTAAGGCCCTAGGGTGGCGATCTAGAAGACCAAACATCATTTGCTGGTGCGTTCAAAGGTACCCAGCTTTCTTGGTCTTGAGGAAGGAGGCTTTATTGACTGACCTCACCTACGGTGAATGGGGGTGAAAGACTTGGCGAGCCATCGTTTTCACTCGACATTCGCCATCGAACCGGTGATTGCGGGGAAGGTGGTTGCGGCCCCGCGGGATCGTCGAGAGCGGCCTCTCCCCCAGCATCATCCCCCCCTACCCTCGGAGGAGCTGGTTCAGTCGGGCCGTCTGCTGTTGAAGTGTGGGGAGTTGCAAAGACACTCGACGGCTCATGCTCAAGCATCCTCGTATAGACCGGCCGCATGATCATAGTCCGGGCAACCGCGTGGTACATGGGGTGTTGGGGCAATGGGTGCTTTCGGTTGGCTTTTGCCAATCTATCTGCAAGAACGAGGGGCTGATGGTCAGTCTACTTCCTCGTCGACCTGTCCCGGAATCGCTGCAGTGATCAAGTGTAGGCATTGCTCGTCGCTGGTACGTAATCCCACCCTGCCGGTGTAAACCCCCAGTTCTCCTACAAGTGAAGCGGTGGAGGGGCGACCCTTGTACCAGCCCATTGCAAATGACTGGTCAAAGATATCTTGCCCGAACAAAATTGGCCGGCCATACCGTGTCACCGGCCGTCATCCGGCGCCCTTGGCCAAACCATCTCTGCGGGGTTTGCAACACATCCTCGCCTAGAGGTGCAAATTTTGGGATCTGCTTTCCCTGCAGCCCTCCAAGCAACATGACCTTGCCCAATTGTTCATGCTGGCCATGTCATCATATAGATCGACATAGGGCTCCCCGCTGTCCACATCCAAGTCGTGTGGTAAAAGTTGCTCTCAAAGATGTGGGAAGTAGCAAGCCGCCACAAAGAGAGGGTTGCCATCGCTGTTCACTCGCACCCACAGTATCTGTTGTACCTCGTCTTTACACGGGGAGACCGACAGCTTGGCTGCCCGGGTAGTAACACGCAATTCCTCTGTGTCCTCGCTTTTCCGGTGCACTCATTGAAGACGGAGTAGCCGGTATCCCCGGCAAATCGTAGCTTGGACCATGTTCCCATGTTTCCATGAGGAAGATAAGGTCCATGTCCATGGCGGCGAATTGAGATCGTCCCCTTCGCCATGGAAAGCCATGGCAATTCCAGATACCACCGAGGCACGATCCCTATTTAGTGGCATGCATCGCCACTTCAGTCCGGTGGTAGTGGTGGTCCTGGGGGAGCTGAAGATGTGGATGCATGTGCCGCTAAAGCCCCCTCGGAGGAGACTTGAGGGGCGGCATGCCCGCATCCTTGTTTGGTCAAGCTCAATTCCGATCCTTCCCCCCAGCCCCGGCCGCCTCCATGTCCCGGCGGCCCCTCGACTTTGGCCCGACTCACGCCGGGTCTCTTGCCGTGGCCGGGGTCAAGTCCCGGTCAACGCATCAGAGCCGTCCCCTTCAACTTCCTTACGACGCAGATGGCCACCCGCCTCGCACACGCTCTCAACCGTGAAGATGACCACCCGGGGCGATCGTGGGAAATTCCATGACGACTTCGCCTTTCCAATGGTCACAGTCTTTGGGAACACCATCCGTCCAAGATCCGCGGTCCGAGCTCGGGAAGTGAGATGTTCTCCCGACTCCTCCGTCAGGCCTCGCACTACCACATTGCGGCTCCTGCGTCTCTGTTCCTACAACAAGTATACATAACGTTTTCTTTTTTCCTTTGAATGCAAGATTTTTTATTTTTTATATAAGATATAATGGTACAATATCCCAAATGGAAGGAAGAAGTATGGGCAGTACATAACCTTTTTTAATACACATAACCATACTATAAGTATAGGGGTATATATAACCCTCCAGTAACCATATATTAAAATTATTCCTTTCTTGTATATTCCATATTTAATAAAATTGTATATTTTCTATTTCCACCTCCATTGTTCTCTCTTTATATTTTACATTTTATAATTACTTTGATTTTAAATTACTTTTACTTTTTTGTTTTTAGTTTGCACCAATTAAAATGAGAAATGGACAATTTAAGTTCCTAATGCGAATTTCCAAATTTACTTTTACTATCTCCCTTGATTCCTAATATATGATTGTTATACTTAAAAAGCCATCCACATTTTCTTCCAAGGCATTCAAATAAAAACTCTATCTTGCTTCTTGACGAGGATTGGCACTTCACAAATTTAGTTCCATTGTTATGTTGCTTCTTCAAGAAACGTGGTGCTTCCTTAACATTTTTATGCCTAAAACAGACATAACGCCCTAGGGCATTATCTCGAAGGCTCATAACGCCCTAGGGCGTTATCACAATGGCTCATAACACCCTCCGAGCAGGGTGTTAAGGGAGATAATGCCCTGGCCCTCGGGCGTTAATGGGATAAAATTCTCGGGCAATATGGCCATGGCCAAAATGGCTCGGGCGTACTCTCCAGCAATATGCCATGGCCATATTGCCCGAGAATTTTATTCCCATTAACGCCCGAGGGCCAGGGCGTTAATAGAAAACCATAATAGAAAACCATTACACTTCTATAGTAGCACCTTTTTGGACAGTGAGGAGCTTTTAAAGAATACATTCACGCTAAGTAATATAAACATGATGGATGACACACCAAAAACCCGCCAACTCATAAAGAAAATGGGACCCGTGAGGCATTTTAGATGGTTTGAAGATTGCTTGCAATTGAAGACGTGATGATATGCGTGAAGAATTTGGCTGGCTACCTGTTTATAAATTCAACTGGCATGCTTCTGGAATATCTCAAACATTCATGGCGGGATTGCCCACTTGGTAAATAATCTTTTCTTGGTTGATTCTAGTTCGGCTGCTAAAATAAATAATGCACATTGCAGAAATTGCTCGGGAATTTTTCTATTGGCTCTCAGTCAATTCCAAGTTCGGAAGTTAACAGTGGTATTGATGCATTGATTGATCATTTCTGCTATTTCTATTCGACTCAATATTTGACTTTATTCGATGTTCATTCGATTATTGTAGATACATTTACAATTTATGAGTCCCTTGAAACATTCTTGCAGGTGAAGCTTAATGGCTTCATGTCACACACAGGGCGGAGGCACAGAAGGCCCAGATGTTCTGCTTATTGATCAGGGTGGTTATGTAAGTTTTAGGAATTAGCTTTTTTACTTCAGCAAAGTGGAGTCGATTTAATTCAGTGTGTACTGTTACAAGTCTTGTTATTCCTTGCCATGTCGTCTGATTCTTGGCCCCTCGATCAATATAAGCATAGCTCCTTCTGTTGAAACTGGAGTGAAAAAGGAGCCAAACTGTACGTCTTGGACATGCACATAACTGCCTATTCAATAATGCATATCTCGCACATATCCATTTATTTCATGAGTTCTGCACGCCTTATGAAGAGAACACTTGCACAACTTGATTCCATAAGTTCTGATGCTGCACTTAAAGTATTCTCCGCAAGGACTCCTTGGGCATGTGATAAATGAGAAAGTAATGCTAATGGAAAGGAAGGTCTGGAAGTCTGTGATGTGTTTAAATGGTGTGGTTCTAGAGGTTTTATAATACCCTCCTCTTAACCATAGTGACGTTAGCTTAAAAAACTTTCTTGAGGAAAAAGATGGTCAAATAGAAAAAGATGACAGATGCTCCAGGATCTTTATAATTCTGATTCTGCTTTTCCGCATTTCTTAGCGCTTTAATTGTGTAAGTTAGAATTGAGTTTTTAATATAGTTTCTAAGACAGATAACTTTTTGATGCAGATTTTACTGGATAATGGCATAATTCGGGTCACGATTTCAAATCCTATAGGTATTGTGACATCTATTGGATATAATGGGATCAGCAACTGGCTCGAGATTTTAAATAAAGAAAGCAATAGAGGGTAATGGTCGCTTTCCATGCTTGTGACATTAAACATGCCACATTGCAAGGCCCTTCATGTTTTCAGAATTTCAATTTAGCCATTTAGCATATTGCACAGTAAATTATTTAAGGATTTAGAGCTAACTTATTACTCAAATGTGCATGACCAGGTATTGGGACCTGAACTGGAGTCAGCCAGATGGGAATGACAACTTTGATGTGTATGTGTACCTCTCAAGAGTGAAATGTAGTACTTGCTGATAGCTTTACTCCTCGCAAAAAAACACTTCTGATGGAAACTATAAAGTACAAGACCAAACACGTTATTTAATTTAGTAAATGTACAGGAAGTTGTTACTTAAGATTCGTACATTCTCTTCCAACTGTGAGGCACCAAAAATTCTGAAAAGTGGAACATATGTGGTTTATCCTGGTTTATTACCAGCAAATTTGTTGAAAATTTATAGAAAATCATCATTTACTTGAAGGTGGTAACTATTACAAAGGCTTTGGATGGCTTCAGGTTTTGTATAGTTGATCGCATTTTTGGCACTTCTAATAGTTTTTAGTTACAGGCCAAGTGGTTCCGAATGCCGTATCATAGCTAATGATAAAGATAAGGTGGAAGTATCCTTCAAGCGCTACTATAATGCTGCAAGTTCAACAGCTATGGTGCCCCTTAATATAGATAAGAGGTTTCTTGTCTCTGTTTGGAGTGCACTATGCTCTACAAGAATCTTGTTGTAATAGAAACCCAAGCAACTTCCACTTATTGTGAAGTGCTTTGCAGGTTCATCCTTCGACGTGGTAATAGTGGCTTTTACACCTACGGGATATACGAAAGGCCATCTGGATTGCCAGATTTTGATCTTAATCAAACACGTGTTACATTTAAGCTTCGAAAGGACAAGTAAGTTTTGTACCATATTAACATCTGCAAGTTCCTGTTCTTTTTTGTCTTGAGATCCATTACCGCTTACTGTGTATCTGAAAATGAATTTAGAACAAGTTATTCATTCCTTTTGTAGCTTTCAACACAACTTTGAGCGAAAGCAGGAGATAAACCTCAGTAGCCTTTATGCTCCGCCTAATAATGATTATATGAATGACCATTACAAAAAAACCAAGCATGGTATTCTTCAGAAGCCTTTCCAGCAATAGATAGTTCTTTTAGCTGCATGCATGCTTAATTTTAATTGTGGCATAGTTTTTGATGGGATGGTGACTTTTGAAAACTTCATAAATCTCTCTTGGTTTGAGTTCCTAATCATCAACTACTGTGCAACAATTATCACGAAAGGGTCCTGGTAATGGTATTTCAACAAAGTACTAGTATCATCGTACCGATAACAGAATGGTTCATTCTTTATAATAAATCATCTTCTCATGTATGACATACTTTCATCTTCATACAGAAGCCATCCATTTTTTTCTTCCTTCAAGGTTTCCTGGCCATATATCACTCGGCAAGAGCCTATCCACCAAAACACCAGCAGTGGGGTATCTTTATGTTATTTTGTTTTGTGCAGGTTCAACTACATGGCTATAGCTGACAACAAGCAAAGGATTATGCCATCACCAGATGACAGATCACCTGAGAAATGCCAACAACTTGCTTATCCTGAAGCTGTCATATTGACAAATCCCAAAAATCCAGATCTTGACGGCGAAGTAAGCAGATCTATTACATTAACTTTTGGACTACAGAAGTATAAAACGCAGTTGCAGTTGTTGGCCATTCTTGATCTACAATGCCACGATAAATGGATCTATTTTAGGCTCAGACTAGGCCGTACACAACCAAGTCCCTAAAATATAATATTTGCTAAACTTAGACTGTATTTGGAATGAGAGTTCGAAAAATTTATCATATAGAAAGGACAGACAAATCATCGATAAATTATCAACCATTCTCTGAAAACCAAACTATGGGACGTTCTGGTTTCCTTGCATAGGAATTTGACTGAAATGAATGACGAGTTATCCAAACGCTCATGTTGCATGCTTGCAGTTGGAAAGTGAGTGAATATAGAATTTTCTAACCACGTTATGATACACATCAAATGTCTGATATAAGCACGTGTTTAGGTGGATGATAAATATCAATACTCATGCGACAATAAGGACAACCGGGTACATGGATGGATTAGCTTTGACCCATTGATTGGATTTTGGATTATCACCCCAAGCAACGAGTTTCGGAACGGAGGACCTTTGAAACAAGATTTAACATCCCATGTTGGCCCAACTTGCCTTTCAGTATGTATTATGATGCTGTTCAGTCAATTAGATTGCTGGTTTCTCATGAGATTGGAATCTATGTATTTGCTTTTAGATGTTCCACAGTTCACACTATGCTGGAGAAACGCTATGTGCTAAGTTCCGCAATGGGGAACCCTGGCAAAAAGTATTTGGGCCAGTCTTCATATACATGAATATGGCAAACTCTGTCTCTGAACCTTATTATCTCTGGCATGATGCCAAAATGCAGGTATAGTAATATTCAAAAGATGCGTAAAACTACTTTGCCTCTCAAAAGTTGCTATAACATTTTTTCTTTTTCTTTTTTAACTGGTGGCATAAATGGCTGAGAAGGTAAGCACACATGCTGAAAAGGATTGAAAATCATACGTGCTATGCAACTCGATACAAATTGACCAGAGTCTTACTTTTGGAGTATGCAATGCATCTATCTGTATTGTTATGCTCAATTGAAACTACCATTGTACCATGTGAACGGTTGATGTGGGATGCACATAACTTCCTAGCCAACCTATAATTTATTAGTAATATAACATCATTGCTTATGGTGTTTTACAGAAGCTCAGAAGAGCACTTATATTAAATGATGATGATCAACACCAAACATGAGAAAGAAACTAGTAGTTGTTTTAAAGTCATGATAATTAGTGGCAGTGCATTCTAGAGCTTATTCCTATCCAAGATCCTAACAGAGGCAATATGTGAATGCCCAGATGTTGGCTGAAGTGGCTTCTTGGCCATATGATTGGCCTGCATCTTCATGCTTCTCAAAGGCAGATGAACGAGGTTCTGTCTTAGGGAAGCTGTTGGTTCAGGACAGGTCCTTTTCCTCCCGTTTCCTCATTCAAGTAAAATTTGGTCAGGAAAGCAATTCAATACAATATTCCTCTCCACAGGTTCATCTCGCAAGATCTAGTTCCAGGGTCATATGCATTTCTTGGACTTGCTGCACCTGGTGAAAAAGGATCTTGGCAACTAGAAAGCAAGGTAATCTTTTATTGCATCTAAACAGTCCTATGTAGTTACTCCGAAAATTTTACCAGATTGGGTAAAATATACGCTTCTCTTCCAGGGTTATCAGTTTTGGGCACAAGCTGACGAATTTGGCCAATTTAGAATTGACAACGTTTGTGCTGGGATATATGACCTTTATGGCTGGGTTCCTGGTGTACTTGGAGACTATAAAAGAGAACAGGAAGTTATCGAAATATACCCAGGTATAATCAAAGTAAAGAACCTGTTTTTAAAAATACTGGCTGAAATCCTACTTCCTAGGTTCTGTTGTGGATTTGGGGGATATTATATATCAGCCTCCTAGAGATGGCCCAACTTTATGGGAAATTGGCGTTCCAGATCGGACAGCAGCAGAATTTTTTATTCCTGATCCAAATCCCAAATATGTGAACCGTCTCTACACTGACCATCCTGAAAAGTAATTTTACTATCTTCATATCTATCGACATATTCACTACTCTACAATAATGCTGGCAATGTTTGTATCCAGGTACAGGCAGTATGGTTTATGGGAGAGATATTCAGAAATTTATCCAAATAACGACTTGGTCTTCACCGTTGGTACTAGCAATTGGTCGACTGATTGGTTCTTCATTCAGGGGTGCAGGTGGATAATCTTTTGGGCATTTCCATCTCTTTGGTCATTTAGCAGCAGAAATGTGTTCTCATGCTAACGAATAATACTTCGTACAGATTAGGACAAGACGGAAGTCTCAAGGCCACAACATGGCAAATAATATTTCAGCTTGATGAAATAAAAACGGATGGCCTTTACAAATTACGCATAGCAATTGCAGCCTCAAATGTTGCAGCAATTCAGGTGGGAAGATTACTCTGGTACCAAAAAAGGCTTATTTAAATATTGACAGGATCTGACCCTTGTACAGGTTAGGGTAAACAATCCAGCAAGTAATCCACTATTTGATACATCGCAATTTGGAAAAGACAATACAATAGCACGCCATGGAATACACGGATTGTACAGTCTATGGACTGTTGAAATTGCACCTGGGTCATTGCAGAAAGGCAAAAACTCGATATTTCTTACACAGAGGAAGCTCGCAAGCATTCTTTCAGGAGTGATGTATGACTATATTAGACTTGAACAGCCAGGTGGAAATAGTGACACTTTCACGTTGTTATCTGCAGCCTAGTAGATATCTGTAATCAACATTTGAATATTAATGCCTATTTGTGTTTCTTAATTCTTTAGCTCCAAATTATTTCATGTTTAACATCTTCCATTCTTTTCTCATGTCTCTTTGGCAAAATAATCGTTTTAGTTACAGATACTTTAAACACAGAAAAATGCCAATCTCATCGTCAACCAATGATATATGCAATCTAACGGTTTTATTGATTTGTCACTTTTTTCCACAGAATGTTGCTAGAAAAACCTTACATGGCCTGAGTACAAGAAATGCATTTCAAAAAGAAAGGGGCTGGGACCCAGCCCCATGGTTGGATTAACATCTCTGCATCAGCAGGAAATTAGTACACTTCTGATGGGATGATTAAACCAAAGGAAATCATTCCCTTGAAATGGTACTATTGTAAATGTAACATGGTAAAAAAAGGAAGTAAAAGAAGTCCTGAAACTTTCCGCAGCATTCCATTCAGAAAGAATAAAATGATCTACCAAGGTGTGAGGCCTAGCTTATACAAGCTTTCCCAACTTCTCAAAGCTTGTAAACTACATTCAGAACTATTGAACTACAAGGTATGACAATGTCACAACACCCCCCAATCTCATTAAACAATAAGCCAATAATCCTCCATATGCCAAAGCATATCCTGTGCAAACTTTTTTTTTTAATCTGAAACAAGCAACTTACATGTTCTACAGATTTGCCAAAATTGGTACAGATGGCTGTCATTTTTACTTCTTTGCCTTCTTCATTGGTGGTCCTCCAGCATCTTCATCCTCATCCTCATCATCGTCATCGTCATCATCATCTTCGTCTCCATCCTCATCAGCTCCCTCTTCCGACTCCTCTTCATATTCGACGCCTTCTTCTTGACTCTCACTTTCCTCATCTTCTTCATCACTTTCTCCTTGAGGAACAGCATTGAACTTGGGCACTTCCTCCTCTTCTTCCTCCTCATCATCTTCTTCCTCCTCCTCTTCATTTCCTCCCTCATCTTCTTCTTCTTCTTCATCTTCCTCATCACTTCCTCCGTCATCCTCGCTTTCGCCACCAACATCTTCATCATCATCATCATCTGCTTCCTCTTCATCCTTCTTTCCCTTGTACTTTTTTACAGGTGCCTCTCCTTTTACATTGTTTACGTTGTTATTTTCACCATCTTTGCCTTTCGCTGCTAATAGCAACAGACCAGAAACATCTTCGTTTATGTTCTGTCTATTGGGTCCTTGAATGTTAGTGTCTTCACCAGTTTTACAGATGGCAGAATTTCCTAGAGACTCCTCCTGCATAAGAAACTACTAAATAAACTATACACAAGTATAAGTGAACTCCTGGAATCTCATTAGCATACCTCTTCAGTGAAGATGCATTTACCAGATAGAATAACCTGCATGAGAAAGATGAATGTTACTTACAAAGTCCAAATAAGCTGAAATCACATTAAATACTTAAAAGCAAAGTGTAGCTTACTCCCAAATCTCCACCCTGACAGTGTTTTATGCAACCTATCACAACAGAAAAAAGCACAAGGGAAGTCATGCCATTACCGTGAAAAATGTAACGTTGTGCCAAAAGTAGAAACAGAAACACAAAATAGAAGTAAAGGCAAAAGAGAGTCATTACCTTCAGCCATTTTTCTAAACTGATGCACGCTCAATTTGTATGAGAAAACCCTGCACATTGCATACAGTTAGATAACTTATACAAACCAAAAAATTTTGTATAGTTTCCCCAAAAATTGAGAGAGCAAGCAAGACAGTGGAAGTACCTGTCATCAACAAGCTTTGACAAAAGATGTTCTATAACTGCAGATTCAACATTCCCCTGCCAAATACCAACACCCAATCAGATGCAAATCCACACGCCCTGACACGAAAAACTAACATTCAGAAACTCACCAAAGCATTCAGAATCCTCTTATGTAAGGCCTTGTCAAGTTCTCCTGATTTCTTCGACAACATTAGCTTCATTAAAATATCAAGTGCCATTTTCTGTGCAATCACAAAACAAGATTACATTGAAGACCCAAGCTAAGATAAAAAAGGATGAAAGCCACACCAGAAGAAGGTGAAAGAACCCAAATACGGGCCACCCAAAGAAAAAAGTACCAAATATATGCTATAGAGATGCAAAATAAACACAACGGTGCAGCAGAAATCACAAAAAAGATAGCAATAAAAAGAGAATTCGCCATAGTTTCCAATTAATACGCTACTGTACTCAATACGTATTTTTTCCTTGTACAAAGGGCTCGATAAGACATAAACACTTTAAACTGTATTTGTATGAATTCAAATTCCCTAAAAGGAGACTTCTTACCTTAGCTCCCAAAGAAGCTCCCTGCTCAAGTAGCTCTACGAGAAGCTCCGTAGTTTTGGCCTTCCCATCCTCTGCTGAGACTTTCCTATCGTCTTGTTGACGATAGCAAGCCGAGTTTTGAAGCAGAACTTCAGAACCGGAACTAGAAAACACACTTGGACCTCTAGCGGCCAAGTGCTCTACATTTCCTAGAGGTGACATAAATTTACTTCCCCTTAAGACATCAACCATCTCCACCTCAACTTGTCACAGGTTCTGTTAAGCAACCAAATTCCATAACAATTAATTCAAACTCGAAAAGAAAACAATAAAAAGCAAATTTCTTAGCTAAAAGCTTTATTACAAGATTAGAAGCACTCAATGCAAGGCTAAAACAGAGACTTATCAAATATTACGCTTTGAGTTATTTTAAGAACTAAAACTGTGAAGAAAACTCAGAAAAGACAACCATACCCTTAAGAAACGGCTGTAAAAGATTGCGAGGCCAATCCTGGCCAGCTGAAGACGCAAAAACGTTCAAAAAAACGGGAAAACAAAGCTTAAGGCACTAGAAATATTTCCGGAGAGTTCTCAGTGCCTCAAAACCTGCATAAACATCAGAAACAAGAGCTCTACACGACGGGAGAGACACAGAGGCTTCTTGTAGGAGAGCGGCGGCTAGACATTCCGGGCCGGAATTCCGACTAGTATTCCGACGGAATCGGGTACTTAACGGTGTCTTTTTTGCCGAGAAATTTTCCACAACAGTCGAAACTGAAAAGCCAGGCAATGGACGGTCTCAATCCAACCACGTTAACGTCCATCTTTGCCTTGCTTTACCGGCATGATCTAGGGTTATCACCTTGACGGCTGCCCGTCATCTTGACGCCTCTGACGTGCCAAGTTGAAGGACAAAGTTGATCCAAGATGTGGCTGATAACGGCACCACCATTATTTTGTCTTCGTCTGTGCGACTAGGGTCTCATACGCCTAAGATGTTCCATGATTTAAAAAGTCTCCCACATTATTGTAAGAGTATCCAATCCTATCTGTGTTGTGGTTGTCTTGTGGATATGTCTCTGGAGCTCGCTCGGCCCTCGCCATCTGTATCTTATTCCCCACTCTTGATGCAAGTATCATGCATGTCAGCAAATTCTCTTGCAATGTTCACTTCGATTACCAAGTTGTCTAGCCATTATTGACTAATGTATCTGAAACATGTAATTGAAACCATCTCAAACGTTATTGACTAATGTATTTGAAACATGTAACTGGAACCATCTTGAACGGCAGCAAATTCTATTTAACGTTCACCTCCTTTACCAAGTTGCTTGGGTGCTATTATGCATTTGAGACCATCCTGAAAGGCATGCCTTGTGGCCAAGGCATTTTCTTGCTCGTTTGTAGACGTTGTATAGGTAGACAGTGTATAATTGAGCCCCCACCATCATTGACTTCAAGGATCAATATGGCATTAAATAGGTTAGTGGATCATGGTATTATCACAAAAAGTCATTGCCCATTCCATGCTTCTCGGCCTAAAAGCATTAAACTATCAATTTCTTAATTCAACTAAGGATGCAATTCTTTTCTTTAGAATCTTTGAATTCTAAACGCGGTTTCAAATAAAAAATTGTATTCTGTCTAGAACCTAATACTCCAACTTTTATCAAACGCAAGTATCATCAAACTTTAATAAATGAATCTATACACACGCAATTACTTTGATCCTTGAACAAACTAGCGCCGAGTCTGCGAGCACTCATGATACAACTATAAGAGGATTGTATGCACTTTCAAGACATAATTTGGATTCTTTGTTAAAAGATCTGAACTTAAGTTGCCTATTCGCCCCTTTGATTCTTCATCTTGTTAGATTGCACTTGCTAGGGCAATCTATTTAGTGAATAGGTTTTTGGAATCTTGTAGCTTGGTGTTTGATTTAGAGTCTTGTATAATAGGAGATCAATAATCTTTAGATGTGTGACATTTTTTACTTCATATAGTTGGCTAGTTCATGAAACGGTACATTTATTACATATGGTTTCCAAGGTTTTGGGCATATATTGTATGTTTTTAGGTATGTTTTGGGGGCAAAAAGGAATACTTATTCCTCCTGTATTCTGGGAAGGGCTTGGGACGAGCGGGACATGGCACCTCCATGGTTCGATGCGAGTCCCCTAAATAGAAGCTTCCCCATGCTTTTTTTAGCATAGGGAAACTGGATTACTTGGCAATTCCGGCATTCTGTGAGACTATAAATCTGCTTCTTCGACTTTGCTGCCAAACCTATCAGGTGAGCATCTTGCTTGTGTTTTTTTAGCTTAGTTTATTTGTTGTGTCTTGCAATCTTATTGGTTGGGAAACTGGATTACTTGGCGATTCTGGCATTCTGTGATACCTTGCCGTCAAACCTATCAGGCGAGCATCTTGCTTGTATTTTTTTAGCTTAGTTTATTTGTTGTGTCTTGCAATCTTATTGGTATGAGAAGGGAGGCTAGAAAAGGCCGCCCTGGCAAACATGGCCAGGCAGCCTCTTCTTCAGCTAAGTCTACTGTGGATGGCGGCAGCCATGCTGTGGACAATGAGGGCATTGGTCTTTTGGATGTGAGTGTTACACTGGGTGTGGCTGGAATGGATGCACCCAGAGAATTCTTTGACATGCTTGTTATCTACTGTGAACAAGGTTGTATTGCAGGGGTTGTGGCAGCAGAGAGAGGGAGTGATTTAGACCACCTGCACTACCAATGTATGTTTAGAGTTGCCCTCAAGGCTCCTTGAACGGTCAATCTGGCTTTGAAAAGGAGATTTGGTTGGGGAGCTAGGAAACATGTTGGTGTAGTTCTTGTTTACAAGGCACTCAAGAACACGAGGCTGCACTGTTTTGAGGGCCTAATAGGGTACTGCATGAAGGATATAAGCAAGCCCCATTCTAGGATCCACACTAAGAATGTTTTTGAGAGGCAATTGGAGATGGGCAAAGATCTGTATTTGCTTTACAGTGCAGGAGACATGAAGCATGTTGTTGTGCTTGATAACAGGAATATATTGGGAAGGGTCCTTCACTTCGTGAATTATCACAAAGGGAGGCAATTGACTGCTAGCCTTGTTTACACAATAACCAGAATGTTTAGGACTGGTAAGTTCATCCTCTCAACCAGTTGGATCCTCCCTTCAGACACATCATTCATATCTGAGCATAGAGTGAAGGCTGCATGGCACTTGATCTTAAATCCCAGGGTTGCATTCAAAGGCTGGGAAAAGGGTGCAAGTGTTATTGGGACGAGCCTGGAATGCCTGGGGACATGGATGAGAACTTTGTTGAGGGACAAGATGATGAATATAGACCTGAAACCATGGCTGACGAGCCTGGGTATTCTTATATTCCTTTTGACATCGCATACTATACAATGGTTGTTGAATGAGTTGGTGCTATGGGGCATGTTTGTAAATATATTGCTTGTGTTTTGACATTCTTTATTTCTTTGCAGTTAATTGTTGATGCCTGGGTTAGAGATGGAGCAAAGCAATGGAGCTGTTGTTGGCAGGCAGCTTCGGGCTGCCATGGACAGTGGGGCTGTTCTTGATGGATAGCATGCGCCTCATGTCAGCAGCAGCCATGTTGGGGTTGTGGGAGTAAGGGCAGCACCAGGTAATGGGGTGATTGACATTACTGACGATGGGCCATCTCCTTCCCCTCCTCGTAGGCCTGTTGCACCTGGGCCTAACATTCACGATGTGATACACAATGCTATGCCATCTTCTGTTGTGTTTTCCCCGAACGGGGAGCAAGTGCAGGTAGCCCTGTAGGTAGTCTCTTCTATTGTGAACATTAATACTCTTGCAGAATCAGTGGCAGCATCTGTTCGGCTCTTTAGGATGCAATTCGGCTGTTTATTTGCTGCTCTGGAGGATGGCGTGTCGCACATGGAATGGGAGGAGGTGGAGGTTAGTAGTGCGAAGAGGCAGCATATGCACGCTTATATGAACCTGGCGAGGGCACTTCTGATTAAGGGGATGCGCCAAATTGATGCCATGGCAAGGAGGCACAATGCAGCCATGAACAATAACTATGTGATGCTTTGCTGCCTGTGTATTTGTTTCTTTGTGGTTTTTGTTTCTAGATTCTTTATGTGTGGTCTGTTGCATTCGGAAAAGCAATAAAAAGCTAAAAAAACTTGTGGATTTTGTGTGCCAATTTGGATGGGAGGTTCTGTTTGATTCCATGAAAAGACCTGATGTATGTGTGATTGCTTTGCATTGCTTGATGAGGGTTAAAAAAAGAAAAAGTTTTTTCAATATGGTTTTGCTATGATTTAATAGTGTATTTGTGTGGATGTACTAATGCGTACATTTAAAGTGCTCACCCTTTTTTAGTGATTAAGTTCACATTCTAATGGTTTTAACCCCAATTTATGATTATATTTAATGGTTTAAGATTCTTTCTCTCAACATGCAGCAGTCGAGCAAACTCCAAATAGGGTTTTTATCATAACCCAGGAGGAGTCTTTTAGGCCTTTGGGCTGCTAGAGCATTAAATCGAAGCAGGCATTTGCACCCACAAATTTTACCTGCCAAACTAGTTGGAGTCGATGATATCCAGTAAATCTAATTGCAAGCTTGCATATGAAGTCCCCAACTGAAGCTGAAATTGCTCGCAAGGAAAATGAAAGGTTGAAAGAGCTGAAGCTGCAGAAAAAGAGAACAAGTGGATATATCAAAGGTTAAATGGATCTTATCCCTCAATCATATTCCAATTGGGCAATCGTCCCATTCAGCATTGTTCAACCGCGCCACTGCTAGGTAAGTAAAACATATCAAATTTCCTATCTATCTGTCGATCTGTCTATCTATCCATCTAAATGCTTATACTATTGTATTGTTGTATTTCAGAGAATTACCACGATAATGTTACCTTGTTTGCCTCTGTATATATTGATTATTTTAAATGCATATTCCCTTCAGCCCCCCATCGTGAAAATCATCGCACCAGGCACTATTTCATTGATTCAATGCTTCAACACTAGTATGTTGTGTGGAAAAATGTGCCATCTGGAAGAATGATACATTTGACGATGTAGCAGGCACTCTTGGAACGACTAGTTCTGGGTAAAATAAGGCAGAATTTAAATATGGCCAAGTAAAAGAGCACTTCTGCTACCATTTTGAGCCAGCAAAATGATCTCATAGATGCAGATGTGCTATGCAATTTCTAGTATCTAGAGGTCATGACCATCTCATTCCTGGTCTGAAAGCATTTCTGGATGCTGTTTTAAATGGGACAAAACTTGATCTGTACAATTTTTATACAAAATACATCTTTATTATGACAATCTTTTTTGAATTGTTTGACAGAATAATGCTCGTGTTTGAATTCTACAGTGCATTGATAGAATCAATTAAAGCGGTGGTTTTTCCGTTCTACTTATTGTTTTGTCATCTTTGTTGCTAATGATCAAAAACACTCAAATGGCCTCTGTTTTTGCATTCTCTTCATTCCTACGTTGTTGTTAATAAGGTAGAAAGGTCCATGCTTCTGGATTTATAACTCCACCTTGGCATTGTAATAAGCCACATGAGGTCCGTTTTACAGTTTTTGATTCCTTGCGAACGCCATGAACATGGTCACATCAGACTCTGCTTTTTCTGTATGTATGAGTTGTCTGGATAAAGAACTTTATTCTAATGCATGTGCTGATTATTGCTTTAGCAACAGGAAGAAGCACTTGGTCGACCAACCCTGTTATCTTATGTAGCATTGCAAGTTTGTTTGCATTCTTTGCAGCACACAACTCATTTCCAGTTTGTTTGCATTTTTTGTAGTGTATTCAGCTCATATCATGATGGCCACACTCAATAAGTGTAGTTGTTGCAACTATATGAATGATATTTCTTGCATTCTTGTTTGTTCATTACATCTAAATGCACATTTATTTGTAAACACCAGGGTTTCTATGCAGCCATAATGCCATATGCAGTCATGATATACTGCAGCTTGAAGTGCATATTGTCATATGGTGATGCACAAATCACCTTCTTGCCTGCAATACCATTTAAGGAGTCATTATGTAATGCAATTTGAAGTATCTCTTGTCATAATGGTGATATTCAATCATTAGATATTTTGCTAAATATGCTACATTTTTTTCTCAAATACATACACGCTTTCTTCTTTGTTCATCCCCAAGGCCCCAAAGGGGCAAAATTTTTTTTAGTTAACACAAATTATTATATCCAACATTTTTAAATTAAATTCCCCCTAAGACCCCCTTTGGTTTTGATGCATATTCACACAGGGGGTGATCTAGGACAAGGAGAGCCCCTAAAATCATATACTACAAGTACAAAATCAAGATCATTTAGTACATTGCCCAAACCTTATAGTATTTTGTAAACCTCGTTATACGGTGTGCCAAAATTTGTATAAGCATACTCCATAAATGAGGATCGTTATCTACGGTCTACATCGAGGAATAAAGGGAAAATATGCCCATCCAACAACTCTCGATGCCCGGAGTCATCCCCCTCCCCCTCCCTCCGTGAATATGCACCCAAACCAAACAGGGTTTTAGGGGAATTTGATTTAAAAGTGTTGGATATAATGGTTTGTGTTATCATTATTTCTTAGTCAGGCCGACATAATTCCATGATATGTAAATAATGTTTAAAGACGAAATTGAAGAAGGCTTACATACATGATTGCCCATAGACAAGTTGCCGCTAAAGCAGAAAGAAATATCTCACAAGTAGACTTATTCCCATTTCTTAATACTAATGCTCAGTATAAAACAAAGTCTTATTCATGACATTGGCTCTGAAAGACAATGCATGCAGAAGCAGAAAAGAGCTTTCTTCTGCATCAACACACAATCGAAAGGAGGAAGCCAAAAGAGGCAACTTTTAGGGTATGCAATTTTTGCTTGACGAAAGTTTTGAGCATACCTACAAGAATCAAGTTGGGCACCTCCAGCCAAAATGTTCCACTATGAATGCTATAAAAATTATAGAATATATCTATTAACCATGAATGCTCATGGTTAATTGTGCTCCATGGCATGCTTCTGAAAACGATAAGCAATAGCGTCTGCTTCATAAACTAGAATATCCTAGTTATTTCAGTAACAATAACAAGAAAGAATCTAAAAAACTTCCCCAAGAGAACGTATAGTCTAACAAGACATAGCGCCATCCTCAGAGATTGATTGTCTTGTTGAATGGTATAATAAGGAAATAAACAACTGTTTGGGATGAAAATTACACACGATAATGCATGTGCTCGAAATTAAGATATGCATCAAGGGCCAATCCATATGAAGTATGCAAACAAGTCAGCGATAGCCAAAAAGAAGAAGCAAACGGAAGAACTCAAATGTAAAACAAGATAAAAATTAAAGAAATGAATTAAACAAGACCTAATGGTTGTGACAACCATATGGTGTTTGTATCATACTCGTATGTACAAAAGATGGTCGTCACATGGATGCAAAAAGGTAGTTGCACAAAGCTAAATTTGAACTCGCAATCTTCTAATTATTAGTCACACACCTTTGCCAAGTGCGCTATAAATACTTGTTGAAGACATCCCTCACATTTTCTTCATATGCGTGATTGTTTCCAAGAAGTTCTAGAATATTCCAGAAGCTAGATGAATGCACGATCTCATCTATTAGAATGGCGTTGTCTTGACCGTTGGCCTAGATATATATAGAGGTGCCTCCTTCTTGTCGAATCATTCCGATTCAATGTTAGTCTTGAGCCTTTTAAACATCTGTCTCATGTTCTTGGTTACCTTGGGGCCATTGTATTCTTGACTCTTCATCATATATCAGATTCTTCACCGATCTTGGCATATTTCTTGCATATTTCTTACATGTTTTCCTTGTTTTCTATTTTCCCAGCTCTAAGCTACACAGAAATGTAAATGTCAAGAAGTGCTGCTTAATTTCTAAGTATTGCCTACTAAATAATTGCTCACAAAAATAAAACATCGAAAGGTGGATAAATCATAATGCAGAAACTCCTATTGCATGTTAAAATAATTTCTAATCTATCCATTCGTCTGTATAGCCCCGACCTTTAGAGTTCACAATTTCGAAATTTAGTACTTATTTTTTCCCAATAAATGAGTTCTTAGCCTCTATAACCCTATCAACATCTGCCTACATTTGAAACACTAACCGTTTGGAGTTCGAAACTATGAGATGCATGTTTTCTTTTGAAAAAAAATGTGGTCGTCATTAAGAATGACAATTGTTCCTCGGTATCTTCTAATCTTGTTGTGTGTTATAGCTTAATCTATCACAAATACAGAGTCGGAGTAAGATCACTCTACCTGGAAACGTCCATGCACCTGTCCATGTGCCTCCAGAATAACCATCCAATGTGGATATTTAAGACAACAAGCCATAGAGATATTGTGAGCAAAGATATTTATACATTGATTTTTTAATTTTTTTTTTTATGGAAATACACGTCCCCAAATAAAAACTTTTTGCAAATTCCAGCATGAGTAACTTACACATTCTTGCATGTGTAGTCAACACAGGTAGAAAATGAGAGTTGCGGTACTTATGTACATCATGAATCTTCTCGCTCTAGACGCTAAAAATCTAAGATGTTGAAGTCTACTGCAACGATGTGATTAGATTCAACATATAGAACAATAAACATGAGAGGCCATAAGGAAACAGTAAACAAACACTATTCTCCTTGGAAGGTAAATTTGTGTCCCCCTTGCATATCTACATGCACTTTCAAGTGCTTTCCTATCTTGAATAACCTTGTTCCCTTATTGAACATATAACCTTGTCTATGTAGAAATTAGGGAATGCTTAGAATAAACAAAAGATGTAGTACTATTCTAGAAACTCCAAAAAAAGTGTGAAAGTCTAAACCAGACTTTGTATTAGGATATCATGCCCACAAATGCATCTTACATACACAATGGCAACAGATGGGAAAAGACAAAGCAAGTTACCTTTAATCTTGCTTGAAATCTTCTTCAGTCCTTCGTGATGACCAATTGCTTAAACACCATACACATGATGATGATGATAAACGACATGGAAACTTTAAGGGTAACGTAGAAGCCATCCTCGACGTCATAAATTTGGAACATCGATATACTAGTCGTAGAACATGTACGTCTCGAGTTCGAGACCGCCCATAGTCGCACTATGTATAGACCCGTCCCATGGCCTGCCTAGGGTCCTTTGCATCATGATTCATGAGAATAGCAATGCAGCATTTGATATTCTAACAGGGTTCCTACAAGCACTGGTCCAAAACTGCGAACCTTTTGCTGAGATTCAGGATGGCATTATATGTAAAATGAATTGTCCTAAAATTTATCGACTGATTCTTCCCAAAAGCATACACAAAAATCGGTCAACTAGGATTTCATGTGTTCCCTTCTATTGCTTTGTCTGTGACTCCGACATTAAGCAAAGTGGATATGTTTTCTTGCAATCCACATTTACCATTCTAGAACCAGACAAAAACTGGCTTTAGAAAACCTGTAGAATCTGGGAGTTTTGCATGAGGTGTAAGTTCAAGCTTACAGGTCATGGAACTCTACAGTTAATGTTTTCCTATGAAATACAAATAAAGCATGTTTCCATGCAACATTATTCTATAGCAATGTATTCTACTCTTCTTTTGCAGTACCCCATACATATATTTTTCCAAGCAAAGGGCCACAAACAATGTAGGAAACATTTGACATGATGACTTATTGTGTAAAGAACTACTATTATAAAAGTATAGTCAGTCAGTGATAAAAATACTCGTAGATGATGCATTACTGTCCCGAGACTCGCCATAACTCCAGGTCTCATTTCCAAAGTGCCAACAAGTAAATTTTGATTAGTCCCACTCTTCTGCTTTCTAACATGTACCAAAGACCTGATATGGCTAAGACAAGTCTGGATATTCAAGGACAGAATATGAATTCTCGTAAAAGTTCAGGAACACGATTGAGGTACATCTTAATCCACATAGTTGTAGACTGCACCCTATCTTTGCAGTTGTTTGCTTTTCCTTTACATATTGTTTGATTTGTAAATATGCAGTTACGATTTAGGCACTGAATTTTTGGGTAGTTTCTCACCAACAGGTCATCAATACGCATAAAAGAAATTGCATAACTGAGTTTCACATCTCTCTATTTTTGCAAGTTTTTCAATAAAGCTAAGTTCAAACCATGCTCTAAGATACATGTTGTACTGGGCTATAAGAAATTCCCATCACAACTGCTTCCAAATTAATTTTCTATGCCTATGCAAGTAATCAAGTAAAAGCCAATATTAAAGTATGGCTTCCAACTTATCAATGCTGGCATTGAGGTTCACTTGGTTCACTTATATGTACATGTTGTACTCAGGCTACCATGAATTCGTGCTGGCAGATTCAACATTACATCATATATTGAACTTAGGCATCAACCTTCCCAGGCACAATCAAATTTATAGTGTTGCATTTTATATATCTCCAAAATCATGAGAAAGGCAGGTTATCAGATGCTTTCTGTACCAAAATATCTTTCTTACATCATACATGTTCATAATACTGCTTCCCAACCAGGACTACATTTTTTAGTAGGCATTTTATCAAATATCTGGCATGCAATTTCAAGATCCCCACATTTGGCACACATGTCAATAAGAGCACTTCCTAAATGCATGTTTAAATCTTGTCCACCCTTTAACAATAGCTTCTGACCTCAGTAAGTTATATAATATTATCTAGTTTCAAACTATCCTGTTGCATATGTGAAAACATCATAGTAATTTCACTGATATCATCACAAGCTGATATGAACAAATTTCAGACAACAATGCCCCTTACAAGTATTACTATCACAAACACTGGCCATGCATTTTCTATGCTCCCACACTTGGTACATATCAACAAGTGCAGTACTTACAAAAACATAAGCCTATAGATGCATGTATGTATTTTCCAGAGACAAGCAGACTAACACTAATACATGCAGGTAAGACACTTAAGTAAGTACTTGGTTTGGCATCAAGCCATTCTGTGCTGCATCCCATTAAAAATCCTAGTAGCATAATAGCCTTCTTCACATTTTGTATATCCTGATATCATTGTCGTCCATGTTGAGACATCTCCAACTGGCATTCATCAAACATATAATATACTTCTAAAACACTTCCACACTTGACATACATAGTGATTAGAGCATTGCCTACTGAGGTACCTGAACTGGGGTCATCTTCATAATATGAGCATGGATATGTCTCCCTTTTGTCGTAGCTCTTGTTTTGGAACATATTTGCAAAAGGGAAAAACTGACATAAAAGTAAATGAAGATTATTTAGAACTGCGACATCCAAAATTCGAAGTACTGCTTTTATTGTTCCAGACTTACAAAGTCAAGTTGCAACATTCCTAAATCCATGCATCTAAACTACATTATTCCACTCGAAATTCAGAGAGAGGTAGATACCAATTGAGCATCCTGTATTTATACTGCTTTTACCAAATGAGCCTCCCAGATCATCCAATGGAATTAACAATACTGATGGTCTCCCTACAGACCTCGAAGCCCACGTCTTACAAAAGTTTATCTGCTTTTAGAGACAATGGCAGCCTAAAAGAAGAAAAATACTTAAATACTGGTTACCTCTAATGCATTGTTTAACTCTAGCTGATAAAACAGATGATAATCTAAAATTAATACACAACTAGTTATGGTGCCCGGCGTTGCCGGGCGTAAATACAATTTTATTGTAGAATGTAGGAATAACATGTAGGGTTTAGGAACATATGTAGGGTTGTCAATTTTGCTTGTTCAAGTTATTGTCCAAGTTAGTTGTTTAATACTCAAAAAAGATTTGAAGCATAGAAATTTTCATTTGAAGATTGTGGGAGCAACAATGAAGCACACTTTTTGTATTCCTGCTAGATGTATTTCATATACAAAACTTTGGGCATCTCCACTGCAACATTTGGCTTGCTCCCAGCTGCTCGTGTTTCAACATGCCAAGTAATTTGTTGCCCCCTTCTTATACAAAATAGGATGTAATGTTATGGTTTTCTTTGACACGTATTTGGACAAAGGAAAAGAATGTGAGCAACCCTGACAATCAAGTGATCCCTCTATTGTCCCCTTCATTCATGTAAAATAGTATGTAATATTATGGGTTTTCCTCGATATGTATTTGAATTATAGGAAAAGAATATGAGCAACTATGACAATCAAGGATGTGTGTTTACAATACCAACAAAAAGAAAGACATTCAACGTACCATTGTACATTGGAGGGAGAGGAAGAAATGCTCCTACCATTCATCCATATTCAATAAGTGGAGTTTAGCAATTCTTGCTCAGGAAATAAATCAAATTTCTTTTAATTTAGAAAATATAAATTATTAAGAGTTCGAAATCCTATATCTTAATTGGGAAAGACACCATGCAAGCAGAGAAATGGTTATTTGTAGGTGTTTATATCTTCATAATTTTGAAGAAGATGAATAATATAAACTAGCAAAAGGCACACCAGAAGGTTTTGGCAAGGTATTGTTTTGTATTAAAAACCTAGAATTGGTTAGATTTCTTATTCTTCATGTTGTGAAAGTTTTAGAAAAGTTAATTCGGTTTTCAGATGTTTTTAGTACTCTTTGACCGGTAGACCATTAAAGGTCAAGAATGTCTGGGGCCATTTTCTTGTTTGAATTTGTTTTGAGTTGGTAAATCATATGCCTTAAGTTTCTCGTTTGGCGTATGTATTTCTTCATAGTTGGTCTGCATGACAATAAATTAAGCATATATGGTTACAACTTGTAGACTATTGGCATATTGTTCAATTCCTCCATGATCTAAGAACACTATGTTCAGGTTGCTTCCTTGAGCTGCTGTCGATTGTGAATTTGTCAAGTATGCATAAGATGATTGGGTTGGCTTATCCAGATTCTTCCGTAAAAACTATTTGACTAGTTTAATGAAGCCCATATGTTAATTTGTGCTCTCAAAAAAACTTGCAATATTAAGCATGGAAGTTAGATGAATTATATAGTAAGAAGCTATAAATAGTCTTCACAGAATTGATAATATCACAAGATTAGAATGGATAATATTACAAGATATTTTGCATCATATTACAAGCTCATTTCGCATCAATTTTGTAAGTCGCATCAATTTTGTAAGCTTTGCTAGTTTCATGATGAGTCATCTTCTTGAGAATTAAAAAAGCATTGCTTAAGAGGTTACATTAAATTATAGATCATCAATGCTAGCAGTTCTTAGAATAGACTGGCAGCAATATATGTAGTCCATGATTTGTACAACAAGATGCTTTCGTAATCATCAAGAGCATTACATTGAACAAGTGAGAAGGCATTGTAAGGAAAAAATAAGATAGAGGATCAGCTTATGCTTCAAGTACAAAGAAGATGGTAGAAGAAAACACAAGTGCGTGTGATCAGTCAGGTTTCAATCAACATAAAAGGAGCACTTTGGTGGGCTTATCATTCTAGAAGAAAAGACGAGCATTTTCATATTTATATTGCTAGAAATCTCAACTCTAGTGCAAGAAACATGAGGATACATTAAAGTCCATCCTTTGTACAAGATCCTATGAGAATTTCAGTGCGATACCACTTGTTTGTGCAGTGGTTTTAAACAGATCCATTGTTCCAATGCTTAAAAGCAGAAACCATTCAGGTTTTGGGTAATTAATCTGAGCGAGGAACTGAAAACAGATTTGTTCTGATTCTAAACTAAAAAAGCGTCATGTTTAAACAACACAAGGAAAGACAAATTGAAGAAAGTGTTACTGAAAAAAAAAACTTATATCAGAACAAGAAATCCTCTCTTAGCTACGATGTGCTACTGGTTTAGGTATAGTAGCATGATTTACATAATCAATTTATACTTTAAATGTGTACTCTTTCAAACAGTATAGACAAACGGAACAAGATCAGAATGAGATCAAGCAAGAGCATTAGGACCTGAATAGGCATTTAAAACTGGGCTCCAAATTGATTGAACAAGATATTTCCAGCCTTTGATACCATGTATGTTGAAGCTAGCTTCATTATGGTCAGTAAGGACACCACCAAGGTAGCCACCACCTCCACCACTGCCAAAGATTCCTTCAAAAAGGTCTGCTATTTCTGTAGGAGCAGTAGCATCCTGGCCAACATACCAGACATCAAAGGGTTGGAAGAAATTTCTGCAAGTTCATGGCCAAGCACACTGATCATCACATCCA
Organism: Isoetes taiwanensis; assembly: GCA_021234155.1. Taxonomy (NCBI): domain Eukaryota; kingdom Viridiplantae; phylum Streptophyta; class Lycopodiopsida; order Isoetales; family Isoetaceae; genus Isoetes; species Isoetes taiwanensis. The sequence continues at coordinate 396,670 of JAJEKV010000081.1, read as the reverse complement.
CACCAATATTCTTACTGGGTGATTTCATAGGTTTGGTATTCATCATATAAGAAGGAACTGCAAAAGGGTACGCACAGACTTTTGGACATTCCTTTCCTGAATGACCTATCCAAGCATATGGCAAAGTGGATCCACCTATTGAAGGAAATGTAAAGTAATGAAATCCACATACTGTCCTGCAAGCTCTTGCATTTCTACATCCTCAGAAGTAAGTACTAGATACAAACCTCCATGTGAATTTACTGGCACAGTATCACCATTTTCTTTTAGTGTAGATTTTATCACTTCTTGAACACTTAACCTTGTCAGACTATGGCCATGTGAGTAGTAGGCTTCGTGCTTCTTGGCCATATCTGTGTAAAGCCTTATAGTCTGCCACCATTTTGCCACAGGTGGTTCTTCCTCTGTTTTTGCAAATATAGAGTGCAGAAATCCTTGATAATCTGCTTGTCGGAGGCCTTCCAGTTTCCATACCAGAATAGACATGCATTCTTGGCGTCAGAACAGGATCCATGTGGTATTTTAGTGCACAAACTCGGACGATCCTTCAAAGGCCTTTGATACCCCATACTAATGCTGAGGATCCTTGTTCCCTTGGCCATGGCCGAAAAGGCTTGTACAGAGATTTGCTCCCTTTGTTGGTTGTTTCACGCTAGGTCGAACCAAATGAGGCAGATGTGAAACTCGGGTCTAATCTAAAAAGGAAAACGGAACAACATGGATGATCTGAAGGAATCAAACTGGTGCCCTCTGGTATCTGCGTGTCTTTTTCTTGGCTATTTTCTAATTTTCTCAACCTTAGATTTTGGAAAATGAAGATCCAACGGCTTTTTTTAATGCCACTGAGGTGGAGATGCTAGGTGGATAGGCTAGAATTGCAAAGAAGGGTGCAGAAAGATGTCTTGTAACAAAAGACATGAGTACTGGAATGACTCTTGTACGCAGATAATTTCAGTGATTGAAATGGCATTCTAGATGCCTTGGCGTTCCTTGTGAGTAGCATAATACTTAAAAAACTCTCCATTCTAAGAGAACTAACAAACCTTTTCCAATTCTCGGGTCCTTATCAAATCAACTTCTGATGGACCGGCTGTTGATGTGGGCTCTGTCACCCCAAGGAAACCCTGACTAGTCACAGCCATTTGAAGCTATATGTCCATCATAATTCCCAGTTCACATCAGAACTTTACCTGCCCAAATAGGATTATTACCTCAGAAGCGTAATTAAAAACTTGTTGGTATCAATACGAGACACTATATGTCAGCATAATTCAAGAAAAGTTACTTCAAATCTCAACTTAAAACCAGTTGATGCATCAACTATGCACCAAGTTCTACAAAAGTTAAGAAAAAGCGTTCACATCCATCTTGAAGCGAAAACTGCCATTACCTAATTGCACCGGATTGAGCAGACTTTAGGCTTTAGATGGCAAGTAACATTCCATTCATGCCAAGAAATATAGTGATGTAGTGCAGCTTAACCCAACAACAAAAAGCAGCTGCAAACATAGAAAAACAGAGATAAAGGGGGCAGGTTTTTGAGATATTCATAAGAAGACAGGGAAGTCCGTATATCTCAAGCGGGATCTGGTTAATGTGGCCAGATTTCCCGTTATCAGCCACTCATTCCCGACATCCCCATCGATGGGCATGGGCTTCAGCCGCCATACCCCATTCATGGGGCAGGGGTTCCGGATGCCCATCGCGAAGTCCGGGCGAAGGGGATATGTATATTCCATGCTTTGCTTGCCGTGCGATCCATCCATCCCCATTAAGAACTGCAACCTGCCTGCCCACCGTACCTGCCCAAGTCACTTGAATCATTAGCGTCCTCTTCACGAAATGGATAGTTCGAGAGCAAAATCTTTCAACCGCTTAGCATCGACATTGTGAAATGCCTTGCCGTGGAAGAAATTCGCTTTGGATGAGAATTTCAGAAATCCCCTTCTACCCATTCCCCTTAGGGACTTGAATTAGGTCGGGTTGTTGTTGTAGGAGATGGCGGCCGGCATCGACCGATCCCGGAGGTCGAAAGGTAAGCTTTGAATTGTTTGCTTTTCATTTCTTTCCTAAAACGCTGTAAGCAAATTAATTATCTCGAATTACAGATCCTCCCCATTCAAGATCCTCCCCAGGCCCGTTTTCAAGGAAGGATCGACATGGGAAATGGAAACTCACCACCACAGTCCCAAAGAGTGGCTCATTCTTTCGTTCCTTGCTGCTATATTCCAAATAACAGAGTTTGAGACTTCATCAGCGGGGGCGAAAATATCCGGGTTTAATACTACATTTTATAAGCAATGGTCCCGTCAGAGAGCGGAGAGGCAAAGAAGCGCGTTGACGAGCATGCCTATCTGAAGATCGTGAGGTCAGTTGTCGGTTAATGTGGCCATACCCAAGCTCTTAAATTTCGCGTGGGTTGGTAGTGGTGGTAAGTTTAGGAAAGGGTGGTAGTGTTTGAGCTGAGTGATGGTTAATGTGGCCATAGTCTGTTGCCTCAGGCATTAGCGGTGGTTTAATAAGTGGTTAATGTGGCTTTCGATTGTAGTGGTTAATGTGGCCTTTAGAAGTTGATAATGTGGCCATAGTTATTGTAGGGCCCTAAGTGGTGGTTAATGTGGTTAATGTGGACTTACTTAGTAATAGTGGTTAATGTGGCCCTATTATGGTAGTTAATTAATGGCTTGTTAGTACATATATGTTTGAATGTTTCACCAAAGAATTGAAGTGTGGCTTTTTGTTTTTTTTACCACTTGTGCCTATGGGCCAAAAGATCTCATAAAAACAACGTCGTGAAGTGAAGGAGAAAACAACCAAAGCTATGGTTGCTGAAGCAAAGAGGATTGACCCATCATACTCAAAGAGACGAGAGGTACGAGCATCAAGAGAGGGTGTAGGTGCCATTTTGACGAAAACAATTGTATTTGAATCCTCCCGAATGCACCAAAATAACCTTTCATGAGATGGAACACATTGACTTTGGAAGGCAAAGTATGTCATGGTGTTAATGATCCTCGAATAATGCGAAGACGGGCACGAACTAGCTCCTTGGTTATCAAAGGAGAAGAAAGATTGGGCGAGGAATTAGTTGATCTGAGAATCACAACCCACGGGAGGTATCTGACGATGAAGAGCAATGGGCTCTAAAGAAGAAGATGGATCCGAATAATGTGAAGAATAGAGATCAATTCCTTCACATGGATGATCTCTACAATTTGTCTAGGAAGATAGCATTGGACACTTGGATGTTACACGAGGGCGTTGCTTTGAGTGTAAGGATGTGGGTAGGATTGCACCCGTCCGTGTTCTTGTACCAAGAAGGTGTACCATTTACTCTAGGGATAATCACTCCCTTTCAGATGAAGATTCTCTTAGAACATGGCAAGAATGATGCTTTGTAGCAATGGACTCAACTTTCAAGACAAAAGCGACCATTGCTATAGCCCTTTTACACCTTGCTAGTATCGATGGTCATGGAAATGGTGTACCCGTTGCTTGGGTTCTCACGTCTAGCCCAGGCGAGAAGAGGACATCCGACCTTGGCTCTTTGCATTGAAGAATCACATCCATCTTTGTGGATCCCACTTGGCAACCCTCTTGTTTTATTGTTGATGATGCCAAAGCGAGATTAATGCATTGGAAAAGGTTTGGCCTAATTCTAGAATACAATTGTGCATTTGGCATGTGAGGAGAAATTGGATGAAAATGCTCTTGAAGCATGTGAAGAACAAGAAGGTTAGAGGGGAGATGTTTAAGGACCTTGGCCACATAATGTATAACACACATGTGGAAGCGGATGGAAGATTTGGTAAGGATTATGTGGATGCTTGTGAGAGGGAAGCTTTGAGGCTATTGGATGAGTTCAAGGAGAAATACAAATCTTGGAAGAGGGTTGTTAAGTACATGAACAGGACTTGGACTAAGAACATCACCACTTGGATCATTGCTACAAGAATCTATCCTCATACCAACCAAGAGACAAATGCGGCTATAGAGGCTTATCACAACCAAATGAAGAGAAAGCTAGGGGTTTGAAGCATGCTTGAGAGGTAGGAGGATTGATTGGTTGATCTACATGCTCACTTGTAGATTGGAAACACACCTTCTTTATGACAGGTTCAAGAAGGATGAGGGTTTCAAAGTGAATAAGAGACAGGAGCACATAGTTGAGACAGCAATTATAGGGGCACGTGTCATTCCTGATGAGGCTGTTAGATGGTTGAACTTCAAAGAAGGGAGGGCAGAAGTGTGGAGTCAAAATATGGATGCATGGGATGCTAGCCGAGAGGCTATCCCCTACCTTGTGGATGTTGCCCATGAGCACTGGTCATCCTGTGACTGCCCTTGGGGTACGAAAGGTAACATTTGCAAACACCAGGTCAAAGTGATCCAAATGATGGCCAAGTATAGTGAGGAGGACATTTTAAGGGTTTGTGGAACATTGCATGGTTCTCAAGCTGGCGGTTTGGAGAACTTGAGGGTATTTGGAGAGGCATACGATGATGGTTTTCTTGATAACCGGGCACCATCTAGTCCAGAGGATACTTGCACATTGGTGACAGGATTGGAGCATGACAATGGCGAGGAGAAGATTGTACCTGAGGATGGCATTGGTGAGGAGAAGATTTCCCCCACCACAAGAATTGAGAGTAGCATAAATGCGAGCATGGCACGCATTAGGGAGACCATATCTAGTAGCCCACAAGTTGCTTTGGAGGCAGATTTCCTCCTACGGGAGCTTAGTTTGAAGTTGGAGAGATTGACCACTTGCAAGTTAGACACTGTTGCTGCACCCAGTCTACCCATCGTGGAGGACTTCAATGGAAAAACATTGGTGAGGCCAGTTCCATTAAAGTGGAGTGCCTAAGAGGCAAAAGAAGCTTGTTGGTTCTAGTGTGTTTTCGCGAGAGTGTGAAGGGCATCTTCAAGAGTGAAGGTTGTGGCCAAACAAACTCATGTCTTTTATAAAGTTGTGTCTCTTTTATAAATGCAATGTAGAACCAACCTTGCCTAAAAAAAAAAAAATGTGGCCACATGAAGTGTTGGCAACATTAACCAAATTGGGTTAATGTGGGCACATGAAGTCTTGGCCACATTAACCGCATTGGGTTAATGTGGCCCGCGTGAAGTCTCGCCACATTTACCGTTGGGTTAATGTGTCCACGTGAAGTCTTGGCCACATTAACCGGTTGGGTTAATGTGGCCACAAGAAAGTCTTGTCCACATTAACCGCATGGGTTAATGTGGCCCGCGAAGTCTTGGCCACATTTACGGTTTGGTTAATGTGGCCACGTGAAGTCTTGGCCACATTAACCGTTGGGTTAATGTGGCCCTGAGAAGTCTTGTCCACATTAACCGATTGGGTTAATGTGGCCATGGTTGTGTTTAGCCACATTCAACAAATTGGGTTAATGTGGCGACATGAAGTGTTGACCACATTAACCCATTTTTGGTTAATGGGCCACGTCAGTCTTGGCCACATTTACCATATTGGGTTAATGTGGCCACATGAAGTCTTGGCCACATTAACCAGATTGGGTTAATGTGGCCATGGCCAGGTTTAGCCACATTCAACAAATTGGGTTAATGTGGCGACATGAAGTGTTGACCACATTAACCCATTTTGGTTAATGTGGCCACGTGAAGTCTTGGCCACATTTACCAAATTGGGTTAATGTGGCCACGTGAAGTCTTGGCCACATTTACCAAATTGGGTTAATGTGGCCACATGAAGTCTTGGCCACATTAACCAGATTGGGTTAATATGGCCATGGCCAGGTTTAGCCACATTCAACAAATTGGGTTAATGTGGCGACATGAAGTGTTGACCACATTAACCCATTTTGGTTAATGTGGCCACATGAAGTCTTGGCCACATTAACCAGTGGGTTAATGTGGCCACAAGTAGTCTTGTCCACATTAACCAGATTGGGTTAATGTGGCCACGTGAAGTCTTGGCCACATTTACCAAATTGGGTTAATGTGGCCACATGAAGTCTTGGCCACATTAACCAGATTGGGTTAATGTGGCCATGGCCAGGTTTAGCCACATTCAACAAATTGGGTTAATGTGGCGACATGAAGTGTTGACCACATTAACCCATTTTGGTTAATGTGGCCACATGAAGTCTTGTCCACATTAACAGATTGGTTAATGTGGCCCGCGTGAAATCTTGGCCACATTTACCAAATTGGGTTAATGTGGCCACATGAAGTCTTGGCCACATTTAATATTCAATGGTTGGTTAATGATTAATGTTCAATGGTTGATACTCAATGGTTGGTATTCAAATGATTTATGTTCAATGGTTGATATTCAATGGTTGATATTCAAAGGTTGTAAACGTTTACAACATTTTTAGTGAAGCAGCATTTTTAGTACAACATTTCTGTGTACCCCAAACCCTGTGAATCCTAAAAACCCTGTGAATTGCTTTACAGTTATAGACGTTCACAACATTTTTAGTGAAGCATGAACCAAATTGAGTCTGAATTCAAAAGTTTTCAGTCTGTATTTCAGAAAATTTGCCCAGAGGGCTTTACATCTAAATGCCGAACTCACAATTTACTTGAGCCCCTGGAGGCTTGAAATCGAGCCCAAGGCTTTTTACAAGAGAAAAAAACGTTCGAAAAGGCCCCCTGGAGGCCACCAAATTGAGTCTGAATTCAAAAGTTTTCAGTCTGTATTTCAGAAAATTTGCCCAGAGGGCTTTACATATAAATGCCGAACTCACAATTTACTTCAGCCCGGAGGCTTTGAAATCGTCCCGGCAAGGCGAAGGCTTTTACAAGAGAAAAAAAAGTTCAAAAAAGCAGGAGGCTGCATGTACAAGAAAAAAAAACAGGGAGCCCAAAGATGTACATTCCTAAACAAAGGAGGCCCAAGCTTTCACTCTTCTTCTTCCTCTTAGCATCATCTACGTGTCCGCAAACGATTAGAAAATTGAAATGTAAATGAACAAAATTCAAACTTCAAAACTACCTTTCAGCCAGAGGAGCCACTCCTCGAAATCCTCCTCTTCATCCTCTGTGGAATCTGCATCCTCTTCATCTTCCTCTGCTTCCTCCGACGAAGACCAGACGTTGTCTTCAGGAGATATCCCGCCCTCAAGTTGGGCCGTGAAGAATTCACAGCTACCGAGAGACTCTTCTTCCTCCTCGATTCTGAATCGGAAGAGGAAGAGGATGACCACGTATCCACGAGGCTTCAAAAAACCTCGGCCGAGGGGTGGGAATTCCACCGGGGCTGTCAGGAGGTCTCTTAGAAGAGACCTCGGGTTTCTTCTCAAGAAACTTGTTGGCACAAGTGCATCTCTTCATGTTCGATGTTGGCGGGAAAAAAAAAATTGGGGAAGAAATGAAACCCCAGCGGGCATATATATCTGCGAATTAATACGATAAATCGAGGAAATTATTTCAGACAATCAATTTAATTATTATTATCCCATAGATTCCTAAAAATCATTATTTCGTAAGCCGAATTTATTAATTATTAGGGAAAAACTCCAGATTACCCTTATGTTTTGACTTATTTTCCGACATACCCTAACTTTTCAAATATTAATGGATTGCCCCCGTCAAGCGTATTTTGCATTGTAGTTTTTCGTTTGTCACAACATACCCTCCAGTTTTTAGATTTCTTCAAATACCCTTTTGCAAGCCAGATGCGTTTCCGCTCCCTTGATTTCTAGAAAAAGCTTATGCTTTTCGATTGCCCGCAACAAGAAACTTTTTCGGTGCTTTATGCTATTTGATTGCTATTATTTTGGGTTTTAGGTTCGATTGGAGCAAATCCGAAATCCTCGGCATATAGCGAAGAACGATCTAATGACATGCAAGATTGGGCGACATCAAATCCGATTTCTTCGCCAGATTTTCTCATTTTACGATCTGATTTGTCGATTCCTTGATTTCTTGACAAATTGCCGATTTGGGTGTCGATTGGAGCAGCCGATTGTAGCGGTCGAGCTTGACCGGCAATTGGGCGGCCGATTATTCTTTGCTCCATATTGGAATTCCTTGTGCACATGCCTTGGTATTCCTTGTGCTCAAATCTCGTGCTCAAATCCCAAGCATCAAATTCGATTCTGATTTTCAAGCATCGATCGAGGCGGGCATATATCGAAAGCGGCCGGTTAGCGAGGCATATATCGAGAAGCGGGCATATATCGAGCATCGATCGTGAGCGCGGTTGTAGCAACAAATTCCGATTCGATTTTCATTTTCCCACGAGGCAGCGGACCGGAGGAAGATTCCGATTCGATTTCCATTTTCCCACCATTTTACACATAGATTCCCCGATCTTGCCACGATTTGGATTTTGCCAAACACTTTACCGCGGCTAGAGGATTTTGCCACAAGACTTTTGCCACGCACTATTCTATGGAGCTGCAACAAGGCTCTAGTTGGCCTTCATTGAAGGAATTGAAACTAGCCGTGAAAGAACATGCCATATCCAACCATGTGGAACTCAAAGTGTTAAAGTCCGATAAGACAAGGTATTTTGTGATTTTCCTTCTCATATGCTATACAAGATTTATAAGTAGCAAAATTCATTTTCTTGTTTATTTATTGTAGATACATTGTTTATCCATTGTTTATTTGATTTTCTTGTTTATCCATTGTCTATACATTGTTTGTTTGTCTATACATTGTTTATCCATTGTAGATACATTGTTTATCCATTGTTTATTTCATTTTCTTGTAGATACACAGTGACTTGTGGTGCTGGGAATTGCAATTGGCGTCTTCATGCTTCTATCATAGAAAATGGTCCCCAATCTTAATCAAGAAGTTTGAAGTCGCGGCATGGCTGTCTTTGGAGCAGCTCGTCTTGGCAACAAAGAAGTTAGCACGGAGTGGCTTGCTAATCGCACTATTGAAAGATTCGAGACCAGCCTACTTTGCGCCAAAAGATCTGGTTGGTGATGTCGAGAGAAGAAGGTATAGCAATATCTTATAGCCTTGCATGGAAAGCAAAAGAAGCGGCAAACTCCCAAATCCATGGTGATCAATGTGAGGCCTATAAGAAATTGGAGGGATATTGTGAAGAAATATTGAAGATGAATCCGGGAAGCATAGCATTTGTTCAAGTCTCCCGAGGGTCGTTTCTTTCGACTTTTATTGCTTATAATGCTAGTTTGAAGGGATTCTCTTTCTTGCGGACCCGATGATAGGTTTGGATGGCACCCATTTAAAGGGACGATATCTTGGTATACTATTGCAGGCTACAGCAATAGATGGGAATGATGGATTGTTTCCAATTGCTTTTGCCGTAGTAAGTGCTGAAAATGATGATAATTGGGTATGGTTCCTTCAAAATTTGAAGAATTGTATGCATCATGCACAACAAATCACTTTCATTTCAGATAGACGCCGAAGGTTTGGTTGAAGGTGTTGAGATTATTTTTGGGGCACAAGTACCTCATGCTTATTGCATGCGCCATTTAGCTGACAATTTTAGGAGGGTCTTCAAGAGTACAACCCTTGTGCATTTGTTATGGAATGCAAAGACGCGTTACCAATCTTGTAGAAAATATGATGAAGTGATCTCTGAAATGCGTGCTGCTAATGCCCAAGCTACCATTTGGATACTTGCTGCAGCTGATCCTATACATTGGGCGAACTCAAAATTCAAGGGGACGGAGGTATGGTCATCTAACTTCTAATATTGCGGAATCTCGAATTCTTGGTTGCGTGAACCTAGGAGTTGCCCTGTATTAGCTATGTTGGAGTTAATTCGGCATAAGTTAATGACATGGTTCCATGAACGTCGACAACAAAGCGTAATCCTACATATAGTAGGCGCCAATATGCACGCTTGGCATTGACTCCACGTCTTGGCCGAGGATGTGAAGAGAGCATGTGATCGTATTTCTTCTGGATTATTGCAAAAGATCGAAGTTGAGTATGAGATTTTGTCTTCAAAATCTAGGATTGTGAATTTGGAAATGAGAACATGCTCTTGCGTTGAATGGCGGCGGGGAGGGTATTCCTTGTGCACATGCAAAGATGTGCAATACTATATAGAAATGGCGTGTTGAGCTATGCTCATCAAGCATTTTTCTCACTTCCTACTCAAACCTACGGGGGAGATCATGCACCCGTTATTGTTCCTAATGTTCTAGGTACAATGTTGCCTCCAAATGACAAAGAGAAGACCTCCAGACGCCCAACAAAGAGGATTCGTAAGGGTGAAGAAGAAGTGAAGGAAGTTCATCATTGTAGTAGATGCAAGGGTCGGGACCACAACTCAAGGACATGCACGGCACCCATCTAGTTAGCAATGCGTCCATTGTGTTTATTGTGCTTCAAAACAATGTTTATGAGATGTAAGTTAATCTTGGCCTACTTTGGCATTTGAAATTATCTTGTTGAATTTTAATGATGTATGGAGCATTCAAAAACAAACGTTTGGGCTCAAGGGTATAAAATTTGAAACTTTTGAAATTTGGAATAAAACACACGTTAGAGGCATCAAGGGTATTTTGTGAATTTGAAGGAAACATAAGGGCATTTGAAAAATTATGTCAAAACATAAGGGTATTTCAACAATTATCAAAACTACATTATACATTGTACATTGACCAGGGGCATTCCATTAATATTTGAAAAGTTAGGGGTATGTGGGAAAATATGTCAAAACATAAGGGTAATCTGGAGTTTTTCCCTAATTATTATCCCATATAATCCTATATATCATTACCAAGGTACACTCCATGCCCCGAAAAGTAGACAATTAGACTCGTAATTAAAAAGTAGACCATGGTCCAATATTCTAATAGTGAGAGCGCGTTCGAATGTCATTCAATTATTCTTAGTCATGTTCATGAAAAATTGGAGGGGTGCACTTTGAAGAAATAACCATTGGATTTAGAATATGACATTAACATTTGTTCCACTACAATGGCGGAGTTTGATAATGGTAGCATCATCATTTTGAAATGATAATTGTAATAATAAAATGATGTGCATCATTACTCATTGAAGAAAAGGTCACTACACTAGCAAATTAGTAATGTTTAAGGGTATGCTTAAGGGTATCCCTGATGCTTCGGGCTATGCTGCAGGTTGTGTTTAAAGCATAAAAGTAAGTTCAAAACTTTAAATGCCATAATTACATATAAACCTATTGACCCTATGGCCACATTAACCCAAGCCCACATTTACCCAAGATCACATTAACCCATGGCCACATTAACCCAAGGCCACATTAACCCATGGCCACATTAACCCATGACCACATTAACCCAAGGCCACATTAACCCAAGGCCACATTAACCCATGGCCACATTAACCCATGACCACATTGACCCTATGGCCACATTAACCCATGGGCCACATTAACCCAAAGGGCACATCAACCCTATGGCCACATCAACCCAAGACCTCATTAAGCCCATGGCCACATTAACCCATGACCACATTAACCCAAGGCCACATTAACCCAAGGGCACATTAAGCCATGGCCACATTAACCCATGGCCACATTAACCCATGACCACATTAACCGAGGCCACATTAACCCTATGGCCACATTAACCCATGGGCCACATTAACCCAAGGGCACATAAACCCTATGGCCACATCAACCCAAGACCTCATTAACCACATGGCCACATTAACCCATGACCACATCAACCCAAGGCCACATCAACCCAAGACCTCATTAAGCCCATGACCACATTAAACCATGACCACATTAACCCAAGGCCACATTAACCCATGGCCACATTAACCCATGGCCACATTAACCCATGGGCACATTAACCCTATGGCCACATTAACCCTATGGCCACATTAACCCATGGCCAATGACCACATTAACCCAAGGCCACATTAACCCAAGTCCACATTAACCCATGGCCACATTGACCCAAGGCCACATTAACCCATGACCACATTAACCCGGACACATTAACCCATGGGCATATCAACACTATGGCCACATCAACCCAAGACCTCATTAACCCATGGCCCACATTAACCCAAGGGCCACATTAACCCAAGACCACATAAACCCATGGCCACATTAACCCATGGCCACATTAACCCATGACCCATGGCTCCACGCCTCAATTTCATCCACATTAGGGTAATTGAATGTTCCATGCTATTTTAAGATAGAATTGTGAAAATTTGCCAAGGCTTCCATTAATGGTTAATATTCAATGGTTAATTGGTTGATATTCAATGGTTGGTTAAATGGTTCGTTAATGGGTTAATATTCAATGGTTGGTTAATGATTCAATCAACACGTGGTTAAAAACGTCGTGGATTGCATCCTGAAACTTTTCGGGGTAAAAAGAAACAGTTTCATCCTCCCGCTTCGATCTAGTGTCAGCGACAAGGTTCTTGCGGCGCCTCTTCTTCCAATGGCCATAACTTCGAAGCCGGCGTCCAATCCTTCGAATGTTGAAGGATCCGCCTCTTACGGGAGACCTAAGCCCGCCCGGTTCTAGAAGCGCAGTCTTCGGCGGTGAAATCAGCACCCCTTCGCCCACTTTCGGGAAGGCAAAGGTATGCAAGAGAAAGCACACGAAGCCCGGCCACCGGCAGCACATCCCAATGAGGAAGCCGGCCTGCAGGAGCGAGCAAAAGAAGATGAAGATCGTTCCGCGCCGTTAGTGACCTGTCGTCGGATGATGTGTCGGAGGACTCAACAGGGACACATAGGGTATGCATTTCCCGGGCATACCATCATAGGTCCGGACCATGGCCTTGTGAAGAAGTTTCAAGAGTTGAAAAAAGTTTATGTAATCAAAAGTCCGTAATGAAAAGTTTACGTTTCTGAAATAGTTTGTACAATGAAAAAGTTTCAGTAATGAAGAAATTCCTGTTCTAGAAAAGTCTCATGTTTCTGTCTCAGTTATTATAAAGAAGTTTTTGTTATAATAAAGTTACTGCAATAAAAAAGTACCATGTTTCTATTTCTGTTATGATAAACTTCCACAAAAATTATAGTCTACTTATTCAGCCTTCCCTTGGCCTTGCCTTTCTTAACATTCTTTGTGCTCACCAAGGTCTCCTGCAATTTGCCCAATACTACACTGTAGGTCTGCCTGCAATTTGCAACTTGCACTTTGCTGAACCATTCCGGACTGACCTGCACAATTGCACACAATTCAAGAATCAGAATTCATGAATCACAAGACAATGAATCTGCAATTCCACACAATTGCTTACCTCCACGAGCTTCCTTTGTGCAAATATTCACAATGAAATAATCGAACCATTGTCCCGTTTCGAGATTAGCATTTCAACCAGCGGTATTGAGAGCCGTCGGGAAATCAGGCCCCCAAAGGCCATGAACTTTCTTGTATGAATCTGATGTATAACACCGGAACCTTACATTAAAAGCAACACCGTAATTACATTAAAAAAAAGCAACACGGGGTTGATGCCTTACTCGCCAAATGGGCGTAGACTCGGCCGAGAATGCCGGTTTAGTGAGTCGAAATGAAGGCATCGGGGCAGCTTGTTCCAACACAATTGCAAATGTCTACATCTCCACAGTAGACAAACAAACTCCAATGGGAACTTCAGCAATAATGCAAGAAATGAGTTCAATTTCAGATTAAAAGCAGAATATGTAAATTGACTACTTACTTGGCACATATTGGCAGCCAATAGAAGAGCAAGTCTGAGCTCGGTCTGGGAGGGAGCAGTTTCTTCCATAAGGTATCAACATGCCTCAAATATAGTCCGAACAGACCAGGATGAAAGAACTGGTGGTACTTACGAGACTCCACGGGTATGAAGTGAGAAAGAATCCTGGGTTTTGGGCACAATCAGCCCTGAAAACACAATTTAAAAAAAGGGCAGCCAAAGGAACAGTAAACTTACATAAAATATGAGCCGACCGACTCCTCGTTCACCCAAGAAGCACCCACTTTCTCTGGATTGTCAGTACCCGGGTGCTCGAATGCTGCTGCATCTTCCTTGCTTATCACAAACTCACCCATCCGAGCTGATCCCCAAGACCACAAGGGGCTCTTTAGGTGCAGTGGCCAGAGACAACAATATGACAAACCTTCAGGAAGTTCTGACCTGCTAGATTTCAGTTTTCTTTTCTTGGAAGATAGGAACATGGTGTGCAGGTCTTCAACTTTCTGCAAGAAATCAGGATTGAGCACAAAATCAGCTTCTAAGGTGAGGACGGTTCTAACCCCTGGCTCAAGGGCTTCACGGGCTATCGGTATAAGATGAAGAGGCATTTGGCGAAGGGGAGTCGGGATCCTTTACACTAGAACTCTCGTTGCTTCAACCCTGAGGTCTTAATTGGAGCATTAATGCTCAACCCTACTGATCTGGCAAAGCTTAGTTGCTGAGGGGTTCGAGTGGGCCTCTAGTGCACTCTCCTCTGCTACATCTTCACTAGATTAGACCCATCATGTCTTTGACTTTGTCAAAATACCATGTGTTCTCCAAAAGTTCTGACTGCGGCTCATCCATGCAGGGATGCCATATTGACATCCAACTCCCTCTCGTGCCATTGTTCTTCTGTGCAATCAAAAGCATAAGACTCTTTGATATTCTTCTTGTACAGAGCTATTTTAGTGTTCTTGGATCTGTCCCATTCCAAAGCCCTCCTTTGCACATAATCCTCGGCATATTTCTTCACCTCCAAATCCTTCTCTGTGCCATCGGGCATGTCCACAAGTAGGGCATATGCAATTGCTTTTGAATCGCTGTGCCCTTCTCAAGAAGCGGCTCTGTTTTTACCTTCCACACGGCTGAACCGGATCCGGCCTATACTTCGAACATATTGGCTCGGGGTCCGCCTGGCCTCCTCCCCGTCTTAACTTGCTCCTGCATTCTCCTGCCCCAAGCTGCCCGCTCAACCTCCACAACCAGCCCATGCCTTCTCTTCAAATGCTCCTCTAGTCTAGCCCTCTTCCTCCCGTTCCACCCACAATCATCAGAGAGGCAACACCATTTGCTTCTTTTCTTACTGTAAAAAAAACCCCTTTCCCGGGCCTGATCATCCACCTCGGAATCTGCCTGATGCATGGGTTGTTGGGCCTCCAGTTTCCCAGCAGCACTGCGCGAAGCCTTCTTGAGCTTCCTCAGAGAAGCAGGATGCTTGGAATCGACCTCACTTTGGATTTTTACTGCTGCCCCCGATTCCTTCAAATCCCTCAAAGCTGCTGGTAGCTCTTCCACATTAGGCAAGAAAGCTTCATCTCCATCTGAACTCTGGGGCGAATCCGACAAATCCGACCTACTTGCCTCGCTCACAGACATTTCTTCAGCAACGGTTGCACTGATCGAACTCGCCATAGCCCTAATCGATGCGCAGTATGGAGCCCTGTTTCTGCTTGAAGCCCGAGATATCAGAAATCAGAGTTCTTCCTTTTCCCCAATTTTTGGCCTACTCGTACGAGCCTAATGGTTTGGACATAGGAATTGATTGGCACAGTTTCGCCACCCCAGAAAGAATGATTGCCACATATTGGCTGATTAATCATGGCTTATAGGAGGGCATATTAACCCATGATTTTCGTGGATGCATTGTCGAAGATTTTAAGTGCAACCTATGACCACATTAACCCTATGGCCACATTAACCCTATGGCCACATTAACCCTAGGAAAAAACTCCAGATTACCCTTATGTTTTGACTTATTTTCCGACATACCCCTAACTTTTCAAATATTAATGGATTGCCCCTGGTCAACGTATTTTGCATTGTAGTTTTTCGTTTGTCACAACATACCCTCCAGTTTTTTCGTATTTCTTCAAATACCCTTTTTGCAAACGGTACGTTTCCGCTCCCGCCAGTTTCTAGAAAAAGCTTATGCTTTTTCGGTGCACAGCAAGAGCTTTTTCGGTGCTTTATGCTATTTCGGTGCTATTATTGTTGGTTTTAGGTTTCGATTGGAGCAAATCCAAAATCCTCGAAGATATAGCGAACGATCTAATGACATGCAAGATTGGGCGAAAGATCAAATCCGATTTCTTCAGCCAGATTTTCTCATTTTTACGATGCAGATTTTGTGATTCCTTGATTTCTTGACAAATTGCCGATTTGGGTGTCGATTGGAGCAGCCGATTGTAGCGGTCAGGCAATAAGCGTGGCGACCGATTGTTGCTTGCTCCATATTGGAATTCCTTGTGCACATGCCTTGGTATTCCTTGTGCTCAAATCTACGTGCTCAAATCCCAAGCATCAAATTCCGATTCGATTTTCAAGCATCGATCGGGCGTGGCATATATCGAGGCGGCCAGATTGTAGCGGGCATATATCGAAGCGGGCATATATCGGCATCGATCGAGCAGCAGATTGTAGCAACAAATTCGATTCGATTTTCATTTTCCCCACGGATTTGCAGCGGTGGAGGAAGATTCCGATTCCTGATTTCCATTTTCCCACAGATTTTACACATAGATTCCTGATCTTGCCACAGATTTGGATTTTGCCAAACACTTTACACAGCTAGAGGATTTTGCCACAAGACTTTTGCCACAGACTATTCTATGGAGCTGCAACAAGGCTCTAGTTGGCCTTCATTGAAGGAATTGAAACTAGCCGTGAAAGAACATGCCATATCCAACCATGTGGAACTCAAAGTGTTAAAGTCCGATAAGACAAGGTATTTTGTGATTTTCCTTCTCATATGCTATACAAGATTTATAAGTAGCAAAATTCATTTTCTTGTTTATTTATTGTAGATACATTGTTTATCCATTGTTTATTTGATTTTCTTGTTTATCCATTGTCTATACATTGTTTGTTTGTCTATACATTGTTTATCCATTGTAGATACATTGTTTATCCATTGTTTATTTCATTTTCTTGTAGATACCACGATTGACTTGTGGTCTTTGGGAATTGCAATTACGTCTTCATGCTTCTATCATAGAAAATGGTCCCCAAAGGCGCAATCAAGAAGTTTGAAGTCGTGTAATAACCGTCTTTGAGCAGCTTCGCCTTGGCAACAAAGAAGTTAGCACGGAGTGGCTTGCTAATCGCACTATTGAAAGATTCCGAGACCAGCCTACTTTGCGGCCAAAAGATCTCGTTGGTGATGTCAGGAGAGAAGAAGGTATAGCAATATCTTATAGCCTTGCATGGAAAGCAAAAGAAGCGGCAAACTCCCAAATCCATGGTGATCACGTAGAGGCCTATAAGAAATTGGAGGGATATTGTGAAGAAATATTGAAGATGAATCCAGGAAGCATAGCATTTGTTCAGAAGTCTCCTGAGGGTCGTTTCTTTCGACTTTTTATTGCTTATAATGCTAGTTTGAAGGGATTCTCTTCTTGCAGACCAGTGATAGGTTTGGATGGCACCCATTTAAAGGGACGATATCTTGGTATACTATTGCAGGCTACAGCAATAGATGGGAATGATGGATTGTTTCCAATTGCTTTTGCCGTAGTAAGTGCTGAAAATGATGATAATTGGGTATGGTTCCTTCAAAATTTGAAGAATTGTATGCATCATGCACAACAAATCACTTTCATTTCAGATAGACAGAAAGGTTTGGTTGAAGGTGTTGAGATTATTTTTGGGGCACAAGTACCTCATGCTTATTGCATGCGCCATTTAGCTGACAATTTTAGGAGGGTCTTCAAGAGTACAACCCTTGTGCATTTGTTATGGAATGCAGCACGTGCCAATACTGTAGAGAAATATGATGAAGTGATCTCTGAAATGCGTGCTGCTAATGCCCAAGCTACCATTTGGATACTTGCTGCAGCTGATCCTATACATTGGGCTTAACTCAAAATTCAAGGGACAGAGGTATGGTCATCTAACTTCTAATATTGCAGAATCTCTGAATTCTTGGTTGCGTGAACCTAGGGAGTTGCCTGTGTTAGCTATGTTGGAGTTAATTCGGCATAAGTTAATGACATGGTTCCATGAACGTCGACAACAAGCAGAATCCTACATAACAGAGGCAGGCCAATATGCACAGTTGGCATTGACTCCACGTGCTGAGCAGGATGTGAAGAGAGCATGTGATCGTGGGCGCTCTTACCGGATTATTGCAAAGATCGGTTGAGTATGAGATTTTGTCTTCAAAATCTAGGATTGTGAATTTGGAAATGAGAACATGCTCTTGCAAAAGAATGGCAGCAGGAGGGTATTCCTTGTGCACATGCAGCATGTGCAATACTATATAGAAATGAGCGTGTTCAGAGCTATGCTCATCAAGCATTTTTTCTCACTTCCTACTCTGAAACCTACAGGGAGATCATGCACCCCGTTATTGTTCCTAATGTTCTAGGTACAATGTTGCCTCCAGCGACAAGAAGACCTCCAGGGCGCCCACGAACAAAGAGGATTCGTAAGGGTGAAGAAGAAGTGAAGGAAGTTCATCATTGTAGTAGATGCAAGGGTCGGGACCACAACTCAAGGACATGCAGGGCACCCATCTAGTTAGCAATGCGTCCATTGTGTTTATTGTGCTTCAAAACAATGTTTATGAGATGTAAGTTAATCTTGGCCTACTTTGGCATTTGAAATTATCTTGTTGAATTTTAATGATGTATGGAGCATTCAAAAACAAACGTTTGGGCTCAAGGGTATAAAATTTGAAACTTTTGAAATTTGGAATAAAACACACGTTAGAGGCATCAAGGGTATTTTGTGAATTTGAAGGAAACATAAGGGCATTTGAAAAATTATGTCAAAACATAAGGGCATTCCAAACATTTTTGCAAAACTTAAGGGCATTTTGTGATTCTGGAAACTTTTGAAATTTGAAATAAAACACACGTTAGAGGCATCAAGGGTATTTTGTGAATTTGAAGGAAACATAAGGGCATTTGAAAAATTATGTCAAAACATAAGGGTATTTCAACAATTATCAAAACTACATTATACATTGTACATTGACCAGGGGCATTCCATTAATATTTGAAAAGTTAGGGGTATGTGGGAAAATATGTCAAAACATAAGGGTAATCTGGAGTTTTTCCCTTAACCCTATGACCACATTAACCCATGACCCTATGATCTATGGCCACATTAACCCTAGGGCCACATTAACCCTATGGCCACATTAACCCTAGGGGCCACATTAACCCTATGGCCACATTAACCCTATGACCACATTAACCCATGACCCTATGATCTATGGCCACATTAACCATATGGCCACATTAACCCTAGGGCCACATTAACCCATGACCCTATGACCCTATGGCCACATTAACCCCACGAGCCTTTGGCCACATTAACCCTATGGCCCCTAGGGCCACATTAACCCTATGGCCACATTAACCCTAGGGCCACATTAACCCTATGGCCACATTAACCCTATGACCACATTAACCCATGACCCTATGATCTATGGCCACATTAACCATATGGCCACATTAACCCTAGGGCCACATTAACCCATGACCCTATGACCCTATGGCCACATTAACCCCACGAGCCTTTGGCCACATTAACCCTATGGCCACATTAACCCAAGGCTACATTAACCCATGGCCACATTAACCTATGGCCACATAAACCCATGGCCACATGGCCACATTAACACAGTGTCCACATTAACCCTATGGCCACATTAACCCTATGGCCACATTAACCCAAGGCTACATTAACCCATGGCCACATTAACCTATGGCCACATAAACCCATGGCCACATGGCCACATTAACACAGTGTCCACATTAACCCATTGGCCACATTAATCCATTGGCCACATTAACCCATTGCCCATATTAACCCATTGCCCACATTAACCCATGGCCACATTAACCCATGGCCACATTAAACCATAGTGGTTAATGTGGCCACCTTAAGTCATGGCTACATTAACCATGGCCACATTAAACGATAATGGTTAATGTGACCACTTTAGCCCATGGCCACATTAACCCTAAGTGTTAGTGGCTTTTCCTTTAAAGTGTGCTACCATGGTATAAAGTGTGGTATTCAATGGTTGGCACATGACCACACTAACCTATTGCCACATGGCCACATTAACACAGTGTCCACATTAACCCATTGGCCACATTAATCCATTGGCCACATTAACCCATTGCCCACATTAACCCTTTGGCCACATTAACCACCATGGGTTAATGTGGCCATGGCTTAATGTGGCCAATGGTTAATGTGGCCAGTTTAGGCCATGGCTACATTAAACCATGGCCACATTAACCCATGGCCACATTAAACCATAGTGGTTAATGTGGCCACCTTAAGTCATGGCTACATTAACCATGGCCACATTAAACGATAATGGTTAATGTGACCACTTTAGCCCATGGCCACATTAACCCTAAGTGTTAGTGGCTTTTCCTTTAAAGTGTGCTACCATGGTATAAAGTGTGGTATTCAATGGTTGGCACATGACCACACTAACCTATTGCCACATTAATCTATGGCCACATTAACCCATGGCCACCTTAACCCATTTTGGTTAATGTGGCCACTGTAGTTTAGTCAACATACAATTACAACAGTAATAGAGTTCAATAGTATGATATAATATATTTCAAAGGTAATACAAGGCTAATGGTAATTCAATCCGAAACAACTTCAGTCCTGCATGGCCTCTGCCTGCACGCTCTCGACGGTAACTTCAGGCACAGATATGGACTCCCACCACAACATGTGGTCGAGGACTTCGCAAAGACTTGCATCAAACCCTGCGGACATCTTGATGAGACGCTTCTTCTCCAACTTGCGTGTCTCATACAGTTTAACAAAACAGGGCTTCAGAGTGTTGCCCTGCCACAGGAAGTCCAAAGCCAGCAATTTCTTCAATGCCTTGGCTTGGATAATGCGCATTTTCAACTCAGCTATCATTGCTCCCTCTGTCGGCCTATCATTGTCATCTATGTAATGCCGGGGCTGGTTCAAGTTGATCTCACCTTTCTCCACTCTCTCTGTATAAATAAAACGTGTAGCTACAATCAAATCACAACCACAAATAAACAATTCATATGAAGGAAAAAAAGCAGATGCTCACTTGTAAATGTGTGGATACTGTTATTCTCTGCAAGAATTGTTCCAACGTCCTCCTGAAGCCAATTCAAGTGAACCACGACATCTTCAATAGTGTGAACATTGGGGACACTGCACTCAGCAAGCTGTTGCCTGGTCCTCACCATGTTTCTTCGATTGCTTGATCTCAACTGAATTGAAACCCAATGAATTGCCTTAAACCCTAACCCACGACATCCCATATATACCCTAAACCCATGACCGTTGTAGTGACCGTTGTGGTGGACATTTTGAAAATCTATGGCCACATTAATCCCCTCGATTGATGGCCACATTAACCATGGGTGACCATGTGACATTACCTGAAATGGAAGTGAAATAAAATCGCCTAGTTAAGCTTGGTATGGCAACGTGCGTGGCGGGCCGTTGAAGTTGTAAGGAATGAAGCGATGATATGACTGCAGGACAGAAATGATTCGGTTCAAGGGACTTCTGCAGGTACGGTTGGCAGGTTGCAGTTAATGCGGATTTGGCATGGCATGGCAAGTAGCATGGGATATCCCGCATGGCTGCTCTCGCATGGCATCCTGCCCCATGAATGGGTTAATGCGCCAAAACCCCATGGCCATCAATCGGATGGATGGCGGGCATGGCAATGTAGTGGTTGATAACGGGAAATCTGGCCACATTAACCAGATCCCGCTTGAGATATACGGACTTCCAGAAGACAGATGATCGGGCCTGATAATGGTTGTGATCTATCGCTCTTCTCTGCTCGATCTTCACAGTATCACGTCCGACTTGGAGGAACGCCACCGCAAAAGAAAGGAAAAAAATCATGATACAGCAATCGGCTTCTGCATACGGCGACCCTTTAAAGGCATTGAAGTCCTGGCTCCATTGTAACCTTAAAGTGATTGAAGACCTAAAACAACACATTCTGGAGATGTGCGACAGAAAGCAAAGGACTAATCGGACTCAGAGATCCGGCGTCCGAAGATAGAAGAGAAGCTTGCCTGCCCCGAGGCGACCGCCCTAGTTGCATTAATAAAATTTCAATAAAGGAGGCTTGAAAAAAAAAGAAAAGGCAGTTATTCCGTGACCCTTTCCATCTCCGTGCCCATTTTTGGAAGATTTTCTAATTTCCCTGGCCTTAGATTTGCGAATGTAGAGATCTAACGGTGCAAAATAAGGCACATCAGATTTTGATGACATGGAAATTACACGTGGATAGGCTAGAATTTGAGGAAAGGCTGTAGGCCCGGCAGGCTGGTGTGCTAATAAGTAGAAAATTTCAAAGATATATTATTTTGATGTTATTATATCGCGACATTTGAATGAGGTGTTTTTGGACATTAACAATGTGGCCAATTAAGACCTCAAACTTGCATATAATAGAGGAGTATAATGTTGTACATTAAAGGACTTTTTAAGCAATTTAGATGACACCTCATTAGACACAGCCAAAGTAATGAGCCATAGAAAGAATAGTGCCACAAAGAAAGGATGGCATATCAGATGGGAGAAAGCTCCAAATAGTCCAAGATCCAAATAAGACTACAAAAACGTTGAGCCTTTTCGACGTCTATATCGACCTTTGAACGTCGATGCAACGTCGATCATCGACGTTCAAAGGTCGACGGTAAACCTCTGTATCGACTGACGACCGTCGATCGTCGACCAAAAACCGTCGAAATACGTGTCGAAATAGTGGCGTCGATGGTCGACGATGAATCGCCGATCATCGACCGGTCGTGACGTGGCGATGCCACGGTGATGCCACAGCCGCCCAAACGTCACCGCTTCAATGAACGCGTCGATGATCGACGTTCACCGGCGATCCATGGTGGCGCGGTCATGGTGGCGTGCCACGGAGGTTCACGGCGGTCGCGGTCGCGTTTGGTGTGGTGTGCCACTTACGCCGGCGTCGATCATCGACGTCTCTAAATATTAAAAAAAAATTAAAAAATTTAAAAATTTAAAAAATTTAATGGGTGCAATTTAAGACATATTAAGTTGTAAAGACTTCAAATTTTATTTATCAAATAAAATATTTGGAGAAATCTAAATTAATCAATTAAAATCTAATTAAAAACAACTAAAATCTAAATTAATCAATTAAAATCTAAATTAATCAATTAAAGATCGTTCTTAAAATAGACTTAGGTATCAGAGGCGTACACGTAATCAAAATATAAAAAGTAGTGAGAAAATATACTTTCAAAATCATATTCAACAAAAGTTAATGTATCATTGAACTACAAAATACGTAAAGTCTATTCACCACACTTGGAGTTGGAGAATAGCGAGACATAACATAAAAATCGAAGAGTTCAAGCTGCGCTACCGTATGACCTCTCGTCTTCCTCGTCGTCCTGCCATGAAAACATATCACGAAGCTTAAAGCTAAATACTTGCAAAGAATTATGTAGTGAATAATACATACATCACCCTTTTCACCAAGAGCGATTCGGATGGCCGCCGCATTGCCCAATCGATTAGCCCTTTCGCGATCATCTCTAGTCGCTGGCCGTTTAAGGATTGTTTGGCACAAGCTGTTAAAATTACTATAACCACCAGATCCAGTCATGTTGGTAGCATAACGCTCCGATTCTGCGTCGTACCTTGCTGCCAAAGCTGGCTGAGTTGCCGCTACTCCTCTCGCTGACAATATGTTGGCCTTGCAAGACTGCAACACAACACAAGTCCTTAGTCCCTTTATATTAATCTAGATATATGTCTAGGACTTGTGCTAAGCATTAGAGATGTACTACGAATGACGCTTCGGTCATCCAATGGGGTCGAGTCGCTTCTTCTATCGGGACATTTTCCATATCAGCATGTTTTATCAGTCTCTTCTTCTGGTCGTGTCTGCATAACGTAAATCAAACATGAGTACGATATTGATCACGATTAAGAACAAGGGAAGGTAATACCTCATGGCTTTAACATGTTGACCAGCTCTGTTCATCACAGTCGTTTTGAGCTCAGGATATTCCTCCTCTAGCCTATTCCTTAGTTCTATTTTCTCTGCATCAAATGAGTCATCCCTCCAAGTACCCTTGTGGACGTTGGTAACAATGTTGTTCGTGAGGGCATTCAGTCTTCTATAAAATTCCTCTCCATCTTTAGTAGTGCCCAGCGGAAACTTGTGTTCGCTTCACTCAACAAAGAAAATCGACTTCAAAGTTAATACATATGAATAAGTGTTAGTGAACCATAAATTACGTAATTGAAGACGAACTCACTCATATAAGAAGTGGTGTGCACGTTCAGTGGGCGGTCCAGAAGCCTCTCTAGCTGAAGCTGAAGAGGAAAGTCGGGGGACCTTATTTTGCCGTCGACGCTCATTACCGACGCTCCTTCGGGGAGGTTCCTGAGGCTCGCCCTGATATTCGCCAGTGTAGGCAAAGCTATGTCGAGCGGGAACACCCCTCGCCCTAGTTGCGGCCAGGGCCCTTTGCACGCTGGCTAAATTCTTCAGCGACAACGCGTTGGCGTGGCTGAAACTGACCCGTCGTTGGGTGGTGTGCTTTCTTCCCCGGTGAGACCATGCGTGATATGACGGAGATCCATACTCGAGATCGTGGGATCCTCGTCCTCGAGATGAGCCCTCGCCTCTTATTCTTCTTGGGCTGCGGTTGCGTCTGGGGTTGGTACCCAAACAGGCCCCAAATATAAGGGTGCAACCCAAGCACACGAAGAAAAGAACAATGGTGGATATGCACCCTACATTTAGAAAAATATTTATTAGAATATATTAAAAATAAACTACTAACCTAAATGTTAACCTAGCTAATAATGCATACCAAATCCGCAAAATGGTTTAGGTGGCGGTGGCGGACTCCGTCCGAACCAAGTACTTCCCCAAACGTGGGCAAACGCGGGTTTGTTGTCGTCAAGAATGTTGTCAATCCACCAAAGTAACAGGGTTGGCAACCCATAGTAGGTCACTTGTGACTAAAGCTCATGATTCTTTGGACATGCACAAGTACCCCTAAGTTATTAATATTGAGTGTGTTGAATGACATATTAAGAAATTAAGAAACCTTAATTACATAGAAACTTCATTGCACATTTAACAAGCTTTGTTTTATTATATTGACAGAATAAAAGTTTGACGATATTAACATGGCTCGACTTACAAATGTCTTTAAATATTTACTAGTTACACAACGTTCTAGACAAGGTATACAATGTCTAATTCATTCTTTAAGTCTTTTAAAACAAAACTTTGACATCTCCAAGGCATCCATGCACTTCATATGTCGTCTTTGTCTCACAACCATGGTGGAAGATATTCCAACACTTTGTAAGGCTTCAACAACTTCGGAAGCTTTGCATCGTTGTTGTGAACACGTCGCGTGATGAGCCATCATTCTTGTTTTTGCTCCTCCAACTTGTCAAGACGTTGTTGGTACATATGTGTTGGATTGATGTATTGGCCATTGTCGACATTGTTAAACCACTCCATTCGTCAGCATAGCTTGCACAAAATCAAGGAGCATGTCATAGATGTATCCCAATGCATAGACATCATGAATTTCGTCCCCCAAACCACGATCATCATCCTTGATTTCTCAAAGACACTTTTCTTGTACCAAGGATATTTAAACTTGTCCATCTGAAAGTGAGTATTGGCTCTTCAACATGGGACGGCGTTCTTTGCAATAATAATGTAATGCGTCATCCCAATCACCAATTGCCACCCAAACATTTGTGTACTTGTCGTCAAAATGTAATTTGACTCTTTTGCAATTGAGCTTTGTGTGAGTAAAGTGGCCCTTGTGGATCTCAAATGACACCTTCGCTGGGGCAAGAGCTATCTCTGGAACATACTGATATACAACTCTCATTCGAGCCCTAACTTCAGCGGATATGTGTTTAGGAGGCCTTTTTGTCGTGTGGGCTATTGCGTTTGACCATCTCCTATAACGTGAAAGGTCCTGAGGTAAATAGTCAAACAAGTGTGCAAGTGTTTCTCCATTCATAAATGGTAGAATCACCATTGGCCCTATGGTACCCCCAAATAGAGCTAGCAACTTCATAAGCAAGTCCAATGGGTGTAGCCAGGTCTGCGGATCTCACGGACTCTTGAAGCGTATATATTTTTTGGGCCTTCTCATATGACATGCTCCTATCTCCCCTTTATAAACCCATCCAAAGATAGAACTCATCATCTTGGAAGTGTTGTGTTTTAATGATCTTGATTTGATATGTGCTATGAGTTGATCTCTCTTCAATCAAAGCATCGGCTCTACGGACCTCTATGGGTATGGGTTCAACGAAGATTGATGTCTTCATGTGATTTTCCAAAGAAAAGTGGGGCATGCTAGGCCCTGCTCCCACTAGAGCTTCCCCTTGATGCAAGGCATTTCTTATTATCTCCAACCGGCGTGCATTGAGATCCTTAATGACATTCTTGTGATCTCTTGACGCCGCTTTTTGGAGGAATTCCAACTAGCTACCCATTCCTCGACCACGAGCCTTTGCATTGGGACTTTGAAGTCAGCGAATGGTTCAAACATGTCTCCGTTCGACCATGGGGTTTCCAAGCATTGACTTTACATGTGTGTTCAAGAGATGTCAACATTTCCTCCCTGGCACTGGCCATTTTGATGCTAACTCATTTTGACACTTCCTTTGGACATGCCTTACAAAATGGTCGAGGCGTTGACTAGTTTATGTCTCCTGTCGGGGGACTTTCGTTGGCACATATCTCATTTATGAGCACCGTCTAATCTCACTAAGCATTTGTGTCTTCACATTTGGGGCCATACCTACAAACCAAATTAAACTAATTTTATCGGCAATGCATAAAAAAAACAAAAGAAAAAAAGGATTCGTGGATTAACCTAAATACATTAGCAAATAAATTTACAAGAGTAGTAGGTGAGCTTGGACCCGAAGCACTTAGTCCCCTCCACTCAAGGTGGAGTCGACCATGCCCCTTGCCCAAGTCTCCCAAGTTTTTTTAAACCTAAACAAAGCATTAAACTTAAACGTATTAAAAATAAATTCTTACATGGAATAAGTACAAGGTGTTCGTTGTCGTTCGCAAAAGCAACGCATTTTGTTAGGAGTTATGCATGCAAAACAAGACATCCAATGGTTAGAAAAAAATATTAAACTAAGTAAGAAACAAAACATTGCAAGGTCATTCATCGACCTTGCATTAAAAAAAGAAAAAAACAAAAACAAAGGAAGCCGTCCTTCATCGACGAAGAAAATAATAGAGGAAGAATCGAAGAGGAAAAACGAATGGTGAAAAAGAATTCGAAGAAGAAGAATGGAGGAGGAGGAGGAGGAGGAAGAAGAAGAAAAAGTGGAGGAGGATGATGAAGAAGAAATAGAAGAAGACGAAGAAATAGAGGAAGAGATGATGAGAGAAAGGGATGTAAGAATTCGGAAAAGAATATAGAAGAGGGAGGGATTTGGAAGAAGGAAGAAGAAGCAAGAATTTGGAAGAGCAAATAAGCAAGAATAAAAAAAGGCATAAGAGGCCAAGATTGATGAGAATGGGAAGAACAAACAACAAGAACATAAATCCCTAAAACTTGGAAAAAACAAGCATGGATTCAAAAAAGAGATGGTTGATCCAAGCACATACCTTCCGAGCTTGCTTGGCAAAGGAAATGGGCTTCAAGACCGATGGGGCCAAAAATCGCGGAATAAATGCTCCTCCAAGTTTCTTGCTTGCTCGAAATAGGTCCGCGGTTTTCCGCTGTTTGAAATATTCTGAGCAACGTCGATAATCGGCGTCGCGGCGTCGATATCGACGCGTTCTGATAAACGTCGATGATCGACGGATATACCGACAAAACGGTCAATATCGACGTTGACCAAAAAAAAAGTTAATTGTACCTACAAAGGTTCGAATTGAAGCAAAACCCTGACATCCAAAACCCTAGCGGCTTTAAATATTCTTGGTTGAGGCAACAAGAGCTTGGCAGCTTCACATCTAGTTCTAGCAAGCATCCCAGCGTCTTTGGAGCGATCTAAGGTTACATTTTGTATTTCCTTTCTCTGCAATCACTCCTTGTTCATTATCGTTCTTAAGCCCCTTATTTGTAGCTCTTTCTAATGTGAGGATGCACGGGATGCCTCGCCTACTATCTGAATAACGCCATTGGAAAGACGCGTTTGAGTATGGTTGATCGTGTGCCGCCGGCGTCCGCGAAATCCTCCAGAACTATGCGATTCGCGAAGATGAAGCATTAGAGGAAATAGAAGACCGAGCTAGAGCATTGAAGAAGAAGATAGATGAATACAATAGTTTGCACGATATCTTGACCGTCGGTATTTGGAAGAAGTTGGCAAATTATATCGCGGGGAGCTGAATTTCTTTGAAGGCATTATTGGATGTCTTGACGACATTGAGTGTGAGGTCGTTCCTCTTTCACCTTTGAGGCAACCTCCGCGATCTCGACATTTTTAGCATGATATTTGTACTCTAATAATAGTATTTGGCGACATTGGATAAGTATTTGAGAATATTTGAGCATTTTGTTCAAGTTTTGGATCTTTATAATCGGTTATCTTTTGTTCTAGCATTTCTTATACTTATATTCTCATATTCAATCTAAGGATGTTATTGTTAGATAGGCTCGGTCTTGGATTGAAGTGGGAATAGCAACATCTCCTCTTGCATATGATTAAAAGCGGACTCATCTACATAGCATTGCAAAATCAAGATCCTATGCTCAAATTGGAATGTGCAATCTCACGCATATCGACCAATTGGTTGCGTTGATGGGGTCCGTCTCTTGGGGTAGGGTTAGGAGCTCGAATGTAACTCATGGCTTAGATAATCTTGAGATAGTTGATGACAATCGAAACCAAAGAGTAGAAAAGAAAAGGATGGAGCGATTCTTGCCTAGATGATGACGATCAAAGCCAAGTATGTCAAGTATTGAAGATGGAGATAAGGGTGGAACGCCAAAATATTATTACATTGCATGGCTTAGATAAAAGACAACATAAATGGTGTATATCCTAATTCCTTTCTTTGGAGAAATTGGCCCGTGACATGGTCACTAAGCGGTGCTGCATTGCCGGGGGCGACTCCACGAGAATTAGAATCTCGGGGATTTTAGGGTCCGTGCTGCGGGCGTCAACATCCCCACTCCATGTCAAGTCACGGTAGCAAGGTCCCGCCGAATCGACAAGGAGAAGGCCTCCAAAACATAAACCACGTGGGTTGCGGGTTCTAGAAGGGTTTGCGTTTTGGGGGCGAGACTTGGTCTGTTGCACTTGGGACCTGGCAGAAAGCTACAGTCGAGAATACGGACAAGAGGAACCGGCGGGCAGAGTTTGGGCCTGTCCTCCTCCGATGTGGCAAGTAGAAGTCGGGGGCGTTTTTTGCGGTGGCAAGACATTCATAAATTAGCAATTAATGCATTGTCTGAAAATAAATTCTGATTTTTTTGCGCTAGATTCCTAATCCATCTCCAGCACACAGCCCAATTTTGAAATTTTCCCGGAGAAGGTCTAGGTCAAAGGGTTAGCATTAGAATGGTCGGGGCAGCCCGTTGCGGAAACCCGGTGGCACCCTTCCCCAAGTCAAACGAGGCGGGGACCTTGCGGGGATCCCTCACAAAGGGGGGAGTCCGGACCCCAAGAGGCGGGGATCCAAAAAGTTCCCGAGGCAGCCCTTCTGGCAGCTCCCCCCGCTGCGCTAATGACCACCCTCCCGGAGCCCGTTCCCCTATCCCCACCGTTGGATCCTTGGTTCGAGAGGCCCCTCTTGGGAAGGCCCAAAAGATTCCAGGATCGGTCCGGAGAACTTGTCAAACCGCGGCGTCCCGAGGTCGGCCTTGTAGAAACCCAGATGTCTTGTCGTTGGGGCATCGGGAGGCTCAGGAATGGCAAATCGACCACTACCAAAATCGTCCGAATGGCGAAATTACCCTAGGGAGCAAGTTACAAGGTCGGTTTTGCAAAAAAAAAAACACTCATGCCCTCCACGACGGTATCCATCCACATCCTAGGCCAATTGACTACGAGTGTGATGGAAGTGAGCTACTTTGGCTTCTTGGAGGTCGGGGTGGTCTTCGGCCCCGCGGAACTTGGTCCCGGGGGCAATGTCGATGTTAGGAGTCCATTAGCGAGCCAAATCGCGATTCGGAGGGGGAGGTCGCCCGTCCCGTCCCCGGGGCCTTGGGGAGAGGAAATTCGGGGCAAAAAGCACTTCCGGGGGGATTTTAGGGTCCATGCTCGCATCAACACCCCCACTCCCGCGTCAAGTCCGCGAGCAAGGTCCCGCCCGTCCCGATAAGGAGATGGCCTCCAAAGCGTAAACCCCGTGGGTTGCCCGGGTTCTAAAGGGTTTGCATTTTTGGGGGCGAGACTTGGTCTGTTGCACTTGGGACCTGGCGAGAAGGCGCAACCGAGAATCACGGAGCAAGGGGAACCGGGCCGGAGTTTGGGCCTGTCCTCCTCCCGATGTGGCAAGTAGAAGTGAGGGGGCTTTTTTGCGATGGCAAGACATTCATAAATTCGCAATTAATGCATTGTATGCGAAAAATAAATTCTGATCTTTTGCCAGCTGGAATCCTAATCCATTTCCAGCACACAGCCCAATTTTTTAAATTTTTAGGAGAAGGTCTAGGTCAAAGGGTTAGCATTAGAGCGGTCGGGGCAGCCCGCTGCGGGGCAACCGAGCTGCACCCTTCCCAAGTCAAGCGAGGCCAGGACCTTGGGGGGATCCCTCACAAGAGGGGGAGAGTCCGGACCCCAAGAGGCGGGATCCAAAAAAAGTTCGAGGCAGCCCTTCTGGCGGCTCCCGGGGCACGCGCTAATGACCACCCTCCCGGGCCGGTTCCCCCTATCCGGCCGTTGGATCCTCCGTTCGGGGGACCCTCTTCGGGAAGGCCCAAAAGATTCGAGTCGGTCAGGAGAACTTGTCAAACCGCGGGGCCCACGAGGTCGACCTTGTAGAAACCCTTGATGTCTTGTCGTTCGAGCGCGGGGAGGCCCGAATGGCAAATCGACCACAAATCGTCCGGAATAAGCGAAATTACCCTAGGAGCAAGTTACAAAGGTCGGTTTTGCAAAAGAAAGAAACACTCATGACCTCCACGCCCGGTATCCCCGCATCGACATCCTAGGCCAATTGTTTGCGAGTGTGATGGAAGTGAGCTACTTTGGCTTTCTTGGAGGTTGGGTGGTCTTCTGACCCGCGAACTTGGTCCCGGGGGCAATGTCGGCGTTCACGAGTCCATTGGCGAGAGCCAAATCCTTGGTCCGGAGGGGAGGTGCCCGTCCGTCCCCGGGCCTTGGGGAGAGGAAATTCGGGGCAAGCGGCTTCCGGGGGATTTTAGGGTCCGTGCTCGGCGTCAATACCCCCACTCCATGTCAAGTCCGCGGCAAAGGTCCCGCCCGAATCGACAATGAGAGGGCCTCAAAACGTAAACCACGTGGGTTGCCGGGTTCCTAGAAGGGTTTGCGTTTTGGGGGCGAGACTTGGTCTGTTGCACTTGGGACCTGGCCGAGAAGCTGCAGCCAAGAATCTGGAGCAAGGGGCCCGGCGGGCCGGAGTTTGGGCACATCCTCCTCCCGATGTGGCAAGTAGAAGTCGAGCTTTTTTGTGGCAAGACATTCATAAATTCGCAATTAATGCATTGTCACGAAAACAAATTCTGATTTTTTTGCCATTTGGATTCCTAATCCATCTCCAGCACCACAGCCCAATTTTCAGAATTTTCTGGAGAAGGTCTAGGTCAAAGGGTTAGCATTAGAGCGGTCGGGGCAGCCCGCGGGGCAACCGAGGCACCCACCCTTCCCCAAGTCAAGCGAGGCCGGGACCTTGCGGGGATCCCTCACAAGAGGGGAGAGTCCCACCCCAAGAGGCGGGATCCAAAAAGTTCCCGAGGCAGCCCTTCTGGCAGCTCCCGGGGGCTGCCGCTAATGACCACCCTCCCGAGCCCGGTTCCCCTATCCGGCCGTTGGATCCTCCGTTCGGGGGTCCCTCTTGGGGAAGGCCTAAAAGATTCCAGATCGGTCCGGAGAACTTGTCAAACCCAGAAGCCCCGAGGTCGGCCTTGTAGAAACTACGGTGTCTTGTCGTTCGAGACGCAGGAAGCTCGGAATGGCAAATCGACCACACCAAATCGTCGGGAATGGCGAAATTACCCTAGGGAGCAAGTTACAAGGTCGGTTTTGCAAAAGAAAGAAACACTCATGACCTCCACGACGGTATCCCGCATCGACATCCCTAGGCCAATTATTTGCGAGTGTGATGGAAGTGAGCTACTTTGGCTTCTTGGAGGTTGGGTGGTCTTCACCCCGGGAACTTGGTCCCTGTGGGCAATGTCGACGTTAGAGTCCATTGGCGAGAGCCAAATCGCGATTCCCGAGAGGGGGAGGTCGCCCCCGTCCCGTGGCCTTGGGGAGAGGAAATTCGGGGCAAGCGGCTTCCGGGGATTTTTAGGGTCCGTGCTTGCTCTGGCGTCAACACCCCCACTCCATGTCAAGTCACGGCGCAAGGTCCCCGCCCGAATCGACAATGAGAGGGCCTCAAAGCGTAAACCCCGTGGGTTGCCGGGGTTCTAGAAGGGTTTGCGTTTTGGGGGCGAGACTGGGTCTGTTGCACTTGGGACCGGCCGAGCTACAGCCGGAGAATACGAACAAGGGGAACTGGCGGAGCGAGTTTGGGCCTGTCATCCTCCGATGTGGCAAGTAGAAGTCGGGGCGCTTTTGCGATGGCAAGACATTCATAAATTCGCAATTAATGCATTGTGCGAAAATAAATTCTGATTTTTTGCCGGTGGATTCCTAATCCATCTCCGGGCCTACAGCCCAATTTTGAAATTTTGAGAAGGTCTAGGTCAAAGGGTTAGCATTAGAACGGTCGGGGCAGCCCGTTGCGGGGCAACCGAGGCTGGCACCCTTCCCCAAGTCAAAGCGAGGCGGGGACCTTGCGGGGATCCCTCACAAGAGGGGAGAGTCCGGACCCCAAGAGGCGGGATCAAAAAAGTTCCCGAGGCAGCCCCTTCTGGCGGCGCTCCCCCCGGGGGCTGCGCTAATGACCACCCTCCCGGGCCGGTTCCCCTATCCCGCCCGTTGGATCCTCCGTTCGGGGGCCCCTCTTGGAAGGCCCAAAAGATTCAGATCGGTCGGAGAACTTGTCAAAACCGGCGGCGTCACGAGGCCGGCCTTGTAGAAACCGCAGATGTCTTGTCGTTCGGGCACCGGGAGGCTCGGAATGGCAAATCGACCACAATCAAATCGTCAGGAATGACGAAATTATCCTAGGGAGCAAGTTACAAGGTCGGTTTTGCAAAAGAAAGAAACACTCATGCCCTCCACGACAGTATCCCGCATCCACATCCTAGGCCAATTGACTACGAGTGTGATGGAAGTGAGCTACTTTGGCTTCTTGGAGGTCGGGTGGTCTTACGGCCCGCGGAACTTGGTCCCCGTGGGGCAATGTCGACATTATCGAGTCCATTGGCAGAGCCAAATCGCGATTCCGGAGAGGGGAGGTCGCCCGTCCGTCCCCAGGGCCTTGGGGAGAGGAAATTCGGGGAGAGGAAATTCCGGGGGGATTTTAGGGTCCGTGCTCTGGCGTCAACACCCCCACTCCACGTCAAGTCACGGCGCAAGGTCCCGCCCGAATCTGACAAGGAGAGGGCCTCCAAAACGTAAACCCATGTGGGTTGCGGGTTCTAGAAGGGTTTGCGTTTTGGGGGCGAGACTTGGTCTGGACTGCACTTGGGACCTTCATAAATTAAGCCCGGCCGAGGCCGGAAGTTCTGATTTTTTACCCGGCCTTTCCTCCTCCCGGCCATGAGAATACGGGCAAGGGGAACGGACGGAGTGGAGTTGGGCCTTCATTAGAGGCCCCAAGGGCCTCCCCCTAGATGTGGCAAGTAGAAGTTAGGGGAGCGGTCCTGCTTTGGGGGTGGCAAGACATTCATAAATTCGCAATTAATGCATTGTACGAAAATAAATTCTGATTTTTTGCCAGCTGGATTCCTA
This sequence comes from Isoetes taiwanensis, assembly GCA_021234155.1. Taxonomy (NCBI): domain Eukaryota; kingdom Viridiplantae; phylum Streptophyta; class Lycopodiopsida; order Isoetales; family Isoetaceae; genus Isoetes; species Isoetes taiwanensis. The sequence continues at coordinate 362,776 of JAJEKV010000081.1, read as the reverse complement.
ATCCATCTCCAGCACATAGCCCATTCGGGCAGTCAGGCGATTGGACTTCACCCTTATGTCCAGAGTGTCTAGGTGGCATATGTTGGAGCCCGCGTGGAAGAAATTGCTTATGGAAGTTGCAATATTATTGTTGCCTATAGTATACACAAATAATCGTGTCAAAGTATTTTCTTATTCATATGTGAAAAAATATAATATTAATACAAATTGCAAGTTCAAACAATGGTGGTCTCATATCATAAAAATAGTCTAGCCTCCATATTAATCGTCATCTCTTCTTGGCCCTCAAATATCTCGGGGGCGGGCGAAGCCTTACGGAATTACAAACCACCAAGTATCTTGCAAAGGATCTGGAATGAAGGTGACCTACAAAACCTCTATTACATTAGCTCATTTAGTATTCGCATATATAAAATTTATCAAATCTAAGTAAACATACTTGTTCACATTGCTCAACCCTCGCGAGCGTGTCTTGACCACGCGATATCGGCGAGTCGAATCTAGTGAATACAAACCACTATGATCTTTGCGTATCGTGGCATGAGCACCCGATACATACAAGATCAAACCATTCTACATCAAACAACATTGCTTTGAATCGCTCACCGACATCGACCTCAATGATAGTCTTAATAGTTCCAATCCATTCCAACATTGCTTGGACCGGATTTAGGTCTGCGCACTACCGGTCGGCAAAGCTGTATTAAACTTTGCTGATATGCCACAATCATAAGTCGTTTTCCTTCATCCGTGCTTTTTTAGGCCGGGAAGTGAGCACCGAGAAGACCACATTGATGCATATGAATTATACTATAAAGAAAGAAAACAAAGCGTTCAAAATAACAAAGGGAAAATGATAACTATATATAAAGTTGCACTTACACAAGCGGAACCGCCTTTAGTATATGCCAATTCTTCACTAGAAACATGTTAAGCCGCGTTCCCTTGCCGCCTCTAGTTGTTGGGACAACCAAATTTTGTTTATATCACTTGGCATAGCACAGTAGATCGGCCGGAAATGGTTGTTTTGCGATACTTTTTTCGTCGATAGCGTCTTCTCTCATCATCTCTTTTTGTTTTGCTTCATCGTTACCTTTTTATCCATTTCTCCATGTGAGTGGAGTTGTAGATGAAAACTTATTGACTTTAAACTTGTTCCTCTATTGTGAAAAATTTGCTTTGGCGGTCTTCCTTAGGAACTTCTCCAATTATAGTCGGGTTCTCTTCATCCGGTCCATAATCGTGGAGCATTGGGGTGTAGATCGGCTAAGAACTTCGGTGACATAGAATAATGACTCTCGGGCTAACCAACCTTGACCCATGCATCCCTCGGGCCTTGCCTTCTGGCGCACAAAGTCCTTGAGGACCTTTAAAAATCGTTCTATGAAAAACATCCACCTAGGATTGGTTGTGCACTGCAAGCTCCACTTAGTCCACTAAGTGAACTAATAGGTGAGTTTGTATGTCTAAGAAACTTCGTTGGGAATTCTTTCTCGAGCATACAACATGCTTCAACCACCTTAGTTCGCATATGCGCAATTTCTATTGTTGGAATCTCTTTTTTGTAATCCATCTATATGTCAATAGGAAAGAAAAACAAATTGTGAGAGTTCAAAATCAAGTCAAATAAAGTGATTTCAAAATCATGCGAACCTAGAAAACTCGATAGGAGACATATTGCATGTAGTGGACCCGTCCGTGAGAGCGACCTCTTAGAACAATAGGCATAACAAAGCGCACATGTCGAATGCAATTATGTTTTGCGTTCAAGTACTTGTAACATACAATGTAAACTAACGATAATGAGCGAAGCATACCCGCAACATCTTATGCCAATCGTTGGGATTTCAACCCCATTAACTCCCCTTCATTCGAAAAAACGATTCATAGCGAATGCATATATCCCGTCAGTCTTTATAGCCTTGATCGCATCTCGAGCGAGCTTCATACTTTTTCTAGGCACGATCAATGCGACATGTGGCCTTGTTCCTTCTTCTACATTTAGCCATGCTTTGGCCTTCGATCCGACTTCTTGTAGATCCTCCCGCACGATTTGCATGTCGTGTCCTTAAAGTCTGTGACGTGCCTCCAAATGGACGACGAAACATTTTTGAAGATATGCATAGGATCAAGAAGATGATGGATCTTCAATTCTGTCCAATATGGTAGAAGGAAGAAGGATGATTTCCACTTCATTCCCACGACTTGTTTGTCCTTCTCATGACTTTTTTTTTTTTGTTTTGCGGCATCCCATTGGTTACCCCAATCTTTCATTGTCAACCTTTTGGGAGGTTCTTCAGTACAATGTTTGTCTCTTGGGCCTACGTATCGAAGTCGATTTTCAAGTGGTAGGAATCTCCTGAGGTTTGCATAGACATTCTTGTGCAATGCCGTTGACCGGCGTGAATTCAATTGTTCAAATCCACACAAGTGGCATGCAGCATATCCAGACACTTGGAGTCCGGAGATTTCATACAAAACCGGGCCAATCACTCGTTGTCCACATCGGGGATTGCTCTCAAGGTAAATCTTTGTTCGCATGGAGTTCTCTTGAGACATCATAAACTTCAATACCTACACTCCACAGTACCAAAAGTTCATCAATAACTATTTTGAGGTATGGATCTAGTGTATCTGGCTTTTTAGGTCCTGGTACTAGTAAGACAACCATTAAATGGCTAGTCTTCATTAGCAACCATGGGGTAGATTGTAGTTGATTAACACCAGCGGCCACGTTGACCATGCGCGGCCGGTGGCGTCCATAAGGATTAGCGCCATCCGTTGCCGGACCCTAATCGAGATTTAGGTGGCTCACTTCCAAATTCGGCCATGTTTCATCAATATGCTTCCATTGCTTGCGGTCACCAACCACCGCGAAGCATATTGTCACTTGACGCGCATTAGCGACACACCAACCCATGGCCCGAAGCTAGAGACTCACATCGAAACAATAACTTTACGTGCGGGATCAATGGAAAGTAGCGAACCACCTTTATCGGGACGGTCTTTTCCTTGGCGTCTGCATTGTACCTAGCAGCACCACATTTAGGGCACGTTTTTGTGTCCTTGTAGATGTCATTTGGATAATATACCATGTCATCATTTGGACAAGCATGAATCCTATGGTATCCCAAACCACTACTTGCCAATATGTTTTTTATTTCATCGCGGCTCCTAGGTATAGTGTTCCCTTGTGGAAGTATTTTCTCTTGTAATAACCTGCATGAAGTCTTTGTTTACGGATACATTCATTCAATCACGAATTCAATTAACTTGGTGATTTCAAGTGTACTAACGTAACAAAGCCGTAATGCTTATTTGGCGTTGCTCCATTTGAATTTGGCTTGAAGGTTTAATATCAATAAAGATGTTGCCAATCTAGATCTTGTTGCCCCTACATATAATACTTTTTTAAGCCTCCTCCAATAAATCTTCATGGCCGTCAATAGGAGTATTTTTGCTTCTTCGTCGAGGTGGATTGTCGAAGATCGGGTCGAACGCATCTAACATGTCGGCCATGGGTTCCTCAACCTCCATGTGGCCGGCGTCGTCTTCATCGTTGTGCTTTCGTCGTCTTCATCGTTGTGCTTTCGTCCTCTTCGATGTCGTACTCTTCATCATATGTTGTCTTAGATGTTTGTACCATATTGCTCGATGTATTCTATTTACGCTAGCCGCAATGACTCTTGATGTGCGCCAATTAAATGCGGCTTGGATGTGGTCTCATATCCACTTTCGCCCGACGATTGCCGGATACAAAAAAATATATGTTACATGCATTGAGGCGTGGCAGTGGGTTCTTAAACATGTGTAATATAAAAATATAAATTTCCACGTCTTAAGCAAGCCACTTATTGATGATAATAATCATATAATTTCATTCCACAAAATAATAATTAAATACATGGTAAGACTCCCACAAAGGACAACACAACTTATATTAATTATAATTCGAGTACATCATCAAAAGACCTCTGGTATTGGTCTACCGTATTCATACTGAATGAACAATTCATCACCAACACGAAGACTCTTTATAGCATCTACCATAATATATCTCCCTTCAATTTTCCGCCTAAAGAAATCTTCTTGGTCCTTTTTTGCCTCGACGAAATCACAATTGGTAGCTTCTGGATTCTCGATAGAAATTTTGTTAATAAAAGCGACAAGGTTTCCATGTAATTGCGGGACGACCATCAATGTATTTCAAATCTTTGCCGCATTATCGGTTTCTTTGCTGCTCGTTCCGGGCTATTCTTAGTGCATTAGAATTTAGGCCATAGATGAGCATGCGCCACTGGTGCTTACTCAATTTATGCCAAGCCTCCGAGTTGTATTCAGGACCTACATATGGCATCAAAGGAACACTCGTGCCATCTTTGACTTTTATATTTGTCATAATATATAATCCCAGACCAGCACCAGGGACCTGACTAGTTTTAATCAAGTACTGCCTACCCCAATATGTAAATGGCTCCCCATAAATAATTGGCTTACCTCTAGGCCATATACCGAATTTTTTACGATCACTGTCTGTAAAAGGCTTTAGCAAATGGACTAGTTCCTGTGGAATGCTATTTTCTTCCACGGGATCTAGTACATTCAATTGTGGTGAACGTTGTTATTTCCTAGAATCATGGCTACGACCATGCCATGCGCCGCCGAGTTCTATCACGTAATGGGATACTCTTTGCAGAAGTTGATGGCTTTCTTTTTGCCGGGTTCTCTATGAAAGCATTTATGGTGTCAATATCATCTGCTTCCAAGGACAACATGGCCCCAAAATCTACATATTGCTTGAGCTCACTTCATTCTGATTTCTTCCTAAGAAAATGCAAGTAAAATAAGTTGAGATGTCGATTCAAGTGCGTGAGAGTAGTTGAGTGTACCTCGTTGGAATATCCGACATGTGCATCGAGGAGCGATGGATTTATCGACCATTCACCGTATTTATCAACGTGATCGATGATAGTCTTTCTCATCCGTTTTATTTGTCCTTTGCACATCGCGCGCAATTGCAATAAAAGTAAGCTCTGTCAAGTACAAGCGGAAAAAAAGTTTATTAGGATACAAAGTTGGCAATCATTGAAAACATGTTTCTAGTACATATGTCGGCGGCATTCATTTTAGTGCATGCCACTAAAGAGCTGCGGGGGAAGACTTCGGACCGGCGGGTCTAAGTGGACTATGTGTGGCAATTGTTGGAGTAACATCTTTGCGCCGATCGCCATTTAATAATCTTGCGGCTTTTTGTTTGCATTTTACGTTCATGGTCGGCCGGCGTTTGTCCATGTTGTTTACTACAAGCAAAAAATGTTAATAAAACTAATTTAATGTATTAATGTGACTTTAGATCTATTTGATTGAGGGCCCCTGAACTCGATACATCTAGTCCTCTCCATTCAGGATGGAGCCGACCCGATACCTTGATCATGCAACCCCTAAACCCATATTGTAATGTTTAGCAACCACTAATTGTGGGGCTGAACCCGATACACCTAGTCCTCTCCATTCGAGATGGAGCCGACCGATTCCTTGATCATGCTACCCTTCATACAATTTGTAATATTTATAGACAATATGATTGAGGTAGGCACGAACCCTTCATACAAGTCCTCTCCATTCGAGATGGAGCCGACCGATTACCTTGATCAAGTTACCCCACACTTTTTGAAAATTTATAGACAATATGATTGAGGTAGGCCTGAACCCGATACTATAGTCCTCTCCATTCGGGATGGAGCTGACCAGTATCTGGATCAACCTACCCCACACTTTTGTAAAATATTTTTTAAAGAACTTTTTGCTTTAATCAATATCTATGAGGAATTAATGGTATGAACATGATAAACTTAGTGTTAATGCAAGATCTTACCTTATGAAGAGAGAAAACACGCCCACGGCGCCAAGAACTCTCATCGACGTTCAACACCACGTAGGCATGCCTAGCGGGCGACCACGTCGGCCTCGGCCAGACTGCGCGGGGATCGTCATCTCGACACAACATCGATGATCGACGTTCCACGCCACGCGCACAGCCACACTGGCACTGGGGGAGCACGTAGGCATCGGCCAGGCCACGCATGCCATGTCACATCGACACAACGTCGATGATCGACGTTCTACGCCACGCGCACAGCCACGCAGCCGTCGGGCGACCAGGTAGGCATGCCACGAGGCCAAAGGCGACACGTCACTCCAACTGAGCATCGATGATCGACGTTCAATGGTCACCGGTCGACGTTTGACTGGTCAACGTAGACGATCGACGTTGACCGTCGATTGTCGACCCGTTTAGGTCGACAATCGACGAACAAATGTCGATTATCGACGTTGATCCCTTGTAGTGAGGATAGCATTGCAATGATGCAAGACATATAATGAGCGCCCTAAAATGATACTTGAAAATGGTAAGTCGGAGCATTATCATAAGGTTGTACGAAAGCCTCTGCATATGAAGTCATAAATGGTGACAACCCAGGATCTAAATAAGGATAGCATAGCAATGATGCAAGACAAAGCCATACCTCTATTTAGAAAATAGAAAGCAAAATGTACCATCCTTTTGGCAAAAATTAGCAATAGAATCTGAGAGACTAAAATTGCAGCTCAAAGGATCGAAGTGTCACTTTTCCATCTCCATTGGAAGGATCAAAGCGCAAGGCATTGCCTCGTATATATGACATGGAAGTACGCAATCTAAGCACACATTCCATTTTGCAAGTTGTAAGGCACTCTCTTAAACATCATCTACACACTCTTAACTTATGCCCAGCACTGGGCATAAGCTAAGGATGTGTAGATAGTGTTTAAGACAATGATGAGATGCATAACGATTTGGATCTAGAATCAATAAGAATCTCTAACACTTACTAAGGCTCTTTCCTTTTGCTCCAATCTTTAATCTCAGCCAAAATCAATCTTCTTAATTTGGGAAAATATTTTTGGAATTTTTTTTAATCCAATTTCCTAAGATTTTGGGGTTTCCATGTTTTTCACAGCAAAACCCTTACCAAGTTTGCTTCAACCCTCACCAGGTTTGCTTCAATAGATTCTAGCAATCTTTTTAGATGCAGAATCTGTAAAAAAAATATATAAGATCAGAACTTGAATGTAAGATCAGAACTTGAATGTACAGATTGCAAAACTATTCAAACGAAATAGGTAATGCTCTAGAAACTCCCATTCTATGGTAGGGGGAATTAAAATGTACATGGAAAACTGTCTTTAATCACTGGCTGATGCATATAGCAATTGCAGCACCTTGAAGCTGCCATAATTTGCAAAAAATTGCTTTTTTTTTCTTCTCATCATTGGGACCTTCATAGATTCTCTATTTAGTAGATAAGTTTTCATCAGAAGTTTAAGATAAGATCAAATTTGGTTTCCCAAGCACCTTTCATCTGAAGGCAATTGGCTACTATTAACTTTGTCTTGGTAATCAACTGAGCTCCAAGGAAGCAACTCTACTATTTTGCCTTTAGTACTGTCTGATATCTAGTTATTGATATGTTCTCATTCCTCATCTACCTATATAGGTAAGCCAAAAACAAAAATATCGCAGTCACTATTCATTTTGCAAACCATAAACCTAAATTGTAAGAAGTAATTCTTTGAAGAATTAATAAGAGGAGACTAACCTTGTGAGCAAAATCAGAAGGCGTAACTTCTGCCTGTAACTTCTGCCTGACATTTTTCTTTCACTACTTGAACATAGGTAGGCCTTAAAGAGAGGCTTTTGTCACCCCAAATCCCACTTACATAAGTGATTCAAATGGCACATGGCAGATAGGTAATTCACTCTATAAGTGAATAGCATATTTTCTTTTTAGCAAGAGCCATTTGGCCAACTTTCCAGTCAGTTCACCCAAATAGCAAAAAGAGTCGTTGCATTTGGAACTTTCACCCCCTTACCATGGTGATGGAAGTGTCTACAGTTGATCAGAGAATGAGCAAATGCAGACCAATTTGCTCTATCTTGCTGTGATTAGAGCAACTGCAGACCAATCTGTTACAACTTGTCGTAATTAGTATAATTTGTATTCCATACCTGCATAACGTGAGAAAAATGTGTTAGGAACAATGGTATGCTAAATCAAAGTCTAGCAGCAACAAATTTATCATCGCTACTAAGGACTGCAGATAGACATGCCAAGCCATGATTTACTCGTTCCTTTGGATGTTATGAAGACAAACACCAAAGACCTACCTTTTATCAGCAGAAGTATCTTACATTCTTCCAAGTATTGCCATCAAACTCTAGGCCAATAAACTCTAGGTCAATATTCTGCCTGCCTTTGGTAAGACCAACTACCTTAATAATATGAGGAAAATTGGAAGCCTGCATCTTGAGGAAGCCATTAGATAGCACATACTACTGATAACTGGTAAAAGAACTATTAGTGTTATTAAATTCTTTAACAGCCACAGGCATTCGATGCCAATTTGCTTTATAAACTTGTGCAAAGCTATCTTCTCATAGCAAATGCTTGCCCTGTATATCACGTTGATCAATAAAGACCATTTAAGACCATTTCGTTGGACTGCTCGTGGCATTCAACAGTTTCTGGCATAGCATTACAATCAAGTCCTACTTTTTTCTGAAGAAAACAAAGAAGCTGTTGCTTATGCTCATTCTCATTTGAAGATACCCTTTAGCAGTCGGCTCATTATTTGGGCATACAAATTACAATCTAAAAATGCTCTTCAATTTCATCTATTCTAACCTATTCAATGCAAAATCACATGCACGTACCCGGCATCACCCAGACCCTCCGGATGAGCTATAGCAAAAAAAAAGGAAAAAGAAAAAAAGCACATAAGCCTGCATAATGGAGTTGCTTTCATCAAAGAGAGCTTGCATACAGAACTTCCAGATATTGATATATGTTAAAATAGCAGGGCCGGGAACCCACATTGATATGTCTTGTTCTTTAATTAAATCTACATGAATTCAATTTTACAACTAATACACTGTACGAATCCAAATATGTAACATAAAATAAATAGATCTACATACCGTGATCAAAAGGGCTTGTACAAAAAATATTGTGTTGAAAATCATGAGCAGAGAGGCTTTTGTGCTCATCATTGGCTATATCCATCTTTGTTCGCCAATTTAAAAATATAATGAGGAAAAACATAGTAGAGAAATGCATCATATATTATACTCACTTCAGAAACTAAATCCCGACCTCCTACATAATATAACAATATGTTGCATCAGCTAAGAACATTTATAACTTGTACAAAAAGAAAGATATATAAGATCAAACAGGATATCAAGGGCCTAAAATTTTTGAGTGTTTCATTCTCATTGCATGAATTGAAAACACTAATTTCTAACCTTCAAAATAGAAAAAACTTGAGAAAATACGTAACAAATGATGTTTTAACCCAAGCTGGTTTAAGAAACCTCTTACATTTAATTAGAGTCAACTTATAATTTGTGTTAAACATGGCAAACTTGATCCAGCATTCCATTACATGAAGAATAACATTCATATACATCTTAATACATTCTAATGGTATTTTTTGTTCAATTATTCAGTTCCAAATTTCAAACATCTAATGCTAATATGTACAGTAACTGATATCCTCATACAATCCCCAACTAACAAATGATACCAGTACTTATACCTTTTTGAGGATGCCAGCAGCTTGTTATGCACCTAGGACACTCAGATCTGACTTAATTCCAGAGTCATGGTCACTGATAGTGTATCATATCCTCCCTTCTCAACGCCTTCAATAGATGTGCCTAGCAAGTTTGGCAATTTCTACCTTGAAAGGGTAAGAATGAAGGGCCTATTGTGGTTAAGAACAGCTATTTGCAGGCTCTAGCCATCTCTTTTCCATCTGCAGGCCGTAGCATTAAAATGTGAGGTAACAGGGTCACTAATGTGCATGACCATCCTCACCAAGCCCTTCCCATTGCATGTTCCCAAACGTAAATTACATGCTCCTGGACTTCATGCCTTATCAACATTTCCACCAATAAGACCAGGTAAAATTTTTGCAAGGCCATTGAGGCAAACTTGTGAAAGGCTACGTGTACCATCATCTGGTGTCTGTAAAATTTATGTCTGCAACAGCATCTAATTGTTATGAGCACTTAAAATTGGTAAAAGCATGTAAATACCTAGGATGAGATATAGCAATTTGACAGCCACAACAATCAAACATAGACATTTTTTATATTGGCAAGGCACTTTCCCAGCCATTTGTTAGAACTCAGCAGAATGTTCTGGGTACCTATTAGCATAGCTTTCAAGGCTGGCATTCCCTTCTGCTTCCAATGCTACACCGGCCTGGGTGCGTACTCTAGTGGCTGCAATGGTCATTAACTCATTCATCAGAACCAAAAGACTATGAAATGAACTTGGGCCTACAGAAAATAAAGCAGCTCATATTCTGGAACAATAGAGGGATCGTGGTCACACTGGAAATTACCACGTGCTCTTCAACTTTTTTTGCACCAAGGGCAGCATGATGGACACTATATGTTCACTTTGTCTGGAAAAACATATCCCATTAAAGTGGTTATCTAAAAATGCAATGAGTTGACAACATCGGGCCAAAAATGAACTATCTTCTTCATTATATAAAATTATGTATGTGTTTTTTGGTGACGTGGCAAGCAGAAAGTGACGTGTGTGAGGGAATTAATGAGATGGAGGGCCAGGATTTCTTTAGGCAAGGTAGGGTTTGGGCTCGGACCTTGCAGCGGAAAAACTTGTGCCATAGCTCTTCTCCGTTTCTCTCTCTGTCCGACTGCCATAGCCGTGCTTCATGAAGCTTTTGACCAAGTTTTTAGTTTTGATGTTGAACAAGTACAGTTGGGGTTGCACCGATTTCTTCATGTTACAGTTCAGAGATTAGGTCTGAGGTTGATAAGATGTCTGCTTCTTGACAAATTTTTCTTCTATAGCAGCTTAAAAGCGAGGAATATGATAAAGGTGGGTTGGGCTCCGTAGGGAGGCCTTGCTTTTTTGCAAGTGGGGTGCCTGATATTATCGGAATAGGACCCTTCTGCCTTTGCAGATACAAACAGTGCCCTCAACTATGGCGTGCTTGTGGCTATGGCCGAATAGTTCAGCCCCTGTTGTTGGGTTTTGTCAATCAAGGCATGCCTACTCGGAAGGTAAAGCTAATCTCTTTCCAAGAAAAGTTCTTAGATTTAGGATCTGCTTTTCTATATAGCTTTTATGGCAGAATCCCCAAATTTGAGATGGCTGGATTTCTTCTCCCACATCTGGGGCTTCAACATATCCATGGCGCAACTCAAATTGGGCAATAGATGATTTAGAAGATGGGTTTGTCTTTGGAACTATAAAATCCAATTCGAAGTTTGCAGTTGCAGGGCATAGGTTGAAGAATAGGGCAGAGAGAGAATAGCGGGTTTTTGTAAGAAATGCAGACGCTTCATGAGATTTGGATTGTTTATATGACATGGACAATTTCTCTCTATTTCCAGGAACTGCATATAGTGTTCTTGAGCGGAATAAAGGCGGTAAAATTCCCTGCCAATTTGGACAGACACATTCAGGTTAAAGCTATTTTCCAGTCTGAAGCTGTGGAGGTACAAATCAACTGGCATATGGCAGAGTTTTTAGATAGAAAAGTTCCAGCAAACAAATAATGGAGTTGCATCGATGGATGCAACCATCGATTGCACCACGGGAGTATGGGCTCTCACACACCCATAAATTTCGTCTGTGTTGTGACGGCCCTGTTCCTCAAAGACTCTTCGTTTTTGTCTTATCTGGAGGCAACAAACCTTATGCAATATAAACAACCACTAAAATATTTTTGACTCCTTCAATCTATATGCAGTACTTGGGTTCAAGCTCTGTCTGAAGATGATGTTTTGGATCTCACTATATAAGCAATCCAAAAGCATTGTTGGTAGTAATGAGCATCATGTTCCATGATTTTTGTAGCTGCTGCATATGCAAAGGCAACCCGTGCCAAATTTAGTTGTAGGTTGGAGTATTGAAATCTGACTTCTTCGCTGAAACAACGGAGGCTTTTCCGAGAAATCTGATTGGATCAAGCTTTCATTCAAACCCAATTGAGCGGATATATGTGTAGTCAATTTTTGTATTCTGCGGGAGATTGAAACTGCGATTACAGAGGAAAACACAGCATGCAATACAATAGGAACTGTATGGTGTCTGCTAAAGTCTTGGTATAATTATTCACATAAATGTATTTGTTGCATCCAAAAAATGCCGCCTCAACATGATCCAATGGCCTTAGTGACTTATAAGAATGCAATGAGCCATACTATGGGGCAAATTTTTCCAATGGACGTCTATGGGGCCAAATAGGACGAAACTATAACATGTAAAATCAATTAATATGATTCCATCTACGTGGCATAGTTTAGTCCTCACTGTGCACAAGAAACCTTGCTCGGATATACTTGCTACTCAGTTCTAAGTACTGCGACGCAAATTACTCATCTTTAGAAATTTGCTCACTGCAATCCAGCGAAATGCACTTTGTTGCAAATAATGAACTAGTTAATAATGGATAATTCAAGCCCTACCTTCTCTGTTCTTACATTTGATCATGTAACCAACCTGGTTCTTAGATGCAACAAAAGGACTCGAGATATAGGCGATGAAGCCATATCTTTGATCTTTAATTTAAACTTTGATTTTCTTGATTCTTTCCTCAAGCAATCCCTTCGGTGGGTTAAGATATTGGATCAACGACCTTTAGATTCTTCATTTGCCTTCCTAATTTTGAACCATGCTCTTCCCTTTTTGAGGGATCTAGGCTAAGATATCAGCCCAATTCCTTGAATTTCTAAAACTAGATATTATTGTTCAAAATTCAAAGTCTCGCCTATACCACTACTTTAAAAAACCCTTCGAACTATGGTGGCGAGCCGCCGCAAAATCACCTTGTAAGTTGATAATGCTAATGTTACATACCTTTATTATCGTTGAGCTGCGAGCATTAAATACGAATTACATCTTGAACAAAAATGACCCATACAGGATAATCAATTAGGAAATGATATAGATCCATACCTTGGACTGCTGCATGTGCAACCAAAAGGTTGAGTTTGTAATCCTCTGTTTATCTAGTACCTCATTCAAAATGTTTTGATTTCTATCCGAAAATGAAAACGAACAAAAATCAGGCATGGTAATCCAATTGTTATGGATTCTCATTCCATCTTCTCATGCATTGAGCCTTGACAAACAATGGGAACATAAGAAAACAAATTGTCGTGAAAATACTGAATGCGTAGCTTGCAGTCATTCTAGCTCTTTAGCTGCAAGAAACAACAAAAAGCAGACATTGTTGCTCTTCCAGCAATAATATTTGCATAAATCTACGAAAAGAAAGAAATAAGGCATGAAAGATTACCTGGCATGGCAGTGTCAGGAAATTATGATCGAGAGTGGAAGCACCAACCATATCCAGAGGAAATCAAAACGGATACAAATTTTCTATGAATTAATGGCCTCCTAGCTGGAAAATATTGTTGCCAAAATAGTGATTGATCTTGTGAAGAAAGCCAAAATATTTTCGTGCAGAAATAAGAATACCTTCTGAATCGCTGCCTCTTGATGCAATTGCGGCTCCAGGATCTAGGTGAAAAGCTCCAGCTCAAGCTGCAGGTGGAAGCTCCAGCAGACGATTTCGCTCTCTTATAAATCTAAAACCTTAAGGCGTATGGTGGAAGGCGGTAATTAACGCTGCCATAACCATAATCGTGTGAGATCCGGTCCACCTAAAACCTAAAGGGGGCACATCGATGCCCTGAAAATCGAAAGGCAACCCGATTTTTGATATCGGGTTTTTTTTTCCGGGCAACAAAAATCCCCAAAATACAAAATCATAGGGAAAAGCTTCTACTACGGAAATTTTTTCCGGCCTCAAGAAACCCCAAAATCTTAGGAAATTGGATTAAAAAAAATTCCAAAAATATTTTCCACCAAACTGGAAAATCCCAAATTAACAAGATTGATTTCCTACCTACCATTAATTGCAAGGAGTTTTTATGATACACTATTAGTTTTACAACACCTGGGCAATCCATGAGTTTTAGCAAATTGTGTGGCTTGTCATGACTTTTCATGATCCTATACAGATCAGTGGCTATATATGGCATTAGATCACCCTGCATATTAAATCATTTCATTAACAGAATTGTTGCAAGCTATATACAATTGATTCATTATGATGTTGGAGGAAATCCCTATAAAAAAATTCTTATATGATGTAGGATGATACATAGCAAGCATGTATTAATTTGAATATGACTCTCAATTTCACAACATGTACTCCATTACCATTTCTAAAGGTTCATACAGTAGCATGTTTTGCATGTTGAAGATTTGATGTTCAAATTGAAAGCTCTGAGAGCTGGTCCATAATATCTAAGTGCAACTTATTTTGGAAATATTCAAAACTAACTGGGTAGAATAGTTCGAGCAATTCATCAACCTGCTTCCAAATCTGCCAATATCGAAATTCCTTTGTACCCTAAATGCAAATCCCTCGCTATTGCTACTGGTTCCACATAGCTCTAATGATAGGTTCCGGCATGGCATCAATAGAGCCATCAATAAAAGCTCGACTAAAGATAAACCCAAGAAGAAAAATCCCTTCTGCATCTTCTCTCATCCTCTTTTATGGAAAAACGTCATCCCCAACAGGGAAATCATTGATTCAGACTATGATACCTTGTGTCCAATCCCGTCATTTGTGCAAATTGACAATGCCTCATGGCCAACTCCGCTTGCCCAAATCCATTTCTTTGTTTATTTTGCATGGACCTCTCCAATAATTTTTTATTTGCACTGGATGGATTTGTGCAGATTGACAATGCCTCATGGCCAAATCCATTTGTCCAAACCCATTGCTGTGTGTAATTTGCCTGGACCTCTTTAACGAGTTTCTATTCGCATTGAACGATGGAATGGCACTCTAACGTCGTATCACGATAATCAGCGGCAACCAAATAATCTAGTAACTTCATATAATGGAGAGAAAACTTCGACCTCAGCCATTGGACGCAAAGAAATTCCTAATCTCATCTATTCAATTAGCATATCTTAATAGTACTCAATCAACCCACCCCTCCATAAGTTTGTGTTTGCGTAAATTTGTATCTCACTAGAGCTAAGTAAGGTTGTCTTTTAAGTGGAAATGTAAATTAATGCTAAAGAAAGTGGGAATGTTCTTTTGAAGATGGTCTTGGGTCCCTGATGCTTCTATTCAATCAAGGTTCGCTTGATGTACATGTATTGGAGGCTGCTATCAATGTGGACCATGATGCAATTCGTAGAATTCCTTGATGGAACTCTTGCTTCATTGGTTATGGATGCTGGAGGGTGTTGTCAATGTGGACCATCACCCACGGCCATTGTCTATGCGAGCCAACCCCATGTTACAACTCTGTTCGACAGTTCTGGAGAGCCCAAACCATCAGCCAAACCACTTTGGAGTCCCACTAGAGTCTTAGATGTATGAGCCTCTGTATGGTATATGCTACAAACAAGCACCACAAATGATGGGTTCCACATTGTTATTATTTCTATTATGTTAGTTAAAGCTTCCATACATATTTTACACTTCCAATATGTCTAGATTCGAGCCCATGAAAGAAGGGCGTTTGGCACTCTTGTGTCCACATGGACGCATCCTGTGGCACTGCGCTCAAGCATAAGGCCATCAAATATATGATGGGGCATCATATTAGGTACCAGCCCTTGGATTGTGGCATATTGTGAGGGATATTCCCTCTGGAGGCATCTTGAGTGTACACCTAAGCATTTGACGGGGTCAAGCGCTTAGGTGGCTCTATAATTTAGGGCTTTGATAACCATTGGCATAGGATCCCTATCGAAGCTTGACCGGCAAATAGAAAACTTCTAAAAATAATGGCTTTCCCATGAACTTAGGCAAGAACCAAATATGGATCTTCTAACTTTGCACTTGGCATGACTGATGCAAATGAAAAGCTTGAATCATAAGACCCCACAGCCACAGACCTGCCTGGCAGCATGAGATATGAGGCGCAACCAACAGCTGCATCCAACTGATCTGCAATGCAAATACAGAAACGAGCGGGGGGAGTCGAACCCCCTGCGCAATGCACAACTCCGAGCAGCCCACATGCTCTTAAAGTGCAGGGTCTAATCCCATACAGCATGCAAATGCAATAAGATATAATTTTTCCCTTCTCTTTTATTTTCCTTTTTCTTTTTTTAACCTCAATCAAGCAATGCAAAGGAATCACACATACAACAGGTCTTCTCACATAATCAAACAGAACCTCCTATCCAAATTGGCACACGAAATCCACAAGCTTTCTTTAGCTTTTTATTGCTTTTCCAAATGTAACAGAGACCACACATAAAGAATCAAGAAACAAAAACCACTAAGAAACAAATATATAGGCAGTAAAGCATCACCTAGTTATTGTTCATGGCCGCATTGTGTCTCCTTGCCATGGCAACAATTCGACGCAGCTCCCTGATCAAAAGTGCCCTCGCCAGGTTCATATGAGTGCGCTTATGCTGCCACTCTGCACTACTAACCTCCACCTCCTTCCATTGCATATGTGACACGGCATCCTCCAGAGCAGCAAATAAATGACCCAATTGCATCGAACATATGCTGCCACTGATCCTACAAGAGTGTTAATGTTCACAATAGAAGAGACCACCTCAATGGCTACCTGCACTCGCTCCCCGTTTGGGGAAAACACAACAGGAGATGGCATCGCATTGTGTATCACATTGTGAATGCTAGGCCCAGGTGGAACAGGCCTACGAGGAGGGGAAGGAGATGGCTCATTGTCAGTAATGTCAATCGCCTCATTACCTGGTGCTGCCCTTACTTCCACAATCCCAACAGGGTTGCTGCTGACATGAGGTGCATGTTGCCCATCAAGAACAACCCCACTGTCCATGGCACTGCTCGCCAACAGCAGCCCCATTGCTTTGCTCCATCTCTAACCTAGGCGCAGGAAGAGACATCGTCTTGGGAAGCGTGCCGAACCAGGTCCCGATGGATGAGGCCTTTCTAGAGGCTGTTCTCCAGGGACTTGGGTACCCGAGCATTCCCTTGGATCATGATGTGACAGTAGCTTACCTAGATAGCATCATAAATCAGACGTACACATCTAATTCTAGGATAGGATTCTCTAGGCAGGCCTACGGGACTCATTATCTTTGCATTCTCTGCTTCGATAGAGTAGGATCTTTAAGAATTGCAGCCCATAATACAGGATATCTGGCAGTAGGAAGATACTCAAGAAACATCTTTCAGATTTCATTTCCTGAGCGATTTGGCGCGGAACCTCTCTGGCATTGGTCGACATTCTTCGATTTCAGGCCGGCTCAGTTCTTGACGGACCTAGAAATTGTAGTCTGGAGGTTTGCTTTGGCAAATTAGCTCCTTCTTTTTGTCTCAGGAAAATTTAAGAAAGAAAAATGGCGGAGGTAGGAAATCAGGGGAAGGGAAATAAGGCTATCGACATAGAGAAGCAAAGGGAGGATGAGGAATGGAATATGATCTTTAGGCTGAAGGACAGGAACGATGTGGCATGGAAAAATCTGAAAGAACTGTACGTTGCCTTTGAGATTATTAAGGATCAGCAAAAGGCGGCCGCGTTTTGCATGGATGTTTCGGGGGAAGGATCAATATGTGCTAGCCTGGACAAAATCAAGAAGATCGAAGAGGATTACAGTGGCTGGAGAGCAAATGATAAGGGACTGGGCATGGAATACTCTGGAAATCTTGCAAGAAATGGATAGAAACCTCTATAAACTCATCATGGCTAAACAAGGGCATAGTGAAGAGGATTGCTGCAGTTTAAAAAATAACATATTCCAGAAATCCATGAATGAGATGATGAATAGAACAAAGGAGATTCTGGTAGAAATGGAAAAGCTTAAATGGAACTCAGCAGCCACAATCAAACTGATAAGGAGGTGGGAAGATGCGATGATCAAGTTATCGAGAGGCAGCGAAGGATTTTCAAGAATAAACTCTCTTATGTTTCGGCCCAGGTGCTTGATAACGTTTCCCAGAATTATGAAATTCATCAGATTCGCTTAAAAAATGATACCAAGGCATGCAAGATCCGGGACAGCAATGGGTTCTTCAATCCCACAGAGGTGGATCGATGTGACTGCAAGAATTGTGAAGAGGTGCAGACTGCTAGGCTGAACAAGAACAGTACCAAAGTGGGGGACCACCATATCCGCAACAAAGCTCCGATCCTGGGTAAAAGTGACACAGCTAAAGGTTTGAATGTTGTCTCTTATAAAAATGCTCTTCTTAATCAAGTTAATTATGATCTTAATTCGTCTTATCATGCTAATGAGAGCAGAAGTGAGATTAAGAAGGGGATTTTAGATCTTTCTGGTATCAGGGATTCCTCGGCCTCTGACTTATACTCTAAAAAGGGGATCCTTATCCATTTTCCTGACAAACCCCCATCTCTTGGAGAGGTTAAGTTCTGGATCACTAAGATTCAGAGAGTTCCGATCCTCTCCATTCTCAAAATAGACAACAAAACTTTCCAAATTCTGTGCTCTGACGAGAATAGTGTTGGGTCTATTCTTAGAAAAAGATTGGATAATATTGGAAATAAGGAATTCTTTATCATGAGATGGAACCCGATCTTTATCCCGGGTAATTATGATTTAATATCCACTTCTACCTGGGTAACTTACCCCAACTTACCTCCCGGTTTTTGGACTAGATCTCATTTGCAAGCAATTTCTGAAAACTTGGGGGAAGTCATTAGCATAAATATTCCCCAAACTAACTTTCCCTCAGTGTGCATTTCAAAGAGAATCAGATCTGAATGGAGAAGGGAAATTATAGTGAAGATTTCTGAGCACACGATATTCAACCTAAAAATTGATTATTCTAAAATGCCCAAAAAGGATATGGATAAGGGCAAAGGAATAAATTTGGAGGAAAAGGGGAATAGATCTACCCCCCTCCCCCTTATCATTAGACAAGAATGGAGACCCAAGAATACTGTTGTGCAGAATATGGATCCCAAGGGGGAGAGTAGCAATTGCATGAGCAATCAGGGTATTAAAAATAGTGAAGACCAGGTGAGATATGAAGGTAATTTCAAGTTTGACAAAAATTGGAATCTTACCTTTAAAAATATTGACCTCTCCTTCAAAATTTCTCCGGTATTTATGACTGTTTCCATCCCTCAAACTGCTCCTCTTATTTTTCAAGAAGATACCAATACTAACAAAGAGGAGGAGCATGTGAGTGATAATGAGAATGAGGAAATAAGTTGGCAGCAGGTCAGTCATAAAAAAAAAGGAAGGGGCCAAAAAAAGATCTATTCTGGACCTATTAGGGTAAGCCCAAGAAAAGCAGCTATTCAATCTAGGATAGCTAGAAATATTCAATAAAGTTTTAAATGTTAAGATCTATCAAGATGATTACTTGGAATCTCCAAGGTATTAATAATAGCATCAAAAGGGACAGAATTAAAGTTTGTTTATCTAACCTTTGCCCTGATATTCTTTTTATCCAGGAACATAAGATTCATGATCCCAATCACGAAAGGATTATTTCTAATATTCTTCCTCCTAATTATAATATTTGGTCTATTGTTGCTAACAACTCGTCTGCATGAATAGCCATTGCATGGAGTCACAGAATTAACTTGGAAGATATTTATATGATTAATGATACCAATGGTAGATGGCAGACTCTTGTTGGTAAAATAGACTCCTGCAGGATAGCCTTTACCAATGTCTATTCTTATCATGAGCCTTCTGAAAGGTCCCTGATGTGGAGCAGAATTAATAGCAGTTTGAGCAACTTGGATGTGGAGGACTGTGTCATATGTGGAGATTTCAATATGGTTACAGACAGTTTTATGAGGAATAAGAACTTCAGGAATCTTCTTCCTCAGGAGAGATGTGCCTGGGATAATCTTATCTCTTCCCATAATTTAACTTTAGCCAGAACCAAACCTCAAGCTTTCAGTTGGTCTGACCACAGAATAGACCCTATTTGCTGCCTTCATGATAGGTATTACCTGAGTGAGAATTTGTGGAACAGTAGCAGCAGAGTTGACAACCTTGAAGGCTATACTATTTCTGATCATTATCCCCAGCAGATTACCATCTCAGGGGAGGGCAGAGGCAATAAAAGAAAAGCCTATTTCAAAATGAACACTAGCTTGATGGATAATGATGATTTTATGATCAAGCTGGGGGAAATTATCAATGGAAATCCCATGCCCACTGGAAGTACAGGATGGATGTATTGGTGGATAGATATAGCCAAAAAAATAAAATGTTGGCTCAAAGAATGGGGCAAGAATATTTATATTCAAAACAGAGCTCATCTTCAGAATTTAAGGCAAAGCATTATTACAGCAAGTGATGAGCAAAAAGGGGAGATAAAAAAGCAAATTGAGATCGAAGAAATAAAGATTGCAAAAGGATGGAAATTAAAGGCCAAAATAAAAGAGTTAAAGGAGGATGAGAGATGTAATTCCAAGTACTTTTTTAATAAAGCCAGATTTAGGGTCAAGAGGAATCATATTTATGAGGTCAGGGTGGATGATAATGTAATTTCTGAAGACAAGGACCTTAAACAAGCTGCAGTCGACCACTTTAAGAAGCTTATGGAATCCAACATGGACTCTACTCCCATGGTTATGGAAGAGTTTATTTGTCTAAATAAAAAGGTCAATGATGAACAAAACTCATATCTGACTAAACCTTTTGTGAACAATGAGTTTTTGCAGGTTGTCAAGAATATGGAAAATGGGAAGACCCCTGGCCCTGATGGCCTTCCAGCAGAATTTTTTAAGAAGACTTGGCCCTTGCTTGGAGACAACAGCACCAAAATAGCCAATGAGTTTAGGGAGACAAAGATTCTGGATGCAAGAATCAATACCAGTTTTATTGCCTTAATTCCTAAGATTGACTCTCCCAACACCTTTTCGGATTACAGACCAATTTCTCTCTCTAATGTTATCTACAAGATCATTTCAGGAGCTATTGCATTGAGACTTAAAACCATTTTGGATCTTATTATAAGTAGTTCTCAATCAGCCTACCTCAAAGATAGGTTCATTTTAGACAATGTGGTAACAGCTATCTTGGGACTCCAATGGGCAAAAGACTCCAATCAGAGTGTGGCTCTCCTAAAACTCGACATCACCAAGGCATTTGATACTGTAAGTTGGAATTTTTTATTTAGATGTTGCAGGGCTCTTGGTTTCAGCAATAAAAGCATTCAAATCTTTGAGGCCATTTTGTATAACTCAAGATCAGCTGTCCTCATTAATGGTGAGTGCAGTCCTTTCTTTACAATTCAGAGAGGAGTAAAACAAGGTTGCCCCCTTGCCCCTTTCCTGTTTCTAATTATCATGGAAGCCCTCCATTGTAGGCTGGATGTTGCAAAAAATACTAACCTTATTAAAGGTTTGAGACTTCCTGAGAATTCTCAGGCAGATCAAATTCTAAATGGGCATTTTGCAAATGATACCTTTATCCTAATATCTATGGATGAGAGTTCCATAATGAATGCTCAGAGAATCCTTGGAGAATTTGGTGAGGCTTCAGGATGTAAAATAAACCATGCCAAATCAGCAATTCAAGCAAGAGAACAAGAAAAGGGAGAGGTGATGGCTGTAACTATGGGATGTAAGTGTAACTCCCCCAATACTAGTTCAAAGATCCTGGGAATCCCTTTTGCAATCAGAAGTAACGCTTCAGATTTATGAGGAAGTATTATTGAAAAATTCTACAAAAAGGTCGACACTCTGAACTCTAAATATCTCTCCAAGAATGGTAGGGCAGTCATAGCTAATTTTATGATTTCTTCTTCTCATGTGTATCAATCTTCAGTTATTCTTGCTCCAAAAAAGATTGCTAACAAGCTGCAGAGAATTATTGGTAGATTCATTGCCTGTGGGCAAAACAGGAGATGCTGGCACCCGGTGTCAATGAAAGAATGCTGCAAATCTAAGAGTAATGGAGGATTGGGAACAATCAATATTGAGAAACAGGGGATTGCTTTGGCTGCCAAGTACTTTTATAAGGCTTGTTATAACTCCATCAAGCACCCTATATCCATCCTGGTTAGGCATTATATTGGAAAATGCCATCCTTATGGGTGGAGATCTCTGAAGATGGAGCTTCCCCATTCTATCTTTTTTCCTTTTACTGTCCCTATCTCCATTCCAAGTATTATCAAGAAGTAGATCAAGGCTTGGGATCAAATTAAGGGGATGTACAATTGGAAAGAAGGGCTATCCATGGACCAAACTATCTTCTGGAATCCAGCAGTCCTTCTCAACAATCCCAACCTCTGCCTGGCCTGCCACTTTCCTGATCAAGCCAAGCTATGGAAGAGTAAGGAAATCATATTTATAAGGGATCTTTTTGATACTAATGGTATTATACCTTTTGACAGATCCACTTTGGCTAATGAAGGAATGCAGACCAGAACCCTATATGACAATGTTCTTAATGCCATTATGCACAATCACTAGACTCATGAAGAGAACTCTTGGTTAAATGAAGGAAAGGAAGGTTATGCTGTTAGGAAAGCATATAGGTATCTCATGAGGGGAGGAGTTACTATTCATACAAAATGGGATGTTCAGCCAGAGAGATGCATCAAGAATCTGAATTTTATGTGGAAAAGTCCCATTAACCCGAAGATTAAGTAATTTATATGGCCTTGGCTACTAACTCGAAAAGATATAAATTATCTATGGCCAATTCTGATATCTGTGAAAGATGCCTTGGAGCAAAGGAGGATGAAAATCATCTTTTTAGAGGGTGCCTTTGGTCTGAGTGGGTTTTAGAGCTTGCCTCAGAAATTCTGGGTTATGATCTCATTCATCTCAGTGAGAAGGATTTTTTTATGCCAGAGAATCCCAAAGACTGGAGAATTTTTATCCTCCTCTGGAGGATATGGAAGGGCAGGAACTCTTTCATTTTTAATTGTGAAATTATTCCTCCCGAAGGAATAATCAAACAGTTCCAATTTGATGTTAAGTGGATTCAAGAGATTAATGGGTGACTTTATTATTGCAGGTACCCTATTTCTGCTGATGCGAAAACTCAAGTGGAGGAAGATGGACCTGAATGCAAACAATGAATGGATCAAGATATTTGGAGCAGCCAATGTTCTGGAGCATATGGAGAGATGCCAGTGTGGATGTTGCTGTGATCAGAATTACAATATAAGGAGAGAGCTAATCTGCCAAGCAAAGGACAGCAGGGGCCGGTTCAACATGGCCAAGGCAAAAGCATGCATGTGAACTGCACTTTTTACGAGAAGACGAAGGGGAAGGCAAGGAAAACCAGGAACTATCATCTGAGATCCTATCACTGAACACTCTATCTATTCTGGAGACAGAGACCTTTTTAGCGAGATATTTCTAATATTTAGTTTGTCCTAATATGAACAGTTATAGGATGATCCCTGTTTTTAAAACTGGTTTTTTATGGATCTCCTTTCTTCTTTTTAGGGTTCCTTCTCCCTTGAAAAAGGAGTTTTTGTAAATCCCTCTTTAAATAGAAGCCTTCAATAAAAAAAATATTTACAAACATGCCCCCGTAGCACCAACTCATCCAACAGCCACTGTATCATCTGCAGTTTCCAAAGGAATGTAAGAACACCCAGGCTCGTCAGCCATGGCTTCAGGTCTATACTCATCATCTTGCCCCTCAACAAAGTTCTCGTCCATGTCCCCAGTTGTTCTAGGCTCGTCCCAATAACGCTTGCGCCCTTTGCCCAGCCTTTAAATAGGCTCCATCCAAGTTGGGATGCCATACAACACACAATGGATGTCACTAGGCAATGCAATCCTAGGATTTAAGGTCAAGTGCCATGCAGCCTTCACTCTATGCTCAGATATGAATGCTATGTTTGAAGGAGGATCCAACTGGTTGAGAGGATGAACTTACCAGTCATAAGCATTCTGGTTATTGTGTAAACAAGGCTAGCAGTCAATTGTCTCCCTCCGTGATAATTCATGAAGTGAAGGGCCCTTCCCAATATATTCATGTTATTAAGCACAACAACGTGCTTCATGTCTCCTGCACCGTAAAGCAAATACAGATCTTTGCCCATCTCCAATTGCCTCTCATAAACATTCTTAGTATGGATCCTAAAATGGGGCTTGCCCATATCCTTCATACAGTACCCTATTAGGCCCTCAAAACAATGCAACCTCGTGTTCTTGAGTGCCTTGCAAACAAGAACTACACCAACAGCTTTCCTAACCCCCAGCCAAATTTCCTTTTCAAAGCCAGATTGACCGTTCGAGGAGCGTTAACGGCAACTCTAAACATATACTGGTAGTGCATGTGCTCTAAATCACTCCCTCTCTCTGCTGCCATAGTCCTTGCAACACAATCTTGTTCACAGAAGCTAATAAGCATGTCAAATAATTATCTGAGTGCATCCATTTCAGCCACACCCAGTGTGACACTCATATCCAAAAGGTCAATGCCCTCATCGTCCACAACATGGCTACCTCCATCCAAAACAGACTTAGCTGAAGAAGAGGCTGCCTAGCCATGTCTGCCAGGGCAGCCTTTTCTAGGCCTCCTCCTCATACCAGTAAGATTACGAGACACAGTAAATAAACCAAGCTAAAAAAAGACAAGCAAGATGCTCACCTGATAGGTTCGGCATCAGGGTCGAAGAAGTAGATCTATAGTCTCACAAAATGCCAAAATCACCAAGTAATCCAGTTTTCCCATGCTAAAAAAAGCATGGGGCATTTCTATTCAGAGGATTCACATCAAACCATGGAGTCTGTAGCGTGGTTTATCTGTTCATATTTTGACACTTTGCACTAAATTGTCATATTTGATGTATGTTTGATGATTTATCTGTTGAAGTTGGAGAAGATACTATATTTATTGGATATTTTGGTGTGGGCACTTGTAATTGGACTTGAAGGTGTATAAAAGTCCCTTTTAATGGTTGAATATTTGATGGGGTGGCATGATCTCAAAGGGCACGTGGTTATTGAAGATCTAATGGTGAAGATTGCTTGAAGATGAATGGTCAAGATTTGTTGTGTAAGTTTAAGAGGAGGGGCACGCCTCCTCATTCTCTCTCTCACTCTTGTGCCTTGAAGGAAATCTATTATAGTAGAGTGTATTCCATGGGAGAATTAACAATAGAAGAGGAGGATGAACCTCCAGACGCATTTTATCTCTCTCCTTCTTCATCTGCAATTTGTGTTTAATCTATTTGCTGGTAGAGTGTGGCGCAGCCTGATGCATATATTTTGCATTCTGCTCGGCTTGGGGTTTGGTTCGTTATGTTGGATTACATTACTCTCCCTTCATATTATGCCTGTCTGCCATTATTACTCGTACCTTCTCCAGGCTGTCCCATCCTACAGTTCATCCTCATTCATCTCCACCGTTCCTTTGCCTTTCTGTTGCCATTTGGGGACTTAGCCAAATTTTTGCCTCCCAATCGTCTCTTTCAGATTTGCTGCCATCTGGCACCATCAACGGCTCAGCTTCCACTCCTCAAATACCTTTCCTAAACAGCCGCGCGCCCTAAAACTTTTCGCATCTCTTTCGTCCTCCGTCTTCCGCTCTCCGACCTCCGCTTTCTTTTCTTTGATCATCGCCATGGCTGCTTCTCCTAAGTTCCCTACTCTTCAAGTTACTATCCCCAGGGATCTGACTCTTTTTGACTCGGTGGTTTTCTCCACTCCTACTCTTCGAGATCCTTTGGAAGGTGCAAGTCGAGAAGTTGCAGAACGCACAGGGTTATTTGAGTTCTCCCGACAAGAACTCCCTGCTCCAAATCCGCTTCAACTCAGGCAGTTTGTTGCTCATCTGGTCAAGACCAATGAAGGCTATTTGACAGAGGTTGATCAGACTCGTATCCTCCTCACTCCGACTCTTCTAGCCCAGGTATTTCAATTGCCTATCCGCACCCCTTCATTAAATTGGGCTACTTTACAGGATCATGATGTCACCAAGTATGGCCAAACTCCTTATGCGGCCACCACTCATAAGCTCACCAATATCGCCAAACCCCATGAAGGCTTTGTGAAGTTTTTGTGACGCAAGTTCTATGGGTACTCCATCAAAAACACCCACATCAACAAACATTTCTTTCATGCTGCTATCATGTCCATTCACTCTCCGCATCCTATTGATTGACCTCAGATTTTGTTCCACCGTCTGTGTCATGAAGTTGATCGCATCTGTCATTCTCCCGCCTCTGGTTTGGAATCTGCCATGGGTGCTCATATGCAAGCCATCATTAATCATTGTCTCGCAGTTCCCAGTCAAGTTTCTCCTACTCATCTGGATACTACCTCTCAATCCACCGAGCTTGAAGATTCCCACTCTCAACAAGTCTCTCAACGCACACCATCTGCCCGGCCACACCAGTCCTTACAAGTTCAACCCCTGCAAGCTCCTCCATCCAGACGTGCCCTCTATCAGGTATGGGCAGGTTGTTCAAGAATGTATGCTCAAACTTCAAGAATCTTAAGAGCACTTTATGAATGGGATCCAACATGGATTCCATAGATGCTGTTCACCGTGATCTACAGGCTGCTACCACGCAAGTGCAATCCTTAGAGGACAGCCTCCAAAGTAAGCACGCTGCTTTGTTACAGACCCGTGAGGCTCTCCAGGCTGAACAAGAAAAGACCACCACACTCGCCGATCAGCAAGCTCAGTTGCAGACCACAATTCAAGAACTTCTGGCTCAACTCAAAGATAAGGATAAGCTTCTTACTGATCTCCAGACCTTGTATACCGATCTATCCACAAATTACAACAGTCAGCTACAGCATGTGGCCCTCCGAGATGATCGTATATCTCTTCTCGAAGGTCAAGTATCAGTACTTCAGACACAGCTCAAAAGCATAAGCTCATTGATGACACAGAAATTGCAAGTCTTCAGCTCCAGCTCTCTACTCAAGGCCCTTCCTCTTCACAGGCCACGCACTCACACAGGAAAATTCGTGATCAATCCCGTCTCCTTGCTGAAAATGATAACAAAATCCGTGACTTAGAACATCAAGTCCACCAAGCTATCCTGTCTGCTGAAGAAGCTCAGAGTCAACACGAGACCTACCTTCAAGTTGCTCTGACAATTCCAAGGGATTTCTCCACTCCCTCAAGCTATTTGGACTATGTCGTCGCACACCATCATCTCTTCCTTCTGAAATGGTATTCTGCACAAGGCAAGATTCATGAGCCCCTCAGCAGCGCTGATATCTTCAATATATGGCCCAATCTCTCCATTGAAGATAAAGGACTTTTCTGTGCTCTCTTGGTCTATGGTCTTCCCACCTGTGATGATCAAGAATTTTTTATCTTCCATCTAGTTCAGCCGATGGCTTATGTCCTTCATAATTTCTATCTGGCTGATACCATGGACAAGTTTGATGATGGGCCAAACCGTGTATTCAGTGGCAATGAACTTGCTCAATGGCGGTTGTTGCCTGAGAACAAATACTTGCAGGATCCAACACAAGCCACCACCTTCCAAGAGGAATATATGCCAGAGCTTCTCTGGATTGCTGAGACTCTGCAACAAGTGTGCAAGAACCTCTCCGAAGATATGGGCATTCAATTTGCCCAGATTTATTTGCAGCATCTTGGCGGATATAACACTCTTTGTGTACATCTGGACAGCCATACTGTCCCCCACGGAATGGGTCTCTCCTCCTGTGCATACTATGCTTCCCTGTTCTGACTGGGAACAATGGTGTCAAACCTAAGATGTTGATCTTGTTCGAGAATTCTGAGATCAGGCTCAGAAACCCACGATGCAGTCCCAACCAGATACTCATCTGTATGCATATCTGGGAGCGCCACAAAGCCGTTGCTATCTCACCTCTGACTGACGTCTTCTGTTTTGAACCAAGGTTCTAGAAGGTCATGCAGATTGGACTCCTGCTCAGATTTCTACCGATCTCCGGTGGGATCCACGATTTGTTCGTCGCTCTGTCTGGCAAGAAGGGGATATCTTGGAACACAATAGAAATTGGATTATATCCCCAATGAAAGAGGCTGGTAGACGTCTACTCATGTTGTCTGGGGTCTCACCCAGTTTTTGGAGCGTGCTGCCACCTCCCCGGATCCGTCAGTTCGCTGTCAAGCCAGTTTTTGTGCTGCATTGAAGTGCCTTCTCTTGTGTTCTCTGGCACGGAAGCGCCCTATTTATTATTGCAATCCTAATGCCAGTGCAAGTGCCTTTGGACTTCAGATTTATCTTCTAATGGAATGCCAATATGTTCCTGCGGAGGCTCACCGTGCCCTTGAAGACATGGTGCAGTCCGGTTTCCTCATTGAAGCAACTCAGGCAATTAGTCTCAATACTCCTGAGGCTCTCAAGGAACGACAATAACTCATCACGACGTATCACTCAGGGTCACGACCACATAGCCGTCAAGATGATTTTTCAGTTGCTAGTTTCCCGCCTCCTGAATCCGTTCCACCTTTTCTCTTGGTGGGGGGGAGTGTTAGTCCTGTACGTCCAGGTACAAGACTATTCATGAAGACCATGGATCAGGGCAGGAATAAGGCACCAGGTCAACCATCGGGAAGTATTCCCCCGCCGAAGACCACGTCGAAGACCACGACGAAGAAGAGACAGAGAACAGATAAATAACGGCCCTGCAGAAGTACAGTCCACAACTAGTGTGATTCCAGGCACATAAAGAATGCACTATCAGATTTCCAAAAAATCAGGCTTTGATCCATGAGTTGGTAGCGAGATCTGCCAAACACCTATTTTGGGCCCAAGGCCGTTGTACTATATATATGAATAGAGATAGAACTCAGGTTTTTATATGAGTTTTAGTCCTTGTCTCTAGTCTTTCTCTCGATTTCCGAGAGCTCATGTACACTCAGTGATATCAAGGAAGTCTTATTTTCTCTCATTGTTTGCTGCTTATTCTATTTTGTTTTCTTACTTCTGTTATTTTGTAAAATCATGCGTGACACTCAGCCAGGATTCTCTTGTTTGATCCAAGGGTCCTCACAGAGGGCTGTCTTACAGGAGATCCCGAACCCAGACCCTAAACACTGGGGCCTACCTCTTTTTGTTGGCGCTCTACTTCCTCCTGCTGGCTGATGTGCTGCTTCTCCTCGTCTTCTGCTCTTGCCGGGTTTGCTGCTTCTCTTGGCTGGGCGAGGTCGTGCCGAGCACGACTGTTTCACCCGTTCGCTGTGTGGCCTCTGACGAGCTGTTGGGTGTCTACTCGTTGGGAAGAGTGGAAGGTTTCCTCCGTGAAGCCGGACGAATCGTGCTGCTCTTTGTCCTCCCTTCTAGGCCTGGGTGCCCGGGATCTTCTTGCCGCTCCCTGCTGCTATCTCCGCCATGGTGGGTCTCTGCCTGGGGCTCCTACATTTCCTGGCAGTACATTTGGTGTGAGCCATGTCTTATAGTCAAGGAAATAGATTAGCTTAAGCTGGAGATCAAGAGAGAGTGATTTAAGGTGTGTAAGGGAGAGTGGGACCCCAAAATGATATTTAAAAAGAGAAAGATGCTCTCATGGCTAGGAATATTCCCTCACCATTAATAGACCCATTAATTAACCACTCTTATTAAATACTCTTTTTATTTATGATTATTCCCTTATTATATTAATAGTTGTAACTTCGAAGTTTTCCTAATGGTTTGGTGTGTCAATTATGAATTTGCGCCATTTTTCACCTGAGTCTCGGATTAGAATGATTCTTCGACCCATTTTGGGTGAAATTTGATGCTCATGCACAATTTTCACTCCAACTTTACTCCTACTGGAGGTAGGCCTCTTTCTCAATCACATTTCAGTAAGTTATGGAGCACTCACTTCTCGGACGTGAGTGTCCTACAACACATGCCATTCTCAAAGTGCAACACTTGCATTCAACTCAAGGATACACTTGCATCAACTGCAATAGAGAAAGAAAGAATGGCAATTAGGGAGCAATTTGCAGATCACCAAAGGGACCAAATATCATGTAGACAGTTGTATTGGCAGTGGAGAACATTTTCTGAGATGCAGCCGGACAAATTTTTGTGTATAATTCATGATAAGATGGACCAACACAAGACTTTCTTGCCAAAGCTAGATCCTTTACCCAAGCGTTGTCAAAACGCTTTTCAGATGAAAGTAAGTCTGGCGGGTGTATTAACACATGGTCATGGAACTGGAACATATGGTCATTTTGTGCTTGATCTATGGAGAGATGATCCAAACTTCCATGTGAGCTCTATTTTCAAGTGCCTGAGAACACTAGAGAAAGGATCGATAGGGAGGAGGTATTCCCCTTCAAGACCCATTTTGAGGCTTTGATGGATGATCAACCGCTTTGTTACCAAAGGCGATAAAAAAGCTTACATCCAAGGTGTCTAGTGAATCAAGGAGGACTTGGGATGATTTCCCCTACTTGAGAAATCACCACCTCGAGGAGCTATGTGTTCATTGGACAACTGTTGGAAAGAAAACAAGAATAGATGGATGTTTGGGGCAATGTCATACTTGACCAGTGGGGGAGTATTCAAAGTTGTGAAAGTGGGATTCATGATGGTTGGGCATACGCATGATGATATAGATGGATTCTTTGGAACTTTCTCCACCAAGCTCAAGAGAGAAAAACGACCACTCTCCCCGAACTAATGGATGTGTTTGAGAGCTGCATTGACCCCAACCCAATGGCTTTCTTGATGGATGAGGTTGCAGATTGGAAATCATTTGTAGAAGGATACTTGCTAGATGGCAAGGACCAGTTGACAGGACACACAAAGCCACTTCAATTCAAGTTTTGGGTTAGGGATGGAATACCAATCATGCAATATAAGTGGAGACCAGGTGACAAGTTGTGGATGCCTGTACAAGGTATCGAGTTGTGGCAAAGGGGTGCTGCTGGTGAAGTTCTCATTCCTAAAGGGCAGCCAAAACCACTACCTCCCTTCAAGGCAGTCAAAGACTCTAGCCAATCGGTGAAGGGCATCAAGGATTACATAACGCCTTTGGGATGATGTTCGAAATGGAAAGCACACCTCCACTCTTAAGAAAAATCAAATGGACTCCCTAATCAAGTCTTGGGGAGAAAGTTGTGACATGCTTAGAAACCCGAATGACCATGTGGGAGGGAGCTAAGAGACGGGTTCTTGCCAGAGTCAAGATGGGAGGGTTCTCAAGGTGCAAGCACGTCTAAGAATGCTCACTTGGGTCCCAACAAGGGTTCCAAGTGGTTTGTGGAAGAAGTAAGGCCTCAAAGCAGTGGTTTGATCTTCCTGAGTGGGATCCCTTTGAGGACATCAAGGAAGGATACTTTGTGCTAGTAAGGCCTGATGATGAGGACTGTCCAATATGGTTAGGGGTGGCACTCTCTGATGTGACCACCACTATGCCTGATGGAGAGGAGTTGCGTCCTGGATTCCAAATTCAATATTGGGAGCCCATTGGGAGGCACAAGAAGGGCAACTTGAAGGAGCAATACACTGACTGCTGGGAGAAGAAGTGGAGGGCAAATTATGCTGACCCTCAAAGGAGGGAATTGGTGGAGTGTGTGGTATGGTCATATCCAAGTTCTCACATTGCAAAAGACAACACACACAAGATCCCAAGAAAGGAGATGGACAAGGCCATGAGCAACCTCCATGCTATATCATTGTATGAGGGTACATAATATTGAGAAGTTTGAAAACTTTCTCAACTAGTGGTTTGTAAAATTTATGAGGAAAACAAGTAACCCAATTCTATGTGTGTCATGTGTAATTCTATTCAAGCAATCAATTCAGAAATTTCTTTTATGGTGTGTGAGTCCCATTTTCAGTCCGAGTCCCAAAATTCAAGATTTGTCCCACTTTAATTAAATACGACTTTAAAGTATTGATTTGACTCGTTCTTTTTTCCTGCATCATGCCTAACTTTATGACCCCACTACTTAGGAGAAAAAATATTTTCCTATTTTTCGAAGTTCCATGTTGGGATTTCCATTCCATGCTCTACTAGGCCGGTTAGACTATTTAGTCAGGGATATTGATATGGGGGCATGCTAGGGGGAGTGGTCCAGAGACAATGGGGTATTTGGAAAACAATGGTTAAGGCAATGGGGTAATTGGTTATAAGATATCATGAACATGGGGACAAGGTATTCCAAGCAACCATTAGATAAGGGAGATATTTTAAAGATAAGGAAAAATATCTTATCTTAAAGGCAAGTAATAGAAACAGGCTTCGTGCAAATATCGGGTTGCTATTCCTGCAACAAAAAGGGCAGAACCAGGGAGATCGAAATAGCAAAAGGGACGACCTTTCAGCCAACAAAAAGGGCCGATTGGGCCATATCTGAGGAGAACGGCCAGGTTAGGATATATAACAACATCTTGGACCTGGCTTCCGGCTGTCTGCGCCAATCCGACAAAGATACATCACCTGTTCTTGAATCCGGCAGTGGCAAACGGGTCTTTGGGTGCTTCTTCTCAAAACCGACCTGCTTCTCTCAGTTTGAGATGAAGATCTTGCAAGGGGGGGCTTCAGGATCTGCAGTGGTTGCAGGCTTTCCTGATAAGCCTGGGATTTAGTCCAGCTCTATTCTTTGGTGGTTGTGGTTGAATCCATCTGAACCCATTGCAATTGTAAGATTGGTTTGATCATAAGCCGAAGGGAAAATAAGCTGTGATCATTTCCTTTCTCTCTTTTCCTTGGAAATTGCCTTAGTTCTATCTGGGTTGGGTGGAAACTGGATGCCCAAATCCATTGGTTGTGGAAGAAGCCAATCTATTTGTTCCTATCAAAGATTGTTATCTTTCTTATCTTGTCTATACAATTGTTGTAGTTACGTCTTTAAGTTTCCCTTAAAGCGTATCAGATATGGCCAGTGCTAGCTCCAACCAAGAACATTGCTCTGATAACACTACGATGCTCCCCACTAAATATACGATGCCCGGTCATATATCTCATGGGAAATCCCCCATCTAGCCCTCTGGCCGCATGGGGCCTCCATCTATCCCGCACCCAAGATAAGCACTAACACTAAATAATACAATCAACTACCTCGAAGGGTAGCACATCCATACTACTAAAGATACATCAAAGATATCAATATGTCGTAAAACATATGAGCTCCTACCTAGGCTCAGACTCGTAAGGTAAGTAGACTGACAACCGGGCCTCAAGATAGAGTAGACCGAGATATGGCAATGGCAGGGCTGGCTATAGACAATGGCTAGGGTTGACCATTCCATTTGCCCCTCCTGTGCATACTTTGCAGATGGGCTAGATCGGGCTCTGGCGTGGGTATAACCTGTCGGACACGTAGTTTCATGGTATCACCCATCAAGCCTATTCTGGATCGCATCTCCCCAGTCCGATGCGGTATGAAGGGTTGCATTCCCCTTCCCGAGGTCTAGTGGTTCCATGGAGGCTAGAGGATCGTGGCGACACACGATTCGTTCCCGACTGAACTCCCCAAAACAAGAGTCAGGCCAACGCCCGCAACTCCTGAGGGTCAGGGCGACATCATTGACCCAAGAAGTGTTGGACCCATACCCGGCCCGCACGAAGTGACTGACTATAGGTCTAGCCCACCATGGGTCCCCAGTAGCCGCGCTCAGCAGGGACCTCCCTCCGCTTTGCCCTAGCCTCGTTGTATGGTGCTAAGTCACTCCATAGCCCCCGTAGCCGGTTCCTATGCACATGCAACATATAATAATAGGAACTAAGGGGTCTAAACTAGAAGCATCATCTAGACAACTAGGTCTCTACCCCCCTCCCCCTCCCTTCCCAATAGCCAAGAGGTGCATCATAAGATCAATCAGCATCATACATCAACATAACATGATAAATAATGAAGATACATGTAAGCCTAATTACATGCATCTAACTTAGAGTTAGAGTTCATTGATTAGGGTTCCAAACCTAGACTAGGGGTTCTAGGAAGATTCTACTAGCAAGATAAGATACTAGATCATCTGGAATCCAATCCTGGATTCCAGATGATCTACCTATGAAGCTACAATGAATACCTGC
This sequence comes from Isoetes taiwanensis, assembly GCA_021234155.1. Lineage (NCBI taxonomy): Eukaryota > Viridiplantae > Streptophyta > Lycopodiopsida > Isoetales > Isoetaceae > Isoetes > Isoetes taiwanensis. Next base: position 328,764 of record JAJEKV010000081.1, on the reverse strand, counting down.
TCCGAACGAACTTCCTCCAACTACTAGAATCTCTATGACTTGATGATAAGTCGAGTGGTTCCTCCTCCTTTTAATGAGCGTACTGCCTTGGGGCTGTCGATGTGAGCTACGCCGCAATGAACGGTGTTCGAAACGGAGTTCCGAGCAAAGAACAAGTTCCATGTGGTGGATACCCACTAGGTTGAGGCCATGTGGAAATGGCCTTAAGCCTAAGGTTGGCTAAGTTATGTAAATAACTTTGCCATGCTCCCATTTCAGGCTATAATATAGACTTGTATGGTGATGAGGCCTAGAAATATACGTAAATATGGCGTATATTTCCGGGGAACATCACAAAGATGATGCCAAATATTCTTTCCATTGGATGTCATCATACACATCTCATACATTTTTCATGCCCTCCATCATTTTGTGGCCTTTGATAGGCACACCGCCACATAAGTGGCCAAAAGAAAAGGAGGATTTGAGCAACAAATGAATAAACTATGCAGAGCTTTGCCTTTGTATAAGTTGTGCAAAAATAGAAAGTGATATGGAGCAGGTTTTTTAACATATATACTCATGAGGCAATTAACTCTATCTCAATAGCAATGCTAAAATAGCTTTCGGAATTGTGGTTTTACACCGCATAGTTGCCTTTGAATCAATCCCTTGCTCACCTTAAATGTAAGGTGCCTGCAGCAAAAGCAATGGCTTTTGAGGCGTAGCAATTTCAACCATAAGAAGGAATATCTAGCATAATAACATGAGGTTACTTTTATATGCTTTCACATGGCTTTCCTATAATTTCGTTGTTGTAGTTGTGCGCGTGTACTGAACAATATTTATAGAATGCACTCTTTTTGAGTCGTTGATTTTGAATAAGAAATGCAATCCTGTGGTTATGGTCTCTCAAAGATTTGGATCCATGCAAATGTCCATCAAATTGTTTTAAGGTTTCAGTAATGGGACCCTTATTCGTAGCCTTATTATCCTCTTAACAAAAGAAAAAAAAATACTCGGCAAAATCAAGGGGCTGGCCATAAGCAGTCTTGCCAAGCTCTATGGCATGAGACTTCACAAATCTTTATTGGATTTTATGAGCTCTAGTTGTACCTGTTTTTGGTTGGATCCAGAGGTTGGCAAGGCAGTTTCTAGGCCAATGATCCACACAGCCATGATTTTCTCAGGCTAATGCTTCACGTCTAGCCTGGATAAGAATCTATAAATGTTCGAACTTGGAGGCAATGCTAGATTACACGTGTGGAAAAGCAATAGTGCAAACGCTTCTTTATTGCAAATGCTTCTTTGTTACAAAAGCTTCTTTAAATAGATGGGCTCTTTGTTCAAAGCAAGGGATAACGACACCAGCAAGAAGAGTGGATGCCATTCTAAATTCAATTTGTGTGGCAAACTCATGGGCATTTGTTTAATACAACAACCTTGCAATCTTTTTCTTAAAGCAGATGGATGTAAGACAAAGCATGCGACGGGGGTTTCCAACTCTTAAGATGTTAAGGCTTCACACATATTATTAGAGGTAATTTCTTATTACTATGTGTAGTTTAAATTGCCAGCATCAACTTCGCAATCCAAGATCAAATCCTGACATCAAAACTCTCTTTGTTACAAATACAATATTGTTCCCACTTTCACACCTCCAAAGAATGCTCTACATTGGTTGTTAAGCTTTGCAGATCTAAAGCAGCAACAAATACAGTCTTCTTGCCCATGTGGAGATGACGAATCTTCCATTCTGAATCTTTCACAAACCCAAAGCTGCCACTACCTCTGCTCTTCCATTTAACAACTTGTTTGCTATGCCTACTGCTTGGTTCTTTTATATTATCATTTGCACTTTAGTAATGCATTTTTAGATAAATGATTCATAAGTCCAAAGCACTGCAGTCTCCCTAATGCCTCAGATGAAAGGTGAATATGTTTTAATACTTATGTTTTTCTTGCATTGGCCATCATAAATTTATGTTTAGATGGAGGAAGATTAAGATCATAAAGGATTTTGCTATAACAAGATTCAGTTTTCCTGACCAAATTGTTTACTTTCAAATGATACTTTGGATTTGCAGATTTGCTCTTTGGATGGTGTCTGATATGGAGCTATAGCATATTTGTGAAATGGCTATTTTCCAAAGTGGGTATACCCATATCTCTATTTCACTTTTTGTGTTGCCAACTTCAAACCATGAACATGCATTCATACAACAACACAGAGAATGCAAAATCATGGCAACGTCTCCATGCCTCATCTGCATCCTACAATAAGAGCAATTATTCAGGATGATTGGATGCCTCTTAGATGTGGACCTATGCGACCAATTTGTTAAAGTGGCTCTTGTTTTAAAATACACATACTAAGCTACTTACAGTTACATTGCTAAATGCATTCCTAGGATAGGTCCTATGATACAATTGGCCAAGGTAAGTGGTGTTCTCATTGAGCTTTGTAAAATCATTTACCTATACAAAGGTAAGAATAACTAGTGACACACATAAATATAGTAAGATTTGGAGGCTCTAGGGCCATCCCGAGAAAGAAAAAACAAAAACTGACCAAACAGGAATCATCTGCGGAATATCACGAGAAAAACATCCGATTAGTGCTCCTCGAAGGCTAAGTGCTACACCGAGAAAAAATAAATAGTAAATATTGTCTCGAAGGCTACAGTGTCATGCGAGAAAAAATGAATAACAAATACAGTCTTGGAAGTTATAATGCCACATTGAGAAGATGAGACTATGAAAAAATATTGGGAACCACTAGGCTACAACATAGAGTGAACCAAAAAACATAATCTAGACCATCCGAAAAAGCGCAAACATGACCAACAAGATCAGATATGACAAAGGGTGGGTTGGGAGGAGGGAGGAGAGAGGGACTTGTGGAGCCAACTGAGCAGAAAGAAAGAGAGCTCAAGAGAATGCCGGTGACCATAAATGAGAAAGGAGGCAATATAAATAGGAGATGCAAGAGAGGATGTCCCCATCTAAGGAATGTCAATTCTATTGCTTTCTTCAAATTTGCTACTTTATTGATACACTATTACATGTGTTTGTTTGTATGGTGGTTTTGTTGCTTTCTTCGTGTATAGAAAAATTGACATGCATTACATATGTTTAGAGATGTAAATATTCCCAAGGCCTCAAAAGGGCCAATTTTTTTAAAAATTAATACAAACCATTATATCCGACACTTTTAAATTAAAATCCTTCTGAAATCTCCTTTAGTTTGGGTGCATATTCACCCCCGGGGGTTGATGTAAGGCAGCGAGAGCACCTTTTGTACTCCCTAAAACTGTATAATACATTACAAAATCAATACCATGTAGTACATTGCTTTAAACCTTATAGTATTTCGTAAATCTCGTCATACAGCAGTATACCAAAACTTGTATAAGCGTACCCCACAAATGAGGGTCGCTATCTACGGTCTTAAGAGAGCTCTAAATGGCAGTCTACTTTCTACAATAGCTTGGTTTCCTCTTGATACTAGCCAAGTAGTCTCTTGCATCTTCATGCCTAATGTAATGATTTTCTCTCACTTGTTGGCTTGGCAGGTTGTGCGAACCCCCTGTGCCACAGCTCCTCACATGCCTCAGCTGCGATTGGATTATGAACATGCGGGGGCTTATGCCCAGATGCTTATAGATGACCTGGCAGAAATTTTGCAATATCCTACACTAGAGCAAATGAGACGGCCGGTGCCGACCGATGTGCTTAGGAGGCTATGGCGTAGAGATGCTTTGGGATAAGCCGCCCGCGACGGACCTCCGAGAACACAACCTTCCCGTAATCAATGGTTTGATGCGAGTGCAAGGAACACAAACGCCGGCTCCGCCAAGTCACGCACTCTGTTTTACGCCCACATGCGATCCCGGGCATTGCAGCGTCTTCCTTAAAGCTAAAGAAAGCCGGTACATTGCAAAGACATCAAAGGGAAATGTTTTATCTCACGAACGTCACCCCGGACCTTCCGGGCGAAGGGTTCTTAGAAAGCCGATGTCAGCCCACGGGAACATCACTCCCGTAGTGGGGGCAATACTTGCAACAGACTATCACGACCCTCGGGGTGCACATGCGGCGATACCCACGCAAGAAGGCCCGTGCCGGAAATCACGCATTCGGGCGTGGAACAAGGCTTACAACGCCTTGCCAATGGGAAAGCCCCGGACTTGGATGGCATCGCAGAATTGCTTAAGTGGGCGGGGCGTCCATAATACCAGTCAGCGACCACCTTGTTCAACAAGGCATTACAGAAGGCTTCCTCGATGCGCGGTGGACCAATAGCGAGTTGTTCCCATCTATAAGGCGGGTGACCCAAGACGCCCAATTCACCAACAACAATCATGGTCGGTTCGGTGTTTGCAAAATTGCTTTGGGATTCTCGGAAGCGCTTGAAGCCGGGCAGGGCGGGCAGGAGATACGGGCCCTCCCCAGGCGGGATTCGACCCCGACACTCAACCATTGACCACATCTTCACATTGCGAGCTCACGGTTGAAGACAGAACCGCCGCCCGGATCTATATTGTTGCTTCGTGGATTTTGCAAAGGCATTTGACAACGTGCCTCGGGGAAAAACTATGGACAAGATTGCGGCATTTGGGGGTTCCGGTAGATTTGCGAGAATGCGATTATGCGAAGCTTTATGAAAGATGCTCGGGTCAGGTTGCGACCCGACCCAGCCAACCATTTGATAGTAGTATCGTAGTTCGCCGGGGATGCCCTCTCCCCCAACATTGTTTGGGCTTTACATTGATCAATTGGAGAGCTGGCTTGCTGATAATGGGGGCGACGGGGCTCACCTTCTCTACCAGATCATCAAGCAGTTAATATATGCTGATGATGTGGACCTCCTAGCTTACACACCAGCAGACATGCAACGATCTCGATGCCTCGACACATTTTGTCAAGCGACTAAAATGCGCGCGTCAACTTGGCCAAGACTAAGGTGGTTTTCATATCATCTTCACGGCGACCGAGGATCCCCTCCTTCCGCTTCGGGGGGCGAATGTGGAAGTAGCATCCACATACAAATATTTGGGAGTGGAGTTTCCGCCTACTATGCACCGGACACATCCATACGGCTCTGAAGTTACGGCTGGGCCGAAAGCACTATATGCAATGCAAAACAATAGTCATAGAGCGGAGTTGTATGATTGGACCCATCAGTCACACCTGTTCAAAGTCTTAGTGGAGCTGTCCTTTTATACGGGGGTGGAAGTATGGGGCCCAGTAGTATCCCTCGCTACTTGGAATGACTTGGAGCAGTGCAAAAGCCTTCTTGGTACGAAAGCACTAGGGGTGAAGTCCACAAATCCCATACCAAATTCTACCGCAGAAACAGGATTCTTGCCTCTTCGAGGGCGACCCTTGATCGCCACATTGTCTATTTTCGAAGGTGGTCAACATGGACGATGCTCGCCTCCCAAAACTAGCTTATATCATGGCAATGGGGCCACAACGCCAAGGCCTCAAAGGCTTTCTTGGGGAAAAGAGAGCTCAATGGATGGCTAGATGGAATGCGCAGGAGCACAGGTGCATATATGTGCAAACAGAGGCGACGCCATAGCTTGAGGCAATATCTTGACGCTTGCTTCATCGGCAAGCTTTGGGATGCCAGCCCTTGAACAGGTCAAGATAGCACACTACCACCGCCACATAAATCCCACATTGGAACGAGGCCCACAATGCTACCCGCATCCACTTGCCCATGAAAAAGCCTTGGACTCATTGCCTCCATTCGCGACACGGGGGCACATCATCTTGAATTGGAGCGAGGCGGATGGATTGGTGAGCCCGCGTCGGGACATGCTCATCAATCTTTGCCAAATGGGAGTCATTGAGGATGAATCTCATACCCTTCAAAGGTGCCCAGCATATGATCAAATCCGGACGCCGCTATGCCGAGTTGGTCGCATGGCCACCGCTACATGTGACATTGAGCACGGCATCCGTACGGATGCTAGGATCATACCTTCAGGAGGTCATGGACATGCGAGATCAGCTATGTCCTCGGGCACGCACTTGACATGTACATACACATTTATTTCATGATGATGTATACTTGTACAGTTTGACAACATTCTTATTACTGCCACGGTTTTTCCCTCGAAAACCCTTCGGGGCGGGGGTTTTTTAACCCGGACAGTAATAAGTTTGCTGCGCTCCTTCTGGGTCCCATAGGCCGATTGGTCTCAGTGGACGATAAAAAAACTATTCTATTCTATTCTATTCTATTCTATTCTATTCTATTCTCATTACTGGCTTGGGAATTTATAAGATCTAATAAATCTGAAAGTAACTTAAACTAAATGTTCTTGCTTTGAAAAGTTGCTATCACGCTTGCCTTAAACCTATGGATTTATTCATGTTGATGTATTATACATCATAACAACACATTCCTTAGAACGTCTTGATGTATTATAAATCATAACATCATATTCCTGACACTTTGTCATGTGCATTTAGTCTGAATCAAGCTCATTCAAAAAGTAGGATAAGTTATGAATTTAAGTTATGAATTTTGTTGGGAGAAAGACTAGCCAACCAAATGAAAGACTGGGATATTTGTAGGTGGAAAGAGAATGAGATCACAGATGGAATGAAGAAAAATGAATATTGTAGATGAATAAAATGCAAAATGGATAAAACAACCTAGACACCACTCAATGAATTAAGACTAACCTCTGCAGTAAGATTGCTTCATGTCAACAACCATATACAATTCTACTACAACGTCAAGATCTCGGCCAGTAGCAATCAGCTATTAGAGAGATACTTGCATTTTTCCTCTTGGGGCATCTTGAGCGTATACGTACACCTTAGCATTTGATGTGGTCAAATGCTTAGGTGGCTCTATAATTTAGGGCCTTGACAACCATTGGCATATGATCCCCATAGAAGCTTGACCCGCAAATAGAAATCTTCTAAAAATAATGGCTTCCCATGAATTTAGGCAAGCACCAATATGGATCTTTCAACTTTGCACTTGACATGACCGCAAATGAAAAGCTTAAATCATAAAAACTGACAGCCACAGACCTGCCTGGCAGCATGAGATATGAAGCTCACCTCAGTGGGAGGCGCCATCAATAGCTGCATCCAACCGATCTGTAATGCAAAATACAGAAACGAGCTGGGGGAGTCAAACCCCCTGAGCAATGCGCAACTTCGAGCAGTCCGCCCGCCCTTAAAGGGGAGGGCGTAATCCCATGCAACATGCAAATGCAATCAGACATCATTTTCCCCTTTTTCTTTTTTAAACTCCAATCAAGCAATGCAAAGCAATCACACATACAACAGATCTTTTCACAAAATCGAATAGAACATCCCATCCAAATTGACACACGAAATCCAAAAGTTTTTTTTAGTTTTTTATTGCTTTTTCAAATGCAACAGACCACACATAAAGAATCAAGAAACAAAAACCACAAAGAAACAAATACATATAGGCAGCAAAGCATCATGGCATCAATTCGGCGCAGCTCCCTAATCAGAAGTGCTCTCGCCAGGTTCATATGAGCGCGCATATGCTGCTTCTCCGCACTACTAACCTCCACCTCCCCCCATTCCACGTGTGACACGACATCCTCCAGAGCAGCAAATAAATGGCCCAATTGCATCCTAAAGAGTCGAACCGATGCTGCCACTGATTCTGCAAGAGCATTAATGTTCACAATAGAAGAGACCACCTCCAGGGCTATCTGCACTCGCTCCCCATTCGGGGAAAACACAACAGGAGATGGCATAGCATTGTGTATCACACCGTGAATGCTAGGCACAGGTGCAACATGCCTACGAGAAGGGTAAGGAGATGGCTCATCTCTCTTTATACTAAAGGGATTTTGAGTGTTTGTCATCAACTTTCATTTTGAACCATTGGATTATGTTCTAAGGTCGAATGGCTGAGATTTCTATTGGGTAACCCAATTCAAAACCGTTTTTTGGAAAGGCATTTTCAACGTACATTTTTTTTTGGAGCCATTGGTTATGGGATCTCGCTTCTCAAAGATTTTTCAACATGCATTTTCTTCAGGAGCCATAGGTTATGGCATCTCGCTTCTGGAAAAAATTTATAATGTTAAATCCGGCATCCCAATTCAAAACCGCCATAGAAATGGTGCGAAGCTGATTATGGCGATGTCTCCTCGGGCAATGATGATCTTCTTCCTCTTGCCCGATGCATTTCTTCCTCACAAAGCTCGAATTTCGCAAAAGGTTGTGGTAAGAATCGCTTAGGTCTGATTGCTAGGAGCCGATAATCACCTGCAGAATTGCCAACCCACAGAAGATTTATGGCAAAATAATCTCAGAGTGTCGTTATTTAGGGTTCGGAGATTTGATTTCTGTTTGTAATTCGGTGTTAAGCCATTGGTCTTGTTGTTCTAACTGTGTTTCGTTTTTCTTCTGTAGTCTAGGTCTCTGAAACCACATTACCTAGGCAGAAAGTAGTTGTGCATAACCATGCAGAATAATGGACGGTGTCTTGTTCGATAAAGAAGTGACTCTACTATATATTCTTTAGGTACATCTGCTGTTTCCTTCCATATTTTCGAAGTCTTCATCTAGAAGTCCTTCTTCCTCTTAATATATTTTCAAGGATCGGCACAATATCTTCTAGGTTCTACATTTTTTTGGTATCCTTTGCTGCAACTGCCATGTGATATGTTGCTCCATTTACTTAATCAATTTGAATGCAAAATAGCTAGACTCAACCTTTTAGTTATTGCCATCATGGACATTTCCTTCTTGCAGGGACATCTCGGTTATTGTATCTGCAGGAGCCAGCATTAGCAGACAAATTCCCTTCAGACTAATATGTGTTATGGCTTTTTTTGGTTTAGTTCCTAAGTAGTCATTTCTTAAATTTGGATTATGAGGCAAACGCTTTAGTGCTTAATCAAATTTGTATTCCAAGTTATTTCCTTAATGTGCTGCAAACAGCAGGATTTTACAATTGCAATTTTGGTTTTATGGCTACATTGATATTATCTGACAACTCCTCCTTTTTAACTGCAGACAGATGTAATTGGTATTGATGAGGCACAATTCTTCAAAGATCTTTTCAGTTTCTGTCAAGAGGCTGCTGATTTGGATGGTAAAACTGTTTTTGTTGCAGGACTTGATGGCAATTTTCTACGGTGTGTAGTGTCGAAGTTAAGCTATCATTGTACCTTGAATATTATATATGTTTGAGCTCAACTGATATGTTCTGGCTTTTAAACATTTCAGTCGTAGCTTTGGGTCAGCACTTGACTTAATTCCACTTGCTGAAAGTGTTACCAAGTTGTCCGCAAGATGTGAAATTTGCCAAAAGCCTGCAGCTTTTACCTTTAGGAAAACAGGTAATGAAAGACTGAAGTTATTGGTGGTGCAGATGTTTATATGCCTGTTTGCAGACAGCATTATGTTAGTGGACAGGTTGCTCTTCAAGCTGCGAGGACAGTGCTTGAATTGAATCAGCCATATCAGACATGTGGCAAGGGAAATTTGCAGATTTGACTAATGAAGGACTTCTATTGATCCTGATATTATTTGATGACTTGCACATCATATCAAACTCCTTATAGAAGCAATTGACTACACAGAACAGCTCTTGCAGTTGCTTGCCTATGAATCAATATGAAGAGGTTACTTGAAATAAGGTTGTTATCATTTCCTTAGGAGATGGCACTATTCCTTTTGACAGGTAATCATCATAGTTTTCTAACAGCATGAGTTTTGCTGTTCTATAGACGATGAACTATTCGACATCTTCTAAGTTCATATTGCAAGACTACGTGTTAGATCTATATTGTAAACAATGATACAAAATCTAAAGAGTAAATGCAGAAAATCCCTTATAAGTCTAAAGTAGAACTTTAGTTATTTCATCCTTGAAACTATGGAGTGTATATTTGCTTTCATTGGTGTCCTTTGTACATGAAATGCCATTGAAGCCATGCGCAATTCGAATTGTGCCACATGGCAAAATCTTTGTTTGAATGAAGGGTGCCACATGGGACCATTGAACAATGGGTGTCTATCTGTCTTCCATGCCAAGGTGTGAGCATTTACAGTAAAAATGTTGAACTTGAGCTTATGGGCATTTTGACATAATCCAGGCTCATTAACATTTGTACAAATTCCAAAATTATTATTCCTTAATCTTTTCACACCAATCCAACATTTGCCTTCAATTTATGCCTGACGGAAAGCCCAGCAACGCTGGGCACTTTTTCTAGTTCATCACTAATGTCAATCACCCCATTACCTGGTGTTGCCTTTACTCCCGCAACTCCAACAGGGCTGCTGCTGATATGAGGCACATATGCTGCCCATCAAGAATAGCCCCACTGTCCATGGCAGCCTGAGGTTGCCTGCTAATAGCAGCCCCATTGCTTTGCTCCATCTCTAACTCAGGCATCAACAATTAACTGCAAAGAAATAAAGAATGTCAAAACACAAGCAACATATTTACAAACATGCCCCGTAGCACCAACTAGTCTGCGGTGTCCAAAGGAACGTACGAACACCCAGGCTCGTCAGCAATGGCTTCAAGTCTATACTCATCATCTTGCCCCTCAACAAAGTTTTTGCCCATGTCCCCAGGCATTCCAGGCTCGTCCCAATAACGCTTGCGCCCTTTGCCCAGCCTTTGAATAGGCTCAATCCCAGCTAGGATGCCGTATAACACACAACGGACATCACTAGGCAATGGAACCCTGAGATTTAAGATCAAGTGCCATGGAACCTTCACTCTATGCTCAGATGTGAATGCTGTGTTTGAAGGAAAGATCCAACTGGTTGAGAGGATGAACTTCCAATCCTAAGCATTTTGGTTATTGTGTAAACAAGGCTAGCAGTCAATTGCCTCCCTCCGTAATAATTTACAAAGTGAAGGGCCCTTCCCAATATATTCCTGTTATCAAGCACAACAACATGCTTCATGTCTCCCGCATCGTAAAGCAAATACAGATTTTTGCCCATCTCGAATTGCCTCTCAGAAACATTCTTAGTGTGGATCTTAAAATGGGGCTTGCCCATATCCTTCATGCAATATCCTATTAGGCCCTCAAAACAGTGCAACCTCGTGTTCTTGAGTGCCTTGCAAACAAGAACTACATCAACATGTTTCCTAGCTCCCCAACCAAATCTCATTTTCAAAGACAGATTGACCGTTCGAGGAGTCTTAAGAGCAACTCTAAACACACACTGGTAGTGCAGGTGGTCTAAATGACTCCCCTTCTCTGCTGCCACAGCTCCTGCAACACAATCTTGTTCACAGAAACTAACAAGCATGTCAAAGAATTCTTTGGGTGCATCCATTCCAGCAACACCCAGTGTGAAACTCACATACAAAAGGGCAATGCCCTCATTGTCCACAGCATGGCTGCCTCCATCCACAACAGACTTAGCTGAAGAAAGCAAATAAACTAAGCTAAAAAAACACAAGCAAGATGATCACCTGATAGGCTCGACAATAGGGTCGAAGAAGCAGATTTATGGTCTCACAGAATGCCGGAATCGCCAAGGAATCCAGTTTCCCCATGCTAAAAAAACTATGGGGCAGCTTCTATTCATCGCATGGAACCATGGAGGCGCCATGTCCCGCTCGTCCCAAGCCCTTCCCAAAATACAGGGGAAATAAAGATTCTTTTTTGCCCTCAAAACATACCTAAAAACATACAATACATGCCCAAAACCTTAGAAACCATATGTAATAAATGTATCGTTCCTTAACACACTGCCCCTCAAGTTTATAGTGATCCAACGGTTCAGATCAATCTTGATCAGTGTGTTACTGGAGCTATAACACACTGCTACTCCATAACACCCTAGGATGTTATGAAATGAACGGATCCAGATCGATTTTGATAATGATCGGATGGCCCAAAACTCTCGGGGCAGTGTGTTAAGGGCGATAACGCCCTGGCCCTCGGGTGTTACTTCAAAAAAAAAATTTCGGGCCATCAAAATGGCTCGGGCGTGCGCTACGTGCACACCCTCGCCATTTTGATGGCCCTCAAATTTTTTTTCCAGTAACACCCTCGGCCGAGGGCGTTATCTACTCCATGAACTAGCCAACTATCTTATATTATAATGTTTTAGTGCAAGTAATGGACCATGCCGTAAAAGTTTCGACGACTCAGATTTACTTGAAAAAATTCTGGATGGCCTAGATTCACTCTTTTTTACTCTTACTACGTTTCCCTTTTGGGCGCACAAAGTCCGGCGTCATCGAGGTTCAGAGCCAAGCTTTGTTTGCTGCAAGAGTTCGGCCTGCGAACCAATGCACTTGGTGCCGTCATTTTGCACTCTGCCATCTGTAGCTAACTGTATTTCTGTAAACTTCCTATTTCTAATGGTTTGCCCGTCTCCTGGCAATTTGGCAATACAATCCCGTTGCACTGTTGCTTTGTAAGTGATGCCTGAGGTTGAGTGAACATAGCTCCAGCAGCAAATGAATAAAAATAAGAACAGCAAAAATAGTTGCAGCATCTTCCATTGGTGAACCTCACCATTTGTAAAACCATGAACTCGCAGCATATTCTGGCAGGTAAATTCTCGGCCTTACCCTCGGATTCATTTTGCTTCCATATTATAAGCCGTGACCGCCTCTTCAGCATACTGGAAGGATCCAAGCCACAGTCGAGTTTTCTTCTGCCTCTTTTAGCTCTATTTCTGCCGAAGGGTACCATGTCTATGGCAAGGGATGGCTCCATGTTTCAGAAGCGCATATTTTGTACAGAGCTAGAGTCTTGGAGTTGTCCATATGGTGATTGAAGCAGGTGTTAGGTAAGAGATCAAGCTCCAATCAATGTTTACTTACACTTTTCTGATTTACACTTGAGATTTGATGCATAAATTTTTATTATAGGGTTGGGAGTTTGGATAACAGTGCACTAGCTTCAGATATTGTTTTTCGAGTTTCTGATGCATTGAAAGTGTTGGTACAAACTGTAAAGACTATAATTATCAACCACATCTATTGTGGCAAGCATTATAATTTGCGTGAATCCTCGACTAAGCTAAGTTGTATATATTTTGGATACAGGATCTTAGGTTGCCTCCATGACCAGAAGTTTTACATTGAGTTTGGTTGAGGACATTGCCGAAATGAGTAGCTATAGGTTTGCTCTATCATATTTATGGTTCTTGCACAATTCAGATTATAATTCTTTCCTTTTAGAGTATTCAGAATTCACTCTTGCACAAGCCAGAGTATACTGATATGTAACAATAAATTTCAGTCTACTTTTAGGTTTTATGTTCTATTTTCTGCTAAAACCATTCCAAATTTTGCTGACACAAATTTCCGTCAAGTCTTTTGATACCCTTGAACAAATAAAGGAAGGACAGGTTCTGACTAATTTGGAATGTAGCTACTTGAAACTGGTGATAACTTAGAATCGCTAATATTTGCGGAACGCATATTTGTTATAGATCAGGAATTCCATGTTAGTCCTGTGCCTCCTGGTACAGGACTATTCATGCATACAACAGACCAGGTCAAGCTCAAGGATCCTCAGTCAGCCACGGGTCAGCCATCAAAGGCTCAGCAGAAGACCAAGCAGCAGACCACGCAGTCAAAGCCTGCGTCCGTCAACAAGAGGCGCCGCTCAGACAAGTGACGGCCCGTCACCGCCCGCGTCAGCGTCAGCGTGATTCTAGGCACTTCAAGAGGCACCGCCAACATTCCTGCAAATCAGGCCTCCTTCCAGGAGTCGGCACCGAGATCAGTCAGAGTGTCTATATTGGGCCAAAGGCCATTGTACTATATATATGAGTAGAGCTAGCACATGAGTTTTTTAGATGAGTTTTGAGTCTTGTCTCCTTTCAGTTTTTCTCTCTATTGCGAGAGCTCATGTATGTTCATCATTGATATCAAGGAAGCTTATCATTTTCCTCTCATTTGTTCTGTTTTCTTCTTCTTCTTCTCTTCTTGCAAATCCCGCGTGACATAGTCCCCCGGACTCTCCTGTTAGATCCACGGGTCCTCACAGAGGGCTGTCTTCCAGGAGTTCCCGAACCCAGACCCCAAACATTCCACATTTTAGGTTTGGGAAAAATGTGTTGAGCATCTTTCTAAGAGGTTCATAGTCTATGTGCAACTATTTTATCAAACTAAACGAATCTTTATGTTTTGCAGTCTTCTGTATTATATAGAGCAACAAGCGTGCTCATGTGAAGGAATACAACAAAATGGAATATGTGCATGGGGAAGATGACAGTTAGCAGTTTTATTCATAAATCAACTTTAAGGTAACAAATTTTCACATCTCTTCAAAGGGTGTAACGGCTAAAGTAACCCTTCAAACTTGAATGCATTTCAATTTTGAGCACAAGTGTTTGTGGTCTATGTCTGATCTATCTTTTGTTTGCATGAATGAAGGGTGTCATCATGTTTGACCTTTACTCGAACAACATCGGTAGGCTTAGCAAGGTAAGCACTGCAGAAGATGATGACAGCTTTTTATCAATTTCAAAGAGTAGTCCTGCATTTTCAATAGCTGCCTCAAGAATGACAACAAATTACAATCCCTTTGTTTTTGCTAGAAGTGAAATGACTTAATTTTTTATTATGAATTCTGCTTTTCCTGATTACATAGCCGTGACACAGTCTGCTACTGCAAGGCTTCAGGGCTTAGTATAATGTGCTGTGGCGTGCAAGTAAGACTGTATATGATGATCCATGGTTTTGAACATTTTTGAAGCCATCCAATTGCTTCTATATTGTGAGTGCCATGCTTTGCATAGCCATTATTGTAGTCCAACAAGAATCTGTCAGTGATCTATGTCTTGAAACTTCAATCATCTTTTAATATGAAATTCCATTATAGGCTATAAATCTCGAAGTCTCAAAGCATGCACTTGGAATTCTGAGTCTTATACAAATAAATAAAGTAAGCTTTGATGGCCACGATTTTGCACTATATGATAACCATATCTCAATTGTTAGCAAGAGATTTTTCCATTCATCACCATCACATGCAGAACTGTTTGTTAATTATATTTCCATTGTGGTGTATTTTAAATGAGCAATTAAAACAGTTTAGACAGAGGGGAAGCACTATGCCAGGACATCTTGATGCGACCATCATTGATCATTACATGTAGACCATTTTGTTGCCTGGATGTATGCACTAATGATATTCAGTTGATCTTAGTTGTGTGTTTGAAATGTGAATAGATGCTAATTATTATATTGTGTATCCTTTCTTTATATTTACAATTGCATTTTTTATCAGTTATTGCATTCTTGGTGATGGATGTAACATGAAAGGAATCTCAAATGAAGATGCACACAAATGAAGCTGCACAATAACATTGCATAGTAATCTGCTATGCCATTACTTTATTGTATTCATGTGGTGGCCTTAAGCCATTGTTTTTACAGTCATATTGTATAAGCATGGGTTATGATCAATCTTCGTAAACATTTCTGAAGGATCTGCAACTCTTGAACCATGTTATCAACCAATTATACACAATTGTCATAGTTTTGTACCTCAGTTATTTATTGTCCCAACGTGTGCAATGCCAGCATTACAGGATTAACTCAAAAGGTCTTTAATTTGGGTGCCCTTCGTTCTTTATGTTGTACGGTTGTGTTTTGAGTCCTCAAGTACGGGAAGGCAACGTAGTTATTCTGATAGCCAAAATGTTTATTGGATAAGGAAGTACAAAAACTAATAGCTATCCTAATATAGTGCATTTGCTAACGTCCATTTCTATTCATTGATGATGAAGTGGTTTTAAGGTGCTTCTATTGAGGTTATTTTGTGGAGCTTTGCTGCCTGTATTAGTTCATTCCGAGCTTGATAACTTATAGTTTTTAAGCCAAATTTACCATTAAAAACCTACAATCCTAACTAACATCACAGTTGCTTTATTGCAAGGCACATTGTTATACCATGATTTATCCATGTGTTTTTATTCTGTTTGCAGCATTAGAAACCTACGATTGTAACTAACATTACGATTGACTCTATTGCAGGGCACATCCTTATAGCATGATTTGTTCATGTATTTTCATTCCGTTTGCAGCATTTGCTTAGCTTTATCTCGAGTCGCATCATTAATCGCATGCCTTGGAGCAACTGTTGTACGAAAATCACAATTTGTTTGTTTTTGGATTTTGCTTTTTATTAAAATTTGGATAAAGCATTTTAATTTTGTTCTTCATTTTTGTATCAACATCCTCTTCACATGGAGAGCGTTGCTAGCAATAAATAATCTATCCTTTACCTCTTCAAACTTAGTTAGACAAGCAACTAACTTTGCATTCAGAAGCACTCAGTACCATAAATGCCAGGGCCACGTTATAATCCATGAGAACGACAAGTGTCAATAAAATTTAAGTTTATTCATTTTGATTATTATTTTAAACCTTCGGAGATAAAGGTTTGATGGTCGAACATGCATTTTAGAGGCTGATGTGCAATGTGATTGAATTGGAGATATCACAAGGAGTAATTATCAAGTTTCATTTAAATTAAAGTTTCCCAACACTTACAAAACCAAACTGCCCAGCAACGCCAACTATCACTACCTATATAAGGCAGATACATTTGTTCCCATTAAAAATTTGCTCCTAATATTTCTGGGCTGAGAAGAGCCCCCAGGGTGGCCACGTCTATTTATTTGGGCTTTTCTAATATAAGAGCAGAAAAAACTATTTTTGCCACACGTGTCACAAAAACGTGCTAAAATTTCTACCACTTCCTCTGCCCCATTCCGGCGAGCTCTGCATCCCGCCATAGCTCAGATGATGATGTAGGAGGTCGCCAAGTTTGAAGAAAATAAATACCAACCCATGCCGGAGCTCTGTTTTCTGTGGTTTTTTGTTTCCTGTGTTTTTCTTGCAACTGGTAAGCCTTAGCAAGAAGAAACTAAGGCGATGGCGTTTTCCACCAGGGCCTTATCCAATGCTTATAGTTGGGAATCTGCTCCAAGTCGGGACTCTGCCCCACATAAAAATGATGGAGATGAACAAAAAATATGGCCCCCTTTGTGTTCTTGAAAATGGGGGTAATTTCTGCCATAGTTACTGGCTATGGCGGTGGATAGAAAAAATGCAGCGAAATAGATAGGAGGCATGCAAAACAAGCTTCTTAGAGGCTGGGGCTTGAAGCTTTGGCATCTTCCCTGAAGGGCGATTAGGTGTAGGTTTAGCGGGACTTTGTTGAACCGGCCGTGTGGCGGTTTGCGGCCGATGAATGAAGAACAAAAATGAGCGCCCGATGCTCGCTGGCTGTTCTATTTGTTCACGACTACAAATTCATGGCAAATAGCTCCTCTGGATCAACTGCATGGTATACAGGATGGCGCAAAACCTATTACTGCTGCTGCTGCAAGCAATCATCGGTCTATTATGAGTTCAAAGCGTATGAGTATGGTACGGTCGAGCACGGATCGATGACATGGCCACTATGGCGAGAAAGCGAACTATGGCTTTGTCCCGAATCGAGGGTCAAAGGCTTGTGCCTTTGTTCTTGCATCGCCCGATTTGGTGGACGAATCTCGCCTTTCTACACACGGTAATTTGGATTTGGCGCGGTCTCGCTCGTTTCTTCTTGGATCGCCGGATTTGGTGGAGAAGCCGTTAAGACAGGTCGAACATGGCATCCGATGGTCAGCATTGAAAAACAACAGGGTAACAGGTTTTTTGCAGCAGCGAAACTGGGTTATGCTAACTGTGGGCTTAGCTAATCAGGGAAATATCGAAGAGGTCTTCAGCGGTTCTTCTTAAGCGGCTTCAGAAAAATCGTGCGCTACTTACTGCAATTTCGATTTCCTCCTCTGTTTGTTCATCAGCCTGGTCTTCTCTTGCTCCACATTCTCTTTTAAAATTTCAGTAGAAATATTGAGGCCTTGCTGGCAGTTTTTTCGTTTCACTACAAGGGATAGTCGACGTCCAACGACGTCGCGACGTCGAAGAACGACGGGTCGTCGTCGAACATCGACGACATCGTCGTTCAACGACGACAACGTCGTTTCGACGTCGTTCAACGACGTTTCGGTGGCGGCGTGGTCGGATTGGCTGCGTGGCATGGTGCTGCTTTGCCAAGATGGCAAGCGTCGTGTCGTGCCGCGCACAAAACGTCGTTTAACGTCGTCGATGGATCGGCGTGGCACATCCGGCTGCGTGGCTTGCTGACATGCCACGCGGCACCAATCACCGTGTTACGCCCGTCGACATGGCGTCGTTGAGCGGCGACTAAAAAATCGGCGTGACCGATCGGCCGTGGGCTTTGCCGACATGCCAGGCTGGCACGCCAAAGTGTCCTGCCACGTCGACATGACGTCGTTAAACGACGCCTAGAATATCCGGCGTGGCGGCGGTTTTTACCACCGTGGTCATGCATCGTCCGCGCCACGCCATTGTCGGCCAGGCGCCACGTAAGCAACGTCGTTTAACGACGTCACTATTTTTTTTTTTTTGGGAAAAAAACGTGCGAAAAAAAAAAAATTAATACTCGACGTCGCTTATCGTTTGGAATGCCAAAATTACCCTATGGACTAAGTTACCGCGGTCGGTTTTGCAAAAAGCGACACATTTACGCCCTACATTGCAAGATTCAACGACCACCTCCTAGGCCAATTGACTACGAGTGTGTTGGACATAAGATAGTTTGGCGCTTCTTCGAGAAGGGGTGGCCTTCTGGCTACAAAACTTGGTCCCTAGGGCAATGTGGACGTTCTGAGTCCATTGGCATAGCCGAATCACGGTTCCGGAGAGGGAAAGTTGCCCGTCCGCTGCCGGGCCTTCGAGGACTTTTGGGGCAAGCCTTCTGGTGGTTTTAGGGTCCGTGCTCAAGGCCAACACCCCCCCCCCTAAAGACACAAACCGCAGGTCCTAGTCGACCGACAAGGATAGAGCCTCCAAACGTAAACCCTATGAGTTGCCGTGTTCTAGCGTGGTTTGGCGTTTTGGTGCCGAAGTTTTGGTCTTTTGCACTTGGGACGTGGCGCATCACATGCAATTGAGAACGCTGAAAGCAAGGGGAACCGACGGAATGGAGTTTGGACCATACTCCTCCCGTTGTGGCTAAGGCCCGCTTTTGCGATAGCAAGACATTCGTAAATTCGTAATTAATGCATAGTACGGACTTAAATTCTGATTTTTTGTGAGCTAGTTTCCTAAGTCATCGCCAACATACAGGCCAACTTTCAAAAATTTTGGATAAGGTTTAGATCAAATAGTT
The DNA here is from genome assembly GCA_021234155.1 of Isoetes taiwanensis. Classification (NCBI taxonomy): domain Eukaryota; kingdom Viridiplantae; phylum Streptophyta; class Lycopodiopsida; order Isoetales; family Isoetaceae; genus Isoetes; species Isoetes taiwanensis. The sequence goes on along the minus strand of JAJEKV010000081.1, from coordinate 309,577 downwards.
TGCATTAGAACGGTGCAGGCGACTGTTGTTGGGCGTGAAATGGCACACTTGCCCAAGTCAAACAAGGCCAGGACCTTGCAAGGCCTCCTCATTAGAGGGGAAAGTCCAACCCCCCGGAGGCGAGCCCCAAAAGCTTCCCCGAGGCCTTTCTCGGCGGCCTCACCCACGGGCGTCGCTAAAGACCACACTCCCCGATCTCGGTTCCTGTATCCGGCCGTTGAATCCTTTATTCAAGGAACCTGGTCCGAGAAGATCCAAAAATCCAACATCCGTCCGGAGAACATATCAAACCGCTGGCGCCCCTGGGCGACAAGTAGAAACCAAAGTGTTTTGTCGTTCGGACATTGCGGAGGTTCGAAATGCCGATCCGACTTCGCCACATCGTCCTAATGCCAAAATTACCCTAGGGACCAAGTTACACCTGGTCAGTTTTGCAAAAGAAAGAAACACTTACGCCCTACATTGCGAGATTCAGCCACCCACCTCCTAGGCCAATTGACTACGAAAGTGTTGCACATGAGATAGTTTGGCGCTTCTTCGAGAAGGGGTGGGCTTCGCCACAAAACTTGGTCCCTAGGGCAATGTCGACGCGCTCGAGTCCATTGGCGAGACAGGCATCACGATTCCGGAGAGGAAAGTTGCCCGTCCGGCCGCCAGGGCCTTCGGGAGAGGACTTTTGGGGCAAGATGCTTCCGGTGGTTTTAGGGTCCATGCTCAAAGCGCCAACACCCCCCCTCTCACGCCAAGACACGCGGCAAGGTCCTAGTCAAATCGACAAGGATAGAGCCTCGAAAAGTAAACCCTATGAGTTGCCGGGTTCTAGCGTGGTTTTGCGTTTTGGGTGCCGAAGTTTTGGTCTTTTGCACTTGGGACGTGGCCGATCACATGCAGCTTGAGAACGCCAAGCAAGGGGAACTGGCGAAATGGAGTTTGGACCCGTACTCCTCCCGCTATGGCAAATAAGTCAAGGGCCACTTTTTGCAGTAGCAAGACATTAAATAAATTCGTAATTAATGCATAGTACGGACTTAAATTCTGATTTTTGTCACCGAAGCTTCCAAAGTCATCGCCAACATACAGGCCAACTTTCAAAAATTTTGGATAAGGTTTAGATCAAATAGTTTGCATTAGAACGGTGCGGGCAGCTTTGTTGTTGGGCGGCAGAGCCGGCACACTTGCCCAAGTCAAACAAGGCCGAGAGCTTGCAAGGCCTCCTCATTAGAGGGAGAGTCCAACCCCGTGAGGCGAGCCCCAAAAGCTTCCCCGAGGCCTTTCCCGCAAATCGCTCACCGGGGTGTGTACGCTAAAGACCACACTCCCGGATCTCGGTTCCGTATCCCAATCGCTGAATCCTTTGTTCAAGGAACCTGGTTCGAGAAGGTCCAAAAATCCAACATCCGTCCCTGAGAACATATCAAACCGCTGGCGTCCCCGCGGCGGCAGTAGAAACCAAAGTGTTTTGTCGTTCGGACATTACAGGAGGTTCAAATGGCGATCCGACTTTTGCCACATCGTCCGGAATGCCAAAATTACCCTAGGGACCAAGTTACACGGTCGGTTTTGCAAAAGAAAGAAACACTTACGCCCTACATTGCGGTTCAGCAGACCACCTCCTAGGCCAATTGACTACGAGTGTGTTGCACATGAGATAGTTTTGGCTTCTTCGAGAAGGGGTGGGCTTCTCGCCACAAAACTTGGTCCCTAGGGCAATGTCGACGCTTCCGAGTCCATTGGCGAGATGCATCACTGTTCCCGGGAGAGGAAAGTTGCTCGTCCGTCGCCCGAGCCTTCGGAGAGGAATTTTGGGACAAGCCGCTTCCGGTGGTTTTAGGGTCCGTGCTCAAGGCCAACACCCCCTCTACATCAAGACACGGCGACAAGGTCCTAGTCAAATCGACAAGGATAGAGCCTCCAAACGTAAACCCTATGAGTTGCCGTGTTCTAGCGGGGTTTGCGCTTTGGGTACCGAAGTTTTGGTCTTTTGCACTTGGGACATGGCCCGATCACATGCAGTTGAGAACGCGAAGCAAGGGAACCGACGGAATGGAGTTTGGACCTGCATACTCCTCCGCCAGTGGCGGTTAGAAGTCAAGGGGCGCTTTTGCGTGCAAGACATTCAGAAATTCGTAATTAATGCATAGTACGGACTTAAATTCTGATTTTTGTAAGCTAGCTTCCTAAGTCATCGCCAACATACAGGGCCAACTCTCAAAAATTTTGGATAAGGTTTAGATCAAATAGTTTGCACTAGAACAACCGGGCAGACTGTTGTTGGGCAGTAGAGGCGGCACACTTGCCCAAGTCAAACAAGGCCAGGACCTTGCAAGGTCTCCTCATTTAGAGGGGAGAGTCCGAACCCCGTGGCTGAGCCCCAAAAGCTTCCCGGCGGCCTTTCGCAAATCAGCTCACGGGGTGTGCGCTAAAGACCACACTCCTGGATCTTGGTTCCCAGTATCCCACCGTTGAATCCTTTGTTTCGGGAACCCTGGTCCGAGAAGGTCCAAAAATCCAACATCCGTGCAGGGAGAACATATCAAACCGCTGGCGCCCCGGCGGCAATTAGAAAAACCAAAGTGTTTTGTCGTTCGGACATTGCGGAGGTTCGAAATGCCGATCCGACTTGCCACATCGTCCGGAATGCCAAAATTACCCTAGGGACCAAGTTACACGGTCGGTTTTGCAAAAAGAAAGAAACACTTATGCCCTACATTGTAAAGCGATTCAAAGAACCACCTCCTAGGCCAATTGACTACGAGTGTGTTGCACATGAGATAGTTTGGCGCTTCTTCGAAGGGGTGGGCTTCGCCACAAAACTTGGTCCCTCGGGCAATGTCGACGTTTCCGAGTCCATTGGCGAGGCACAGATCACGGTTCCGAGAGGGAAGTTGCCCGTCCGTCGCCCGGGGCCGGAGAGGACTTTTTTGGGCAAGCCGCTTCCGGGTGGTTTTAGGGTCCGTGCTCAAGGCGCCAACACCCCCCTCTACGCCAAGACACGGCGCAAGGTCCTAGTCAAATCTGACAAGCATAGAGCCTCCGAAACGTAAACCCTATGAGTTGCCAGGTTCTAGCAGGGTTTGCGTTTTGGGTGCCGAGTTTTGGTCTTTTGCACTTGGAACGTGGCCAATCACATGCAGATGAGAACGCGAAGCAAGGGGAACTGACGGAATGGAGTTTGGACCTGTGCTCCTCCCGTTGTGGCAGTTAGAAGTCAAGGCCGGCTTTTGCAGTAGCAAGACATTCGTAAATTCGTAATTAATGCATAGTACGAACTTAAATTCTGATTTTTTGTCAGCTAGCTTCCTAAGTCAGCTAGCTTGTTGAGATAAACGACGTCTTCGCATGTTGGTAGGGTATTAGTTCTCATAGCAGGGGACAAAATTAAAAAAATATATATATATGTCGTCGTAACAAGCGAACACGTAGCTACATATACTATTGGTGGAAACCTAACCTTTTTAAATCTAACAAAATAAAATTTTAAGATAAACTACATCTTTGCATGTTGGTAAGGTATTAGTTATCGTAGCAGGTAAGGTATTACTAGTTATCATCATCGTATTATATACCTCATAGCTCAACGGATGTACCACAAAACATTGAACATTTTCATGGTGGTATATTTCATAACTTTAACGGGTGTAGCAAGTCAAATAAACCCCTATCTAGTTAAATAAACCTGGTTGTCAAGTGTACATGCATTCTATATAAAAAAAAAAAAAAAAAGGTCGTCGTAAAAAAAAAACGTCGTTACAAACGTTGTTCAACGACGTTTTTTGTCGTCGTTTAACGACGTCACGACGTCGTTAAACGACGACCTGTGATTTAAATCGAAAACAGGCGGCAATCCCGCCGCTTATTTTCGAGCAAGCAAAGCTTATGGAGGAGCGTTTTTTGAGGCGATTTTCGGCGCGGATCTACTTTGGGGTCTATTCTAAGTGTAAGACAAGCTTCATAAGGTATGTGCACGGATCAACCAACTCGTTTTTTGAATCTAAACTTGTTTTTTGGTAGATTTAGGGCTTTTTGTATTTGTTGTTTGTTCTTCCTTCAACCTTCATTCTTTTTCTTCCATTCTTGCATCCTTCTTCCATACATATTCTTCCATTCCCTTTGTCATCTTCTTCTTGATTCTTCCTCCTCTTATACTACTTCTTCCTCCTCTTATTCAAATTCTTACTCTTAATCCTCCTCTTTGCGCTTCATCTTCTTAGTATTCTTCCTCCCCATTTTCGGTTCCTCCTCTTCTTCTTAGCCTTTTCTTCTTGAATTCTTCCATTCTTCTTCTAATTTTTTTTCCCATCTAAGAAGACGTCGTTAAAAGATCTAGACCCTTCTTCTTTCCAAAATTTTTCCTTATTAGTTGTTTTATACTATTTCTTTCTAATCATTGAATTTTTTGTTTTGCATGTACACTCCTAGCAAAATGTGTTGTTCTTGCAAAACAAGTTGGCACCTCTTCAAGGTAAGGATTTAATTTTTTCAATACGCTAATAAAATACTAATGCTTTATTTAGGTTAAATTGTTATCCAAGAAGGGGACGTCATTGAAACCACCCCTCCCCCATTGATTTTCCATATTTTTTTTTCCTTTAAGTTGTTTATTTATACTAATATTTTACTAATCATTGAATTTATTGTTTTGCATGTACACTCCTAGCAAATCGTTGTTTGTGCAAAAACAACTTTGCCACCTTACCGTACCGTAAGCATTTAATTTTCAATATGCTTAATGTATTGATTAATGTATTTAGCTTAATTTATTGATTAATGTATTTAGCTAAAAAAATTGGGGCTTCATTTATTTTTGTATTTTTTTAATATATTTAAGCGACATCATTTAATGACGTTAAAATCTTATATTTCTTTATTGGTTAAATTCATTTTATAGGCTTTAAATTAAATGTATTAACTTCATTTATAATAAATGTATTATTATTATTTTTTTCAATTTATTAAATTTTTTTTTTTTTTTCAATACACGTAAGCAACATCGTTGAACGACGTTGCTTTTACGTGGGTCGCCACGTCGAATCGGCTTGCCGCCAATCCGCCGGCCGCCCGGCCGTGGCTGCGTATGCGTGGCGTGGCGTCGTTAAGCGCCGTCAAACGACGCCAAACACGCCGGCCACGCCAAGAACTCGCCCGCGACGCCACGCCGCCGGCGGGCCGGCGTAAAACACGCAATGCGTCCGCCGTTGAACGACGCCACGCCGTCGCTTTTAAGAGACGCCATTGCGTATGACGGCAGCGTATAGCGTCGCGTCGGCGGCGTAAAACGTCGTTATAAGTTATAGCGCCGTTCATCGACTTTTTGGCGTCGTTCATCGACGTTCAAACGACGTCTGGACGTCGTAATAGACGTCGTAACAGGGCAATTTTTTTGTAGTGTTTGCAGGTAAGAGCCACAGTTTAATCCCCTTTTTCATGAAATAGAGCTAAGTAGCAGACTATAAGATGCTTTTGTATACAAGCTATGGCTGCGGCTGAAGAAGCTATGGATTCAAGTTATGGCCATGTCTTGCTCCAAACAGGGTAAAGAAGCTATGCCCATTTTTACAGTTAAGAAAATCTACGGATTCAAGCTCTGGCCCTGTCTTGGTCTGAACATGGTCGGATTCAAGCTTGGCTATGTCGAAAATAGAGGATGTTTACTGCAAAAAGTAGAGGATGGAAAGAGATGATTGTTAATTGGCTAGAAGAAATTTACAAACGATTTCCCTGCTTCGGCCTGCTCGAATGACCTGGTGCAAAATAGCCTGCCCTTCCTTCAACGATCTTCACGGTTTGCCAATGCAAAAGGGGGCTTTGCCCTAGTTAGACTTGCACAGGGCTTTGTTAGATTTGCAAGCAAAGATTTGCTTGCCAAGCTTTGCTAAGACAAGATTTGCTTGCACGGACTTTGCCATGGCAGAGCGAATGTGGAAACAGAGGAAGAGGATGGAAACAAGGGATTGTAAACTGGCTAGAAACTGGAGATGCACAATTCCAAATGGCATCCTTATTTAATGGAAATTTGTAACGGCATATTGATCCTTCAAATGTTTCGATATCTGATAGAACAAATTCATTTGCATTGCGCTTAATTCTTAATCTTCCAGATGGAAACAAATGCAAAAGATCGGAAGTCTTTGCTAGAATCATTGAGAATCTTTGAGGATACAATTACGTTTGTTTCTTTCACTCAATTGCAGTGTTATTCCTAGCAGAAACTAAGAGATTTTTAATAGGTGCCATACACAAACAAACTGCAGCATTATCAACAGAGAGGATTTTAATAGGTCATTTACATATCGTTAAAACAAATGCTTTGATTTTAATAGGTCATTTACATATCGTTAAAACAAATGCTTTGAGACCGACCCCTAGGAACAGTAATGCCTCGCATAAAACCATGGTCTAGAATTCTTGCATAGAATACATGACTCAAATAGGCGGATACCATTCCCCTGTTCCCCTGTCCCGTTCCTTGGAATATCAGCCAGATTTTCCAAAAACATCTCTGATCCGGCGATTTTTGTTGAAGATCCGGCGCTAATGATTGCGTAGGTGGAGGACATGGAGTCGAGGAAGAGAAACGTTCGCGGCGGCCGCAATAAGTTTCTTGTATTGTATAATCAGGACCCGTGCCTAGGCCTGATCGAGCTCCCTTCGATTGCGGGTGTACAAATAAATAGAAGCGGTCTAAACAATGGTACGGCAGGTCAGAACGTTCGAATATAAAAGACAAGAAACAAAATATGCGAAGGACAAAAACCAAACAACCGGCACATAACTTGTACAAAAACTCCCTTTCGTACCTAGTATTTTCATTCTTTCTCCTATATTAAATGAAATAAAACATTTGGAGCCCAAGACCTAAATAAACATCTATTGTATGGCGAGTGGGGGCGCCGGCTCTGGTGCCGCCGCTATGGCAAGTGCAGCATCTACGGTTTCCAATGTCAGGGTAGTTGTGATCGGTGATGCAGGTACTGGTAAATCCAGCCTCATTGTTGCTGTTGCTACTGATTCATTCCCGGACAAGGCCCCTCCAGTTTTGCCCCCTACCCGACTTCCTCAAGACTACTACCCTGACAGAGTTCCTCTTACAATCATTGATACCTCCTCCAGGTAGCTCTCATTTGTTTCATTCACCTTTTTTTAATCACTCTCCTTGACGTGTGTGATGTTGGGTTGTCTAGAATTGAGAAATTTCAGATTAGTTGGACTTTCCTGAGTTGAGATATTTCAGACTGCATTGAGTTTTTTCTGAGCTGATGCTTGTTAGTTTAGGCAAGAAGACCGTGGTAAGTTGGAACAGGAATGTAAGAAGGCTGATACGATAGTTTTAACTTATTCATGTGGAAACCAATCTTCTTTGGCGAGGTTATCATCATATTGGTTACCAGAGCTTCGTAATTTGGGGGTAAGTGTTAGTACCACAGGCTTTGTTACACTATCTTGCACACTGAACTTAAACAATGAATATACGCAGGTGAGAGTGCCAATCATTGTTGTAGGCTGTAAGCTGGACTTGCGAGACGAGCGACAGCCAAGTTTGGAAAATCTCATGGCCCCCATTATGCATGAGTTTAGGGAAATTGAGACATGTATTGAGTGTTCAGCCCTAAAACAGATTCAGGTGTGCTATTTTAATCCAGTAGATAAGTTTCTCATGACATTTTTTTATTGATCAAATAAACTGATTCCCCTTCTAGCTCATGGCATTGATGCGTACCTGATATGTTTTTCATCAACTAAGATTCCTTGCTTTTCTTTTCAAAATGCTTCTTTAGCTTGCAGTTTCAATTGCTGTGTCCTCATATTTCTGACGCTCCCATAAAAGCAATCATTTGATTGAGACATTAGCCCCTTGTAGCTTTAATGCATAAATAATTTTCTATTAAATTAAGCAAAACTAGGTAAATATCTTTGCTTAGGGGTGTTTCCGGTTGGGTAATATTTCTCTTATGTGGACATAATTATTGAACACAAATTTTATTCAACCTACTAGTATGAAATAGGGCTTATTAGACAGGTCTATATGTTATGTTTACTAAAAAACCTAGTCTCATTAAGTCCAAGAGTTAAATCAGAAGAGTAAAATGGGGTGTCTATCTTAAAAATAGGTCATTTACAAAAGTTTTTTTTGATAGCATTGCTGAAGTATCTCATAACTGCAGTAGATTTTTGCAGGTTTCAGAAGTTTTTTACTATGCTCAGAAAGCAGTGCTACATCCGACTGGTCCACTTTTTGATCAGGAGACCCAAACATTAAAGCCACGTTGTGTACGGGCTCTCAAAAGAATATTCATTCTCTGTGATCATGATAGAGATGGTGCCCTTAACGACGCAGAGCTGAATGACTTCCAGGTTTATATTGTTTTCTTGTTTGTATATACTAGTTGGCAGGAAACCATGCCTGTAGGTTCTGGATTGTATTTGCCTGTAGGTTCTGGGTTGTATTTGCTCTTTCCAGCCAATGTGAAGTTCAGTACTTTTATAACCTGTCTTTTTGAGACCATGTTGAACAATGCAAGATTCATCTTGTCATACAGATGTCAGTGTGTGTTGGGAATTTAATATTTTATGCAGTGTCTCTTAAGTGTGTAACCCAATATCATAATTATCGGCAGGTCAAATGTTTTCATGCACCTCTGCAACCAACTGAGGTAGCAGGAGTGAAGAAAGTTGTTTCTGAAAAGTTGCCCGAAGGTGTGAATGAGAATGGGCTTACTTTAACTGGATTCTTATTTCTACATGCGCTTTTTATTGAGCGAGGACGTCTTGAAACGACATGGACCGTTTTAAGAAAATTTGGTTATGATGATGAAATAAAACTCAAGGATGACTTGCTGCAGAGTCCGTCTTTTAAACGTGCTGCTGATCAGGTTTGAACTCATTCGGTTTTCCCTTAGAAATTGTCTCAGTAAAGAATGGGTTTGCATTTTTTATTACAATGAAATTTCTAGTTATGTGCTTAATTGTGTAAGGCATGGTCACCTATAGTAAAACTTAAGAACCACAGGAATTTGGACTGTACAGGAAGTGAACTATCATAAAGTGCCTATCGGCATTCTACCACTCACAATTCATTTATGTCAAAATCAAGTTGTATCCTGTGTTGCCAACTTCTAAGCTAGGAACCGGTATGGGGCTTTTTGTCCACAGGATTTGCTTGAAGTTAAATAATATTGCAATACTCACTTTGTCTGGATGAAAACTGTATCACTGAAATATTCGATGATTATGTTGATCTTTATCAGAGACATGTGAATAACTTGCCCCTGTAGTATGAAGGACCCAACATGCCTTGCTTCAATACTTCGGCCTTCAATAAAGGAGAGATGAAGATGAACAGTAGATGAGCACAAGTTAAACTATGTCCACTTACGGTCGCATCAACCCCCACATACTTTGTATCATGAATGCCTTTAGTCACCATTAAATGAACATGACAAATTGGGGAGAGAAACACACCAAACTAGAATTTTTCTTAGATAACAAAATGAGAGATGTAAGACAAGATCCAACTTAGCATTACCTTGCTTGCCTAGGCCCTTTTATATAATATATGCCTTTCAAAAGGAGATCCTGATGCCAAGTCTGAGAAACCTATAGTGGAAGTTTTATTGAGTTGATGAATAATAAATATTAATTGTAAATAGCCAAGGAATCCTGGGGATGCATTCTTGTATTTTACTCATTAGACTCCAAGGAGCTGTTTTTTAAATCTAACTTGGATGATGCTCCTGTGGTGACATTTTGCAGACTGTGGAATTAACTGACAAGGGAATCGAGTATTTGAAGGGAGTCTTTTCCTCCTTTGACATGGATGGGGTAAGTCAATATTTAATTCTTATTATATCAGCACTCTTGTTCGATGATGAGAATCACAACATTGGCTAACATTTCAATGAGCTATAATATTTTAGCGGGCCTAGGTCTTGTAAAGCATGTAGTTGTAAGGCAAGGGACTTGTATTAGAATGAGAAATATAATCGGCAGGTCGCTGTTCATCTATCTTAACTTGGATGTTTCCTAATTTTGAAAATGTTGAAAGTTTGAAGGTCTGCATGCATTTTCTTGACATTCAACATGTGTCTTTCAACTGGAAATATGATATTTTCAACTTCCTTTTTGCTTAGCCCTTCTGTTTGTTCTGGCAGGATGGAGCCCTAAGGCCTCAAGAGTTGGATGATTTGTTTTCTACTGCTCCATCAAGGTATAAGTAGACTCTAGTTATCTTGGTGTATTTTATTGCCCATTGCCTCGAGGGTTTGAGTTATGGGGCAAGCCTATATTATTTGAGACTATGTTTTAGCTTTTGATCTTGCATTAACGCCCTTCTTTTGCCTATGTAGTCCTTGGGAAGAGGATCCATACAAAGACAACGTAGAGATGAATGCTCTTCGAGGTGTGACACTGAATGGTTTTTTATCTCAGGTAGTTTACATGGCACATGTGTGTGGAGGGTCGTTTTCTTTGGGTTGCTTATGGCCTGCAATGTCCTGATTTTGCAGTGGTCCCTTATGACTCTTCTAGATCCTGTAAAAAGTCTTGCCCATCTTATATATATTGGTTTTCCGGGGGATCCTTCCGTTGCTTTTAAAATTACACGGAGGCGAAGACAAGATCGCAAAAAGCAGAGATCACAAAGAAATGTATTTCAATGCTTTGTTTTTGGACCACCAAATGCTGGAAAGTCAGCTCTGCTCAATGCGCTTATTGGAAGGTACAGGCACTCATCGGGAAAGCAAAATGCATTTTTTATTTAAGCAACTGCAAATGGCAGTTAACTTTGTAATGTTCTACAGGCCATTTGTTGAGGAGTATGTGCATACAAAGTGTGATCATTATGCTGCAAATATTGTGGAGCAAATGAGGGTGCGTACCGACTTAGAAAATCGTATAATTCTCCTATATCAACATATTTCACTATGCATTATATAATGCATCATTGTTTCCATTTTCTCATGCAGCATTAGCATGCACTGTGCTAGGATGTACGTTGTGCTTAACAACGTACAGCATAATAATTCTCTGCTCATGCCATTTGCTAATTGTGTTTTTTATTCCCAGGGTAGCAAGAAGACCCTCGTCATGCGAGAGATTGCAGATGAGTCTGTTCCAGGAATTTTGCAGAATAAGGATTCTTTAGCTTCATGTGATGTAGCGGCTTTTGTTTATGATAGGTACTTTCTATAGGAGGGTTAAAATGTCGTTTTTTGGTGCAAATGAAAGCATCTGAACTTGATTTATTTCTAGCTCTGACGAGGCATCATGGCAAGGAGCTGTAGACCTTTTAGTCCAAGTTGCTGTACATGCAGAGAATACTGGTTTTGAGGTACCATGTCTGCTGATTGCTGCAAAGGATGACCAGGAGCCCTTCCCTTTGGCTACACAGAACTCTGCTAGGGTATTATTCTACACCTAGCATTTCTTCTATTTTTAAAATATAGAGTTAGTAGACATGGCTCATTGTTAGAAAGGTTCCTAAAGCCGTCCTCGCTGTCTCCCTGCAGTTGAGTACTGATATGGGCATAGAAGCACCCATTCCAGTAAGCATGAAGCTTGGGGACATTGGCAACCTTTTCCGCCGGATGGTGGATGCTGCTGAACGTCCACATCTCAGTATTCCAGAAACAGAAGCAGGGAAGAGCCATAAGCAATTTTGCCGCATTGTAAACCGCTCCCTTACTTTCGCTGCAGGTAAAGTGTGTAATTTATTTTGCTTGATGGTTGTGCACTTTTTGGTTCTCACTTTCTATGTTTCTACAGTTGGAGCAGCTGTTGTTCTGGTTGGACTAGGTGCATATAGAGTATATATGGTTCACAAACGTAATACTGCCTAAGGTGAGTACGGGCATGTCTTTGTACAATAGTTGATAGCGTTGAGAAAGTTTGGAGATCAGTCTGTTCTTAGTACAGGGGAGATTACTGAAACTGGAATTGAATATTCAAGTCACCCATATTGAGGAAGAAGATATCAATCAGTTTTGATGTTACCTATCTCAATTAAAATAAGTGAATGAAGGATCATTAGCCTTCTTAAGAGGTCAAATCTTGTCACAACTTGTTATAAGTAGCCAGGTGCTGCACTGCATATAATGATGTCTTTGCAAAATTTATTCCGTACAAGTCCAACTGAAAGTTTATGTAAGTCCTACCTCGAGTCAATTCCTCTGCACACTATCCCACGAAGGGTTGATGGCGTTTAGGGGTTGGGGGGAGGAAAGCTCAGCCTTGCTGCCGTAGTCATGAGAAGAGCACCTTACAGAACTTTCTGTAGTATGTGCAACAATTTTAAAAATATCCAGGAAAAGTATAAAATTCGAGTACGTCTCTTAGGATTTCTCTATCCTCCCAATGTTGGCACATACTTTCAAGATTGTTAACGCAATAGCATTATACAGGTTCATTTTTGTTAACCCACTGTAGATGCTTCGAGTAAAGCTCTTTTTCAAGGCACTGCTATAGCTTCTAGTACATTTTACCAAGAGGCCTCGTTTTCAATGTTGTCCTATATTCACATGCTTGGACACAAGAATTTCCCATGAGTTTTGATAATGAATTTTTCCTGCACGCTTTGATAAGGAATTTTTTTGCAGTGGCGCCCCTTTGGCGATTAAGGTTTCCCTACAATGAAGGTATCCCTACGTAATCTGAATTACAACTTGGCAGCAAAAACCAAAAAACAAATAGTGTCGTTGGTCTTGCAACACCCAAGCACCACTTGCCTGTAGTTAATTTTTAGACACTACAAATTCAGGTGAACAAATTGTATCATATGGACAAATTTCAATGGGCCAGCATATTCCAAAAGGTCCAAGGGACATTCCCAAGTGTCTTATGCCTGACTTGCAGCAAAAGGTCCAATCCAAGTTGACATTTCTATCAGATCAAAGTCCACGATGTTGATTCTCAATGTAGCAGTTGTCATGTTCTATAATTTCTATGATTGATGGGCAACAAGATAGAGATTCATCACCAACAGAGACATGGGCATTATGGTAATCAATATTTTTCCTTTGGTTTTCGCGGATGATAGAAACAAGTTTATTTCATTTTTTTTCTTTAACTTTGTTTGTAACGCCAACATTTTATAAGCATCTCTCTTAACACGTAAGAAAAGTGAGAACACTTAAAGAGAAGGGGAAATCATCCTATCATATTACGCAAAAAGAGATGAAATGCCCTATTTATATGTCACCTACTTTTAGAATGAAGGGTATTGAAACGAGGATTTTAGAAAGAAGGGTATTGAAATTGAGGATCTTAGTGACAAGGTTGATCAGTTGGATACAATAAGGCTAAGGTTCCACTTTTGTCCGACCCTACTCCCAAGCCTTGTAAGGATGGGGTCAATCGATCACAACAGAGATGTGATTTCTGGATTTAGAGGCCGAAGCATTCATAGCAGAACCATAATACTGCCCCACAGTCCAGGGAGCGCTTCATCAGGACTTCCAGATAGGTATCCCAGGAGCGGGGGGCATGGTATCATAGCCTCATCTTTGCTCTCCCTGTGTTTCGATGGCTCGTACTTTGGATAGCAATTAGGGGGTTTTGTATTCAAGTCTCTTTTGAGAGATTTAGAGGATCGTCATAGATTCTTGTGGGAGGCTGCCAATCGATTAATCCATCAATCTATCTATTTTTGTAGCCAGGTTCCAATCTACTCGGGGTGAGGCAAGGACGCTTATATTACGATAAATTTATCGCAGCGGCCAATCTACTCGAGATGAGCCAAGGTCGCTTATATTGCAAGAAATTTATCGTGGCGGCCAAGACTGATGCGAACATTTCTCTTTCCCAATTTTCCTGCTCTCACTCGATAACGTGCTAGAACATGCAAAACTTGAACCAGAATTATTGCCTGGTGTTCTTGCGGCCATAGAATAGATGGGTATTGTGGTTGATGACCATGGGATTCCCACTACTAAACTTGTTTTTTCCCCTTGATTTTTAATTTTTAGGTCTCTTTTATCTTTGCACCATCGAATGCTATTCATTGGGGTTTGAGCCTCGGTTGGGATTTTCCATAATCAAGGGCTTGACCACAACGCCTTCACCTTTCGGACAATTGCTACATGTGATATTGAGCATGGCTTCAGTACGGATTAACTACGTTCTCGGACACTCACCTGCCATGTATATATTTCATGATGATGTATATTCGTACATTGACAGCATTCTCATTACTGCCACGGTTTTCTCTCGAAAACCTTTCGGGTGGGTTTTTTAATCTGAACAGTAATAAATCTTTTGCGCTCCTTCATTGGGTGCCATAGGCCGAGTGATTTACGTGGATGATAACCACCATTCTATTCTATTCTATTCTATTCTATTCTATTCTATTCTTTTTGTCTTTTGTTTCTTTTCTTTTTAGCATGCCATCCCAACCAAGCCTATAGCTTCTTCTGGAATTCTGGCCTATCCACGTAGCACTTCCAGCTCAGCTAAATCTGAAGTGGCATTGCAAAAGGCCGTTGGATCTTCCTTTTCCTAAATCTAGGGCCATGGAAATTAGACAACCAAGAAAAATGACACGGATATGTCATTAGACACTATGGGAGACTGTGTGAGATGGCATTCAACAAAGCTAAGCTTATCTTCTTTATTTCTCCCTACGCAATCCTTAGGTCTTGTTTAGTTCGACTCTTTAATTTTTTGTCTTGCTCTATATTTAGGTTCTTTCATGGGCTTCTTCTTAGCTTATCTCCTTTATTTCTACCTATATAACCCTTGTCATGAACCTACTCGAAAATAAGAAAAATACATGAAAAATACGTAAGAAATACGCAAGAAATATGCCAATATCGACAAAGAATTTGATATATGATGAAGAATCAAGAATACAATGGCCCGAAGGCAAGCAGGAACAGGAGACAGATGCATAGAAGGCTCAAGACTGGGGTTGAACCGAAACGATTCGACAAGAAGGAGGCACCTCTATATATATCTAGGCGAACGGCCGCGCCCCTCAAATAGATGAGATTGTGCCAAGTGTCATGCATGCATGTAGGTTCTAGAATATTCTAGAACTCCTGGAAATAGCCCCGCATATGAAGCAGATATAAGGGAATGTCTTCAACACGTATTGGTAGCGCACTTGGCAAATGTGCGTACCTCGCAACTAGAAGGTTGCGAATTTAAACCCTTCTTTATGAAACTACCCCTTTGCATCTGTGTGACGACCATCTTTTATATATACTAGTATGATACGAATATCCTATGGCCATCACACCATCCTCCTCCTACGACAGCACCGAGTCTTCAAGGCTGGAGGCAGAGTACTTGGACTTGGCTTATCCGGGTAATGTCGATGGAACTCCGCAATCTTATCAGGAGCATTAATCAACTTTTCGGCAGGTTCCCAGGTCTGGTCACTTAGAGAATATCCCTCCCAATCAACATGGTAATATAACCGCCAACGTAGAAGCTTAGAGTCCAAAATCTCTCGAAGCTCGAACTTCTCATGATCATCAATTTTCACTGGTGGGAGCGGCGGAGGAACACGACCCGGGAAGGGATTAGGTATGTAAGGCTCCAATTGAGAAACATGAAATACTGGATGCAGACAAACAACTGGGGGTAGCTTGAGCTGGAATGCCACATTGCTGATCTGAGCCGTGATCTGGTAAGGACCAAAGTGACGATAGTCAAGCTTGTTGCAGGGACGTGAGGTAAGAAGATACACAGAAGCTAGACCGGGTCACCAACATGAAATGTAGGAGCTTGCTGTAGATGTAAATCAGCATAATGCCGATAGCGTTCTTGTGCTAGGAGAAGATGGTGCTGAAGATCTGATTGAAGAGCCCGGAGTTTCTCAAGTCGAGACTTAGCACTAGGATTGCTCAACAATAGCATCCTTCAGATACTCCTATACTTTCACCAAATGTACATTGACGGATGCACTCAAAACTCTACAAGCAGATACAAATAAAACAAGCAAAAATGCAACAGAAAGACTACCTTCGCCGCCGCTATCATGCGGAATAGAAGATCCGAAGTCCCAGGAATAACAAAACAAGGCAATCCAAAAACTCTGCTGCAGCATACAATTGGACTATTTCACAATTTAGCATTGCAGCTACTGATCTATGTGTTTTTGTTATTTTCAACTTTGTTATTAGTGGATGCTATTTCGGTTCTAAATCCCCATGGCACGTGACAGGCAGTCATTGGCTGAATCATAAAGTTGTCTTATGATCTGCTCTATGCATCATAATCTGAACAATTTTCAAAATTTCTGGTTTGATTCAAAGCACTTAGCAGGCCAAAATTCTTAAAACTCTGGAAAACATTTCTCCCTGGAGCTCATTCATTTCGACAAGATAACTGACAGGAAATGTGTTTCAGTGCATATAATAAGATGTTAGAAGCTCCATTTTATTTTCCTTCTTTCAGTTTCATTATTGGCTCTATTGATCGGCTTGCAAGGTATTTTTCGAGGTTCTGGCTTCAAGAAGCCCGAGGGCTGGCATTGCAATTTATAAACTAGTAGGTATGCATTTTATTGATCAGTTTGATGGCATTCACAAAATTTGTAGAAGCTAGTTTAATCAATAACTGGTACACGTTAATGCCATGCAAGCAAGCCAAAATCTCAGGCTTCACACAAAAATTTGAGCAGGAAGACATTAAGGCAGATAAGTTGGACATTATCTCAGACATGCTTAGTAGAAGAACAAGTATTAATCGGGCCTCCAAGGATAGAAAATTGCACATAAATAGACTTATTTTGCTTTTGAGAAAATGTGGGATGACCAAGGACTTGTTAGGTGTTAAACGCATCCATCAACAGATTTTAAAGGATGGCCTGAATAGAGATTTATTTCTGCAAAACATTCTTGTCCAGATGTATGGCAAATGTGGTGAATTAGAAGAGGCACAGAGAGTGTTTCAGGAAATGGATACACAGAATTTCTACTCTTATAATATCATGATTACAGCTTATATTGAGCATGGACATCTGAGCCAGGCTATTGGGATTTTTGAGCAAATGCCTTGTCAAGATGTAGTGTCATTTACAGCCACTATCACTGCCTATGCAAAGCATGGCCAGCTTGAGAAGGCATTTTCGATTTTTCAGCAGATGCCTCATCGAAATTCGTTATCTCATGATTGCAGCATACATCAAATGTGGACAGCTAAAGACAGCCCGAAATCTCTTTGAAAATATGCCTCAAAGAGATGCGACATCGTGGAATATCACAGAATGGCTACTTAAAGTGTTCAACCCAAAAAGGCAAATTGGCTAAAGCTTATACCAAAAAAGGAAAAATCATCAAAACAAATAGAGACATCATAGGAAGAAATGGAGAAAAATACTTACAAGAAACTAGTAACGGGTGCCCGGCGTTGCCGGGCGCTAGCCGCAATTCTACATGCTTCAATTTCATAAAAAGTAACTATATAGTTAAACTATTGCTATGCAATATATTTTACGTATTTTTGCATTTATTATAGTCATCCGAATGGCTAATGTTGGGTTGCTAATTGCAAAGCAAAAAAAACTCAAGTTGGGCAAATGTTTAATGATTTCATAAAATTGCCAGTTTATTGATTTAATCGAAATTGACATTTAACAATCTCATCAACATTGACATAACAATTTGTTACAAAATAATTTAGATATAACTACTCTAATGTACTTGAGCAGATAGGTTTACCCTTCTAAGCTCCTGATAACATGGACTTTGAGTCCTTCATGTTTTGGTATGAAAAACTGCATATTAATGCACTTGAGGAGATTGGTTTATCCATCCAAACTCCTAATGACATATATTAACTGGTGCTTATGTCTGCTCATGGAAAATACCTTCATTAGAGCAAATAGTGGACATTATAGCTAGAACATGAAAAGGGAAGAAAGCCAGCTAATGTTAACATGTTGCGCTTATCCTCACAACCAAAAAAATTATCAACTACTTATCTGAACATTGTCTATACTTTACATCAATGGTTGCATTTCAAGAACATGAATGTAATAACGTCACAATGGCACACAGAAAGAGATGAGATATAACAATGTCATCAAGTCTAAAGATTAACTACATGTTGCATCAGCTTCACAACAATCTATCTTGAAACAATGATCACGTAGATGCAATGAAACATCATGTTAACAATACACATGATCCTATATACACACTAAATAAGAACTCTATATACACTAAATAAGAACTCTATATACTCTCAATAAGAACCCTGTGCAAAGGCCAATTTCGACATACTGCAATAATTTGATTCATTACCACAAATGATTTATGTGGAAACAAACTTGATGACTATTCAGAATGTGCAATCGTTTGCTGCTTCTAGATATCCCGTTCTGCTAAAATCTTGGATGAATAGGACTACCACATTACGAAGCTTTAATTAACTTCTTTGTAGAACCCTAGAATAAATGTGATGCCTGCATATTGTACCCTCAAGCATATGAGAAGGCAGCTTTTTGAAATACCTGATGTGCACACATGTGAAAAGGTAGATTCTTGGCATACCTAATGTATATGCATACACTTGTATTTGCACGAAGACAAAAGGTTCTTGGCATACTTGACGTATATGCATGCACTTGTATTTGCACAAAGACAAAGGAACATTCTGATTGGGACAGCTCCATGCAATGCTCTTGAATTTCCACAAAGACAAAGGCGCCCTCTGACTGCGACCTCAAAGATGATAACTACTGCTGCATGTTAAGAGCATAGAACACAGAAACATAGAACACAAAAACACAGAACCCAACCCCGTTAAATAGATTGAAAAGGAAAAAAAAATGGCCTTTACTCCTTCATCAGCACATGGTTTCAAGGTGTCCAAAAATATGAGTTCATTTGGTTTTAAACAGTACTTGCATCTACTCAAAACAGCATAGTGCCAAAAAGCCATATCCATGTTGAGCATATCATGCAATGATTGTTACCCATGAAACACCATAATTTAATGGCTGGACAGAAAATACAGTAATTGCTTCTAAAACGATAAAAGCATTTGATATACATATCAACTAAGGTGCCACCTCTACGACAACATCAAACTGGAGGCGAATATTAATAATCTGGTCATGAAGATTGATATCGCATAAGATAGATTGAAAGCAAAAGAGTCAAAATAAAATCTCTAACTGCCTCTTAGATGGAACAGAATTGCCTCTTTATGCATTTTTATTAAATGCATGTGTCTATAAGATATTCCATAAACAAATTTAAGGTGTGCATGTAGAAAGGCAGGTTATTACCATATCTGATGCACGCCCAACTTAATGCAATGAAATCGGATTTGTACAAAGATAGAATGGGTCTTTTGGTGAATGAATTAGAGACACTGTGACACGTATTGACACAACAAGGGAAAAAGGGATATAGAGAGAAAAAAATGGTTTATATACGAATTTGGCCATGCAAATGGATATAGAAGAGGTCGTTCTCTCAATACGAACATTTGCATGGCAAAAAGTAATAATGCAATCGCCTAAAACCGTATGAACCTAGACATAAATGCACCTTGCAAGATCAGCGACAAAAAAGTTAATGGATTTTGCTTCCGCATATAGACTGTAATGTAGAAGCAAGAACTTAAATGCTGGTATTTGATGAAATGAGAACACTTCTAATAGAATAGAATAGAATAGTTTTTTAACATCCACGGAGACCAATAGGTCATGGGACCCATACAATGGGCTAGTACAATCATTACTACATCATAAAAATAAGAACAAAAGTCTGCTTTCTAAAAACAAATGTCCAGATGACGTTGACATATATGACTACCTCATTAGTGCCAATGGATAGAGATGCAACAATTCAAACAAATCATAAAAATAAAAAATCATAAAAATAAGAACAAAAGTCTGCTTTCTAAAAACAAATCATGATTTTTATTCATGATTTTTATTTTTGTTCTTATTTTTATGATTGGTACAATCATAAAAATAAGAACAAAAGTCTGCTTTCTAAAAACAAATGTCCAGATGACGTTGACATATATGACTACCTCATTAGTGCCAATGGATAGAAATGCAACAATTCAAAGCTAGACCAGAATGTCCTACCTGCAATGATTCATAATTGCAGTTGTTATGAAGACCTGAGCAACCATGAAGTAGCATTATCAATCCGTAAAAAAATCATATAAATGAAGCCAAGCTAGTAGTTTTACAAATGGTTAGAATGTACATGTAGGTTACAAATGATGAATCAATAAGAAACGAAAAGGAAAAAAGAAAAAAGAAAGGTAGTTAAGAAAGAACTCATGCCCTAAAACTTAAAAATAGATGCTAAAACTGCTGCTCTCAGAAATAGGTAGAGTTTTTGCAGAAGAAACACATAGATATATCAATAAAATACTTGAAGAGACCAAACTGACGGAATTCCTATTGGATAAGAACAATAGGATCTAAAATGCATCCTGAGTAAAAAGACATGCAATATACTTTGAAGAACATATCTAAAATGCATCCTGAGAGCAAAGGACATAATTCTTACCTGGATTGAAGAAATTGTGCTTGCAATTTACCATGTTCAAGGTGGATTTTGTAATCTTGAAGCCTCAAAGTAAGTATGCTTGGGTCTCTAACAAACCTGGAATGCTCACAGAAAAAGATAGAATTCGTAAAAAATGAATGGAGGTGAACAAAATACCAGAAATACGGTGGTATAAATCCCCTAAATTTGCAAATGGCCACACCAAATTACATGCCAAATTGCTAAGGAACGAAAGATAGGTTGAATGTGCAAATCAAAATCATGTTAGACAATTGCAAAAGTCTTACACCATGCTATCAGAGTAAATTAGTATTGGTACTTTACCTGCTACATAAAAAGTGACAGATCTTTTAACCACTTCAAAGTTTCACATGTGATCATCAAATACTAATTACATCTTGAACAAACATGTTCTAAGAAAGAAATATAGTTTCATCAACGAGCAGAATATTCAATTACCAAATGAAATAGATACATATCTTTTTTCATGCACTTCTACACATGAGCCAATCAAGAGCTTGTCATCATCGGGTACTTCATTAAGGTTTCTGTAACAAAAACAAACAAACATGAGGCGTGGTAATGATTTGTCAGATAAATTCAAACAAACATATGGTATGATAATGATTTGTCAGAATACTTCATCAGAAACCATCTTTCCATGCATTAAGCCTTGCCATTGAGAAGGAAAGGCACCTCGTATCTTCATATGAACCTCTTGCTAAAATAGTTTTTGCAAGAGAGCCTTTATTTCTATGACCAGATGCCTGCAAAAACCAGAATTGAGAAAACAAAAACATCTCCTAAGCCTACAGTCTTCGATTGCATTTTAAACCTGACGCAGTCATCCAAGAAATAAACATATAAAAGATCAAAACATAGGCATGATTAAAGCGGTCGCATTGCTTCCCTTTTGCAAACTCCAAACCGAACGATGCCATATTTTCTTACCTTATGCCATATTATGGCCTATTTCCTTGCCTTTTGCAAGACCAGTTTAGCCATTGTCGTTTAATTTCTGCAAAATCCAAGGCGCCGTCGAGCAGATTCTGACCTTAGAGTAGAAAGAACATCAAAGAAATCATTCTACAATGAACATAGGCAAACCCAACCAGAGTTAAGAAAACAAAATCGTTTCCTTACCTGGCTCATGAATACTGGAAGTAATCAATTTGCAGAGGATCTCGATTTGGCCAGGGCAGGCGAAGGTGTTGCCGTGCCGCAAGGAGAGGAAGTAGGGCCGATTGAGTTAGCAAGCTCTGTGTTCGTGGCTTGGTCTGTGTTCCAGGCCTCCACGGTGAACAATTAGGGCCTCCACGGTTAAAAATTATTTTCCCCTAGGAACCTAACCTAAATCATTTTTTTTTCGATTTTTAGATAATCGAAATTTTTTTCCGGCGACTAAATCCTTCAAAATCTTAGGAAATGTGATTTAGAAAAATTCCAAAAACGTTTTTAGCCAAACCGGAAAATCCCAAATTAAAAGGGTTGATAGTCGCCTTTCTACAGCGGCGACAAATGTTTGAATCTGGAAGAAAAAAAGCAGTTTCAAATGAACCACATATGAGGTTTAGAAAATAATAAAGTTGAATAGAGTAGAACCTGAGAAACATAGAAACAGAGGGACATGTCTCATCTTACCTAAATGAAGAAAAATACTCAGCCTTTCAAAACGGCAGCGAAAGACCTCAATCGGCACTTGGGAAACCGATTTATCAAGATCCAGTGACTGGTGACTGAGCCCTAGAGAGTCTAACTAGCGTGCCGGAATAGAGAAATACGAAAGCATGCCTGACCGTCCACATTAATTTTGGGCTATTTTATGACTTGCTGCTATCGTAGATCGAGAAGATCTTTTTTTATAAAACTTTATAAAACCTCCCTAAGTTAGCACATGTGGAAACCTCCCCGATTTCATGGAAGAAAATGGGGAAGGTTTACAGTCCTTGGAGTCTAACCCAAATCGGGCAAATATAATTTGATCGGGTGAAACCGGCTACCAGAAAAACACCCTTTCTAGTTTGAAAGTAAATGGTTACCGAGTGGTTATTATAAAATTTTTTATAAATCCAATCCAACCCATTTCTCCGTATACTAGGCAAAACATTAAGCGTACTGCTAAACGTAAATTAAGCGTACTGCTAAACGCAAATTTCAAGAAGTTGGCTATGGCGGGTATGCATAATTCTTCAAAAGATCCTCAACCCACAGAATTGACCCTTGCTCCGTCGACGCCTACAGCTCCGGCACAGAATTTTGATAGGTAAACACATTCTTTATGACAGAATTTTCAACTTGAATTGTCTTCTTGTTCTTCATCTTTTTTGGTTCATACCGGTTGTTTTTATACTCAATAATAATTCGTGTTAATTTCTGATTGATCTGTGATATTGTAGCAACATTTCCAAGAATCATGCAGCAGAAAGCTCACGTAAATCTATCAAGCTCAAATCTAGAACAAGAAGGGTAAAATTGAGGCATAATCCTTTGAAACGCTTGGCGGCAATACTCTGGAAAAAATTGAAAGATACAAACGGTTTTCCTTGCAGCTTATTACATGTTTGTCCTTTACCCATATTATTACATATTACTCGATGAAGGGGATTGTTGCTAACTCTGTCGATTTGTACCAATTCAGATAGCCAAAGAAATTAAAGATGAGATTGGAGTAAGAATTGTGAGCCCTCTCTGTTTTTTTTTTTGTTCCCAGTTTTATTGTAGTAATGTTATTTTGCCTTCAGGACGAGAGTGATACTTCTATGCGAAGAATTTATGATGTGGTGAATGTTTTTGAGGCCGTAGGTATGCTATGCTTCTGTTTATAGATTGCTGATTTGGAGGAATTGTTGCTTTATTCATTTTCTTACTTCCAAATCTAGGTCTGATTGTCCGATTCGCTAAACCGGCTAATAACAGAAAATTATGGTGCGAGAACATGAAAAAGAAGATGAATCTTGCACCCAAGAGACCAAGGGGAGCTCAGATTATGTTAGTTTCATCGATTTTTGAAAGAATTACGCATTCTTTTCTCTATCAACCGATCTTTTTCCGCTTCTAAATGTCTGGTGGTACTGGTATGTGTGGATGACCAGCTTGGTTAAAGAATCATATCAAGAAGTTGATCCTTCTAATCTCTTACTTCAGGTGTAAATTTTTATCTACGGATCTTCATTGCTGGATAACAATACTAAATTATCTCTGAAAATGGCGTCGCAGGAGGAAAGATGTTATTGCATGCAAAGACTAGAAGAAAAAAACAGGGAGTTTTGTGCCCTTTCTGAGCAGGTATATTTTCAATGCTTTCTTGAGAAGAACAAATTAATATCATTTGTTCTAACATGAAATTTATAGCTTGCATTGCAATTTGCCCTGATAAAGCACAATCAGAAGAATGCGCAAAGTAAGGACAATCGGACTCCCGGATTTACCCTTCAGAATCAGAACCATCTGCTTAAGCAGCTCCATTTTCCCTTTACTTTCTTGACTACTAATTCCAACACGTAAGTATTAGTTTAACATCTAGCAGCATTTGGTACACCCATTTTAATCCATGCATTCTTCACTCTGACTCGGATTTGCAATAATTTTGCGCAGAAACATAGAAATTTCTATGAACGAGGAACCAACTGATATTGTTCATTTCCAGTTGGACCAAGAATACCAACTTTACAATCATATCCAGGTAATAGAAATGCTTATCCTGACGAGAAAAGAGGAATAGCATCACAAGATTAGTACTGCCCAAATGGCACATGTAGGATCTATGATACTCTGCTGATTACATAACCACATTTGCCAAGGGAATGGCGATTCTTTTATCCCAACGATACATTCTGTCGATGGAATGGCATGTGTCTCTATCTTTGAAATAAAGTAAGGAAGCATTGCCATATACTTATGCTCTTTGATGTTTTGGCTAACGAAATGGCATGTCTCTCTATCTTTGAAGTAAAGTAACGAAGCATTTCCATATACTTATGGTCTTTGATGGCGGCCTTTAATTCGCTTGTTTGTTCGTGTGTGCAACCTATATTAAAACTATATGTTCCAAAGTAGAGGGGGTACTGGTATCATCAAGGCTGCCGTGGCAGCCACATAGGCTGCCAGGTGGCCGTTTAAGGCTGCAGAAAGATTTACAGCAGAGACCAATTTTTTGAAAGCAGTGAAGGCACAAACAACTATGGAACTTATATTCCAACAAGATTAATGATAGAATTATGATTCTCTAATCAAATCTATAAGAAGCAGAATTCAATTAACAATCTTCAAATACATTCAATCTTCAGTCGATTTATCAAAATTTACATTGAAAACTTGAAGATTTATGAATAGATAGACTGCATTTGCCATTGTATTGGAATCAGTCAGAAACAAATGCACACAATTGTATCATAACCTACATTCAACTAAAATGCATTAATCCAAGCATTACAATGATTTTTTTAACATCATAAAGAGATTTGACCATCACTTGTGTCAGCTAGATCAATAACAATTGTTGTCACGTCTATTAACATTTCCAGCTCTTGATTCTACAAGTACAGAACTGCAATGCAATCTTTGAAATTGAAAGTAGATGTATCGAGGAATAACTAGCCTATACTACATTAGTTGGTACCCAATAGTATGCTTTAAAACTATAAGTTGAAGATAAACACTAGTCGATGATGCATCCAACCCATCTGCTTATGGGTGAACATAGCAGCACTAGTTACAACACATGCATCCTGTTAAGAAACTTACAACATGTTAATCCTGCTGTGGTTTGGTCCATCTTGTCTAAGGACAAGCTGCAACGAGTATGGTTAGATGGATTAAAGATGACTTAATATTGATACAAACCTTTTTAATCCCTCAGCTGCTAGATTGCTCCAAAACAACTATCTAATGCAATGGAACATCCACCCAATGCAATAGAACACCTAGTGCAAGCTATGGCAACTATGGAGTGCCTCTAATAGAAGCCTTTACTTCTCTTTACGCAGCCCTAAATAGAACCCTAAAAAACCCATAAAAGAACCTTTCACATGCCCCAATGGTACTAGCTCATTAGGTGGCCATCCTCCCCATCTATGTCCACTAGCTATAACTAAGTCTAGATTGAGGAGTTAGCAAGAGCTGAAAACATGGCATCTCAACATCCCATGTTCCCCCTCCCCTCCCTCACACACACACATACACACACGCGCACACACACATACACGCATACGCGCACGCACGCACGCATGCACGCACACACACACATTGTTGATCTCTTAATAAGAGAACAAAAAAAAATACAACATATAAAAGGTCATATACAAATATTGAAGGTGACCAAGGATGCACATACATCAAACATCCTTCCTTCAGCCTTGGCCATGTGCCCAGGTTAAAAAAAACCTTTTACGGGAAGCAAAATAAAAACCATGACACCCTTCAAAATTTATATCAAGTAGAAGTTAAAGGAAGGATCCACTAACTCGTAAAATCCTCATGATTTGTCATAGATAAGGCTTTTGTGAAGATATCTGCTATCGTGTTATCTAGGGATGGATGCTGAACGCATCGATGCAAAAGATAGAAACTATCAACCACCCAGAATGAGCTTGGTCAAATCGAGTGAACATTAATGCAATAGATACAGTGTTAAGGAGGAGCAAATTCGGAATGAATTGGTCAGGCATTGTTGGGTCAGCAATGCTACAGTAATTCATATTGTTTAACTACAATGTTCATTAAAATGATCATTGGATATTAAACTTGTGTTGTTATATATTGCCATTTGAATACAAGTTAGAGTGGAGAAAACTTGTTCCACTGTTATAGAGTTTTGCTTGGTATTTGAACTAGATCGTAAAATTAGACAAATTGATTTCTTTCAATTCCAACAAAATCCCTCTAGTTTGATGTAATGATAATGAATTTCAATATACATGGACTTCAAATAATAAAACCTCATCCTTAGCTAAATAAATGGCACTTTGATTGTCACGATGTAAAGTATTGGACCAATAAGAATTTGTTGAAAATGTTGACAAAGATGTCATAACTATACCAACTCCATATTTGCCATACTAGCTGCAATGTATTCTGCTTCAGTAGTGGACACAACAAAACGATGTTGTTTCTTACTACACCAAGAGATCAAACCAACCAATTGTGAACTATTAGAACCAATATTTTGACGAGCATATGCCAAAGCATAATCTATAGTTCCCTTAGGATGACGTAGAACACGTTTAGCCGCATTGCAATGTTGAAACTAGAACAACTTGAGGAACTGACTCTATGTGCTATGCCTGTTGAAAGATTACTGTTATTAGGGTTCATCTACTGATGCTCGAGACTCAAGAGGTTCGCTTCAAATAGAATAAAATAGTTTTTTTAACGTCCACGGAAACCAATAGGTCATGGGACCCATACAAATAAGTTTTTTCTACTCATTGGCACAAGTGTATATACTAGAATATAGTGCTGCAGAGCTAGCACCCTATGCACCTATGGGAGTCGAATCTAAATGACACTTTTTAGTGCAATACATCAATGAAGCATATGAGGTTTGGAACTATAAGCTTTTGTCCTTAAACTTAATGCAATCAGCGGAAATGCTAATTAAGATTTTCATGGTTGTGCTACTTGCCCTTAGAGAATGTTGTAAAACATACCAATTGGGATTTGTATTTTAAAAATAGGTAGATGATTTTGGACAAGGAGGTATGGAATGTATATTGTCCATAACAAAGCAATAGCCACCTGATAAACTGCTTAATTTTGTATTGACTTTATAACTTTCTGTATCGAGGGTTTGAATGCAATTCCATTTTGAGTGTATATTGTTCATATCCTTACTCAGCACCAAAATATCATATTCTATGTAACTAATAGGTACACTGCTCAGTTCTGCAATATGCTGCTCAAATGTCTATTGGCAATATTTGCATGTGCAGTACTTCTTGAAATCTAAATCAATTTGACTTCAGAAGACAAATTTAAGCTAAAGTACATATACCTTAATATTCATATGCTTCATAGCTTCTATAAGTGAAGACAATGGATCCAATATTTGTTGAAGACCATAGTGAAGGCCTTCAGAGTCATATGCCTTCACAGTTTCCTCGAGTCGAGATAGTGGATCCAATATTTGTTGGATAACTGCCTTCTGTGGGAAATGCACTTATTACACGTATATTTGATGCAAATGAACTATCCTTAAAGGTCACAATATACATAAAAGAAAGTGGCTTCAATTCAAGCAAAAATAATATGACTGGGTGGATGAAAAATTTGGATCTTGACGTCATAGTCGACATACAAAGAGGTACCTTTTTACTTTGCTACCTGATGAAGTATTGCACCCACAGATAGGTTCTATATAATTTTCCTCAAAACATCTGTACGCATTTTTGCCAAAAAGTATAATTTGGAAGTATAAAATATATTTTTGATAGTTTAGTACCCCGATTGGGAAAACAAAATTCGGCACGGCTGCGACTCTCATAGCGTGCGAACGCATATAAAAGTAAATGAAAGTGGCCAAATACAGACGCGGCCACATAATGCACGCAGATGATCGCTAGACTTTCAACGTGAACGCGTCGTGTTGTTGATATGGATGCGCCTGTTTTACCCTTGGCGGTTGCATAATCCTGAAAATGTAGATTGATGCCTTGCAGCTGGAATCAGGAGAAAATGCTCATCGAAAAGTTCCATTATTCATAATCCTGAAAGAAAATCCCATCTCTGCAGTTGCGTGTGGTGCAACGCAGACACGACAACTTCTTGGCGTCTGTAATGGCAAGAAACTGTGACCATAGACAATTTTTGTGACTGCGAGAATTGCAACTTGCGGGCGCACGCTTCACGCAATGTTCATGTAGGCGATACTTAATGGCCGCGTTGTTTCGGTTGTGCTCTGCAGAGCGCAGCCAGGGTTTCTAAACGATTGGTCCTGAATATTCGTGGTTGTGACATGTTTCAATGATTTTCTACCAATCATTGTTTTCACATCTAAAACGTATATGTTTGCAAAAAAAAAGAGGAGGTTTCATATGTTTTACTTTTTTTCGTATTTTACAGGTGCAACTTCGACCCCATCCCTGATTGTACCTCTCATAACGGCATCTGCCTCT
This sequence comes from Isoetes taiwanensis, assembly GCA_021234155.1. Classification (NCBI taxonomy): domain Eukaryota; kingdom Viridiplantae; phylum Streptophyta; class Lycopodiopsida; order Isoetales; family Isoetaceae; genus Isoetes; species Isoetes taiwanensis. The sequence continues at coordinate 280,989 of JAJEKV010000081.1, read as the reverse complement.
GCGAATTTCATAGTATATGGCTAGTTATGGCAATGAAAGCCAAGATGAGATGCCTTGACAATATACACAGAAACAGAGAATTCATCTTAATAAGGAATCATTGTCTAGAGCTTCTTTGTGAGATCTTCTTGTGCCTCCTCTGGGAAGCGATGGACCATGACATTACAGACCTACATCTTTATTCCTATTGCTCCTTGAGTGGTTTCTCAAGATTGTATGCTCAACGGCTAGATGCATTAGCGAGCATAGTTGGGTGTCCTTGTGGTCTTATCAGTGCTAGACTTGAGGGGGTCAGTTATCTAGGGGGTTGTTGTCTATCTGAGTTAGAACTTGATTGGTCTTGCTTTTGCATGCTAGCGGTGGCCTATCGTGTTGGACATGCCAGATGTACTCGAGGTAGCTCAACATGGACAGTGTTTACAATGTCTACACTTGCCTTCAACATTTGAAGCTGAAAGCTTAGCTCTTGGTGCTTTGCCTTCTACTTCTCCAATTCCCACATGCAATGTTCTACATCCAATGCAACCACAAATGTTATTCAGTTTATGTTGTAGAAGTCATGTTGATATGATTTATATTTAGTCCAATTATTGAGTTTATTTTGTAGAAGTCATGCTGATATAATTTATATTTGCAAACTACCCACGAAAATACAGGAAAAATCCAATTATATCATTTGGACCCCAAAAATACAATGCTAACAGATGTTCGGCTGGTGTACCTGCCGAAAGCTTATCACCGGGATTAAAAAACCCCGCCCTTTCGGGTTTTCGAGGAAAAACCCTAGTGATAAACCTTCGGCAAGGGGTTTAGACAAACGCAAGGCAGAGAAATCACTCCCAAAACCCACGAATGGAGAAGTCGAAACAAATGCCGCTCGCCAACCTGTACCTGCACATCACCAACACCACAAAAACAAAACAAAACAAACCTCCCAGAGTGGAGGGGCTGATTACGCGCGTGCCACGCGACAAATATAATAAACAAAGAAGGGGGGAGGGTGGGTTCAAAGAGAAAGAGGTACTGCTGAGAGAGAAGAGGCAGCGCCGATGAGGAGTCGATGCAGAAACGCGCCTAAAATAGCGAACTCCCAACCAGAATGGGCATGCGCCACCCGCATGCATGCAAAACATGCATGCTCGTTGTTGTGCGTTTTTTCTTGACTATTTTTTCATGATGTGCCTAAATTGGTGAAATGTGTGCAAAAATGGAGAATAATATGGGTGTAATATGGAGAAAATGTAAAAAATGTGCAAATATTGGGGATGAAGCATTTATGATGTATTGAAGTTGAACTTATGGACTTGAAGGTGTATAAAAGTCCTTTTCAATGGTTAAAGCATGGGGTTGAGGTGGCGCAATCCTAGGAGACATGTAAGTTATTGGAGATCTAATGGTGGAGATTGCTTAAAGATGAATGGAGGAGATTTGTTGTGTAAGTTGAAGAGGAGGGATACGTCTCCTCATTCTATCTCTCTCTCACTCTTGTGCCTTGAAGGAGATCTATTATAGTAGAGTGTATTCCATGGAAGAATTAACAATAGAAGAGGAGGATGAACCTCCAGACTTATTTTATCTCTCTCCTTCTTCATCTGCAATTTGTGTTTAATCTATTTGCTGGTAGAGTGTGGCGCAGCTTGATGCATATATTTTGCATTCTGCTCAGCTTGGGGTTTGGTTCATTATGTTGGATTACATAAGTGGGGGGCATTCCGAGAAGAAGCAGCATTCTATTAGCATGATTTTTATGATGATAATCTCAACTATATATCGCAGCATAAGGAATAAGAAGGGGATTTGCAGACTTATTTCTTCTTCCAAATCATTATGAAGCAGACTAAGAGGTATGGTCCATCCTTCTGCTATAAATGAAGCATTTCAGAGATTTCTAGAACTCAATAAATATATGGCTTCTGTTCTTCCTTTGCACGGCGCCAAAAAGCTTGTACAGTGCTTGTGATAGAGTTGTAAGCTTCAAGTTAATCCATATTCTCATAAAAGCGAAATTATGTTGATATATCTCGATTGTTAATTCTGAATAAAGAAACCGTCTGCTATATATTACGTGCCATTACCTACTACGCTACACGCATACAAAACAAAAAGCTTAATGCCATTTCTTAGTCCTAAGCACCGCTAAAATTATCCATCAAATGCTTGTTTCTGATTCTACCTGAAGCTTTGCCACTCAATCTGTGCAATAGCCTTGAAAAAATAAATTTGTTGCCTTCTCTTTCATGCTTCAACCAGTGGACAGCCTGTACAAAGCTTCGTGGCCATAGCCAAACAAACCCTGAGAATTAAAGGACGAAAAAGCTTGTGATCTTTCCATGCCATTCCTTGCCCTATTCTAAGTGTTAATCCGTGCATAGAAAGAAGAAAAAAACAAGATAGAAATCTGGGACATAGCCAGAGCTAGATCTGAAGCCGCCGTTCTTTACCCTTGCTCCATCATACCCTAACCGCCGGCCGCGCGCACAGAGTAGCAGAAAAAGAAAAAAAAGTAAAAGCTGTTAATTGAAAAAAAAGATAAGGAAAAATTTACAGAAGAGTAATTGGGATGAGATGGTAAGAGATGTGGCCTAGCAAATGCGAGGTTTACTGTTCGAATCCAGGCCAAGTTCATATTTTAGCAAAGTCCCAATATTGCACTTGACGATTCTATTTTAGCAAAGTCCCAATATTGCACTTGAACATATTATTTATGCAAGTATATATATGTGCCCAAAACATATTCCCAAATATTAAGAAGAATTGAAGTTCCTTTGAAGAATCAACCATTGTTTGTTTGGAGTTTTAATATTTTTGAAGACCATCAATGTTCAGAGAAGACTATTTATCCATAAATAAGCCTATTCAAGTCAAATACCATAGTATGAAGATCAAGAATATGTGGTTAGTGTTTATGCTTTTGCAATTTGATTGGATTTCATTTTCAAGTTTTTCAAGAATTCAAGCTATCAAAGAAGTTGTACAAGTTTTATTTTTTATTTAAGTGATTATGGATGGCATGATGGATGTGCTGACCTAGAAAGGCAGCAGCATCTCATGACCTATATAAAATGCGATGAAAAATTATAAGTGTTGTGAAGGGGATAGAGCGCCATACCGGGCAGTAGAGCGAGGGTGCCACTGACCTGGATGGGACTTGCCACCCTATAATTGATGAAGATAAAGTGATGTTAGAAGTTTAGTATTTTTTTTTCCTTGGAAGACTTCTATAGATGTTTTTGAAGGCTTGAAGACATTTGGATATTGGATTTTTGTTAAGTTGTGATGCTATTTAGAGGACCAAGTTGAAGACACGAAGATCGAAGAAAAGGTTTTTGAAGAATTCATCGGGACGATAAATAATCTTGGGGGGGAATAATGTTGTGCGTTTTTTCTTGACTATTTTTTCATGATGTGCCTAAATTGGTGAAATGTGTGCAAAAATGGAGAATAATATGGGTGTAATATGGAGAAAATGTAAAAAATGTGCAAATATTGGGGATGAAGCATTTATGATGTATTGAAGTTGAACTTATGGACTTGAAGGTGTATAAAAGTCCTTTTCAATGGTTAAAGTATGGGGTTGAGGTGGCGCAATCCTAGGAGACATGTAAGTTATTGGAGATCTAATGGTGGAGATTGCTTAAAGATGAATGGAGGAGATTTGTTGTGTAAGTTGAAGAGGAGGGATACGTCTCCTCATTCTATCTCTCTCTCACTCTTGTGCCTTGAAGGAGATCTATTATAGTAGAGTGTATTCCATGGAAGAATTAACAATAGAAGAGGAGGATGAACCTCCAGACTTATTTTATCTCTCTCCTTCTTCATCTGCAATTTGTGTTTAATCTATTTGCTGGTAGAGTGTGGCGCAGCTTGATGCATATATTTTGCATTCTGCTCAGCTTGGGGTTTGGTTCATTATGTTGGATTACACTCGTCCCATTCTAGAATGGCGATCCGATGTTTCGGATCGATGAGAACATTGAAAATAACTTTCAATGTTCAATGTTATTGAAGATGAAAGCCATACTCTTCTGAGTTGCCCTGCTTTTGAGATAGTCTGGAATCATTTTTTGACCTTAGCATTGTAATTACCTGACAGTAATTTAAACGGGCAGACCCAATCTACCGGATTCTCCAAAGGAACAGACCCAATCCGGATTCTCCCTTTGACAGCTACAGTCCTTACTGCTCACGGCTCCTCAGTTCGTCTCCTCTTGTCTGCAATCGGCTTCAATCGGAATCGGCTTCTCCCAAATCGATTTTCTCTGCTGCAAAACTCCGCGTTTTGATCTACAGACCGCCTGCCTTTTTGTCGATAGTACCTGATATGGATGGGGCCACATCTGTCCAGCGGATCGGCTGCCACGTGGGCTGATATCACAGGCTGCTATTTCTTCATTCTTCCCCTCAGCCTATGCAATCTACAATTCCTACTTGAACCTTAGCCGCTGTTAATTTTGGTTCAGTAAGGACCTTCGTTAATATATCTGCCTCTTGTAATTTTGTGGGAACATATTCCACGTTAATTTCTCCCTTGTCTACCTCATCTCTGATAAAATGATGATGTATTTCTATATGCTTGGTACGTGAATGGCAAACTGGATTTTTGCTCATTGCTATCCCGCTTTTGTTATCACAATAAATCGGTGTGGCACCTGCGCAAGACCTTCCTAACTCCTTAAGCATTCTTCGCAACCAAATGATCTCCGATGCTGCCAGAGATACTGCCACATATTCTGCTTCTGCACTTGACTTTGCTACACACTCTTGTTTCTTGCTTTCGCCCGCGATATATTGCCGTATTCGAGTTTGCAAATGTACCCGGAGGTTGATTTTCTATCATCAAGATCACCTCCCCAATCTGCATCGCATATCCAACTAAACTATTTCACCTCGCCTCTACGGAGAAGCATAGGCCATGAGTCGAGGTGCCTTTCAAATACCTAAGAACTCTCTTATTTGCTGCCCAATGCTCCTTGCCAGGATTATTCAAGTATCTGCTTAGCGGTTAACGGCAGATACATGATATCTCGGCCTTGTCTTTGTTTTGCGGCATACAATAGACGCCCACTAATGACCTATATGGTTTATTTTCCATCTCCTTTCTTTACAGACTCGTTCTTGGACACATCTTTCCCGACATTCTCTGTCCTGGTGCCAATGGTGTTTTTGCTGCATTGCAATCGATCATTCTAAATTTGGCGAGCATCTTTTTGATGTACTGTTCTTGAGTAAGACACAATATACCTCTTGTCCTATCCCTTCGCACCTCCATACCTAGCATTTTCTGAAGTTCTCCTAGATCAGTCATTTGAAATCGACTTTTCAACAACAACTTGCATTTGGCCAGTAAGGCTTTGTTACTGCTAGCAATGACACAGTCATCAACATACAGAGCCATTATCAGGCACTTACCTCCTTCTCGTCTCATATAGAGATTTCCTTCAGTTTTTAATTTTACAAATCCATTGGCAACTAGAAACGTATTCATGCATACGTACCACTGCCTAGATGCCTGTCTAAGTCCATAGATGGGCTTCTTCAATTTGCATACTAGATTATCACCTTGTTCGTATCCACGAGGCTGCTCCATGTACAGTTCTTCTTCTAGATCTCCGTTCAGAAATGCAGTTTTGACGTCCATATGATTCAGCTCCATGTCATTTTGCACTGCAATTGCTATAAGAGCTCTCAAACTGGTCATCTTGACAATGGGTGAAAAAGTATCTTTATAGTCTACCCCCTCTTGTTGTGTATATCCTTTAGCGACCAAACGTGCCTTGTACCTTTCTATTGATCCATCAGCCTTCCTTTTTATCTTAAATATCCATTTACTGTCTACAACATTTTTATCGCTTGGTCTTGGTACCAGTTCATATGTTCCTGTCTGCTTGAATGAGTCTAACTCATTTTCCATTGCTTCCTTCCACTTTCTTGCATCTATCCCTGCTACTGCCTCTTCTACTGTTATAGGTTCCAACGTGCAAGATAAGATTTTAGGTTTTGGTGGCCTCGTTGTTCTGCCTTCCTTTCTGCCAAGTGTCTCCGTGTCAAATAAAAGCTCGATTTGAGGCGTTCCACTTCCCATTGCGTCGACTCCTCGTGTACTTCTTTCAACCTCCTCACCTTTACCGCCTATTTGATGTTGGGTTTCCGACCTGCTGTCACCCTCAAGGCTTAATTGCACTTCTTCTATTTCAACATCTGGTCCATGCTGTGCACTATCAGTTTCGTGCATCACATCCTGTTCTACATCTATAGTTCCATCATGTTTGGCCTCATCTGTTTCAAGCTCTATTTCTTCACCTATTGGCAAATCCACTGTTTCCTCTGGGGCACTCACAGTTTCCTCCTTTACCCTTGAGTTTTCTTCCAAATACTCCTCTGGCATCCATTCTATTGTTTCTTGTTTGCTCAGACTTTTCCTGTCCTTGTACAAAACATTTTCATTGAATATCACATCTCTACTGACATACACTTTGCGAGCATTAGGATCGTACAGTCTGTAGCCATTTGTCTCCTCATCATAGCCAACCAAGAAAGTGCATATGCTTCGATCATCTAATTTCCTTCTCAGCTCCTCGGGCACCAACATATAGGCTAAGCATCCATACACTTTAAAGCGTTTTACTGATTGCCTTTTCCCCCTCCAAAATTGTTCTGGCACTCCTCAACCGCAACACTAGGCAGTCTATTTTGAATGTGACAAGCAGCTGCTACTGCTTCTGCCCATAAGCTATTGGGTAGGCCTGCATGCTTGAGCATGGACCTTGCAGCATTCATGATAGTACGGTTCTTTCGCTCCGCTACACCATTCTGTTGAGGCGTGTATCTGCATGTGTACTGCCTGTTTATCCCACACATTTGACAGAATTTGCAAAATTCTGACGACCTATATTCACCTCCAAGATCAGATCTCAAACATTTAACCTTGGACGATTTTTCTCTTTCAACCTCAGCAACATATAGTTTAAAGGCATTAAACACTTGATCCTTGGATCGCAAGAAATAACATTTGGTTTGCCTACTAAAATCATCTATGAATGTTGCAAAGTAACACTTTGAACCAAGGCTTTCGACTTGCATAGGCCCACAGACATCAGAGTGCACTAGATCAAGTATTTTATTTGCTCTTTTACCCTTATTCCTGAAAGGCAACCTGCTTTGTTTACCCATCATGCACGCTTCGCAAACATCATCATAAGCCTCTTCTCCACACATCAAATCATCCAACAGATTGTGCCTATTTGCAATTTTAATGCTATCATGATTCACATGCGCTAGCCTTAAATGCCAAATGTGCAAATCATCCACTAGAGATATTTTATTGATACTTTTGATATCTAATTCAAATAAATTCCCCCTTCTTTTAGCTTCAAATAATTTCACACCATCCCTAATAAACTTGCAACCACGCTTATGAAAAAACAAATCACAACCTTTGTCCACAAGATTGGCAACTGAGACCAAGTTAAACAACATGCCAGGCGCAAACAAAGTATTTGGCAATCTCAACAGATCTTTGCCTTCTTTTGATACCTGCAACTCCCCCTTTCCATGGACCTTTTGTATTGCGCCATTTCCCATCTGCACCATTCTTGGACTCTTGCTTGGCTCAATGTTTTTCAATAGATTAGTTGAGCTTACTACGGAGACTTCAGCTCCCGAATCTACAGTCAAGGTGTCAGTTTTATCCATTCCTTTCTTAATACCAACATTCGATACTATGTATTTTCTAGATGCCAAATGTGATTTAGTATTATGTACCTCATCCTCCGTCAATGCTCCCACCGTTGCCAGATCTTCTTTGTTGTCATCAACTTTATTTACATTCGCAATGAAAGAGCCTCCTCGACCCCTTCCTCGTGCATATGAACTCTGTCCACGACTCCACCTTTCTCGATTTGGGCAATCTGCCTTTATATGACCAAACTCCTCACAGCCATAACATTGAATCTGTCCTCGTCCTCTTGCTCGTCCTCTACCTCGACGCCTTCCTCTTTCACCTGCATACAATATGGTGGGATGCTCCTCTTCTCGGACAACTCTCTTTCTTGAAATTGTTTTTGCAATCTTCTCCTGTTCAATCTCTGTTCTAATTGCCTCTACAACTGCATCAAGCGTTGGAGCAGTGCGCCTAACTAACACAGCAAATTCTTTATGAGTATCATGAAAAGCTCTTGTAAATGCCAATACCTTTTGCTGCTCCGAATACTTCACTCCGGCTCCCTCAAGATCGTGAACCAACACAAGTTGCACAAAGGTCTTGAACCTTGGCAAGACATTATTGACCTTGTAAAAATAAAAAAAGGGGACACGAGTTTTTTTTCCCTTGCCAGTTATACAAGTTATTTAACACTTGTGCACAAAGTGTTAACACCTTGTGCACAAAGTGCTAGTACTTATATTGTACAATATAAGTACAACTTGTATCCTTTAGAATGGGGGACAAAGGTCTTGCCAAGGTTCAAGACCTTTGTGCAACTTGTGTCAAGATGTCAACTTGTTGCACAAAGGTCTTGAACCTTGGCAAGACATTATTGACCTTGTAAAAATAAAAAAAGGGGACACGAGTTTTTTTTCCCTTGCCAGTTATACAAGTTATTTAACACTTGTGCACAAAGTGTTAACACCTTGTGCACAAAGTGCTAGTACTTTTGTGCAATGTTTGACATCTTGACCACTTATACAACTTATTAACATCTCCTCCTAATTGTGCTCGGACAATACAACAGGCAGAATTTATGCTTTGGATGCTAGGCTTGATAGTTCTATGAAGTGTCGACAATAAGAAGGAGATAGAGATTTTATATATTTAGATAGGGTGGTTACAATGTCAAAATAGTGTACATGTTCACAATGTCAAAATATTGACATGGTCGACTTCAAAATTTACAAACTGTATCTCATGTACATGTCAAAATTTACAACTATATCTCATGTACATGGTCGAGATTACAAAATTGTCAATGCACTTGTCCATCTCAATCCCATGGGCTCGGTATCATGAAGTCACAAAGATGGGATGGAAGCAAAAAGTGTGCACTTATCAAAAAACTGAAATACCTTGCACTAACATTTGAGGGGATGAAAGTGTATCCATCAAGTCAATTTGTACCTTCACCTCCTCATCATGGACCCCATGAAAAGTTGGAGTCCCAGGTCAGAGGTTGCCGCAGAAAGAATGTGAAGGTACATAGTCCGAAGTCCGAAGTCACCGCACTTCTGTAAGTCAAGTGTTGGGGACTTAGTGAGTCGGAAAAGAAATGGGATGTATCAAGCATACACTATCATCAAACCCATCTCAAATGATCAAGTCATGTAAGATCATGACCTCACATTCATCATCTTGGAGCATTCATCCAACCCATCTCAAATGATCAAGTCATGTAAGATCATGACCTCACATTCATCATCTTGAAGCACTCATCTAATATGAGCTTAAGTTGTCAATAAGTGGTAGAACTTTTATGAGGATAATTTAAGAACGAGGAGAAATGAAAGACATACAAAACACTTGGGATAAATTGACACCGGCGTAAAACCGGATACATGCTTTAGAATAATGCCATATGGGACAACTTATGTCATTTTTCAAAATTAATTGGTTGAGGCACTCGGCCAAGTACATCCGAAATTTTGAAGGCAACTAGGCCAAAACAAAGTCTGATTTTTTATGCGCGAGTGATTCCATTAGGCGCTTCAAAGGTATTACCAATATCCCGAATTTTATACTGGGTTATGATATCGAGCATAAACCAAGTGTTGATCAAATCAAAAAAGAATTTGCTCATCCACAAAACTCATAAACAAATGGTTAGATTCATCTACCAATCGACACATCAATGGCTTCTCCATCTTCACACTTGTTTAAGCGGGGCTTCTTGCAGACATGCTCACCGACCTAGTGCATAATCGTGTGAAAACCACCTCTTGTAACACGTTGCATAGTGCATTAAAGCAAACAAAAATGTAAAAATGGTGTTAACTAAAAGCTTGCAAGAGAATTGGACACTTACCTTCAACTCCTTATTTCCGACAAACTGCGTTCACAAATTTGTGCATGCAGCCATCACATAATGAGCCGCAATTCGGCGGTCGGGCTCTTGAGGTACTTCAAGATGTTCAAGCCCCTTCACATTATTTCTCAGAATAAAATCAACACCGCTTGAGGTTTGACTCATTGATTGAGTCAATATCACGTGTATGAAGCCCGCACATGCACATTTAAAAGTAGAAATGTAAATATTTAAGTAGCGGGGAATGGGAGAAAGTAGATAGAAATGCATACCCTCTAATTGCCTTCTCATTTGTCGCTTAAAAGCTTTCGGACTATTCAATATATGAATCGATGGTGCACTAAGAACTGCAAGATTCCCTTACGCAAAAGGCAAATATAGCCAACACAAAGTGCTCATTCTCAAGCACGGGTAGAAGAACATATCTTGGCATTTTGACATAACCAGCCCTTTCATTCCCTGTTTCCACGATATCTACAATGTTTCTTGAGGCCTCGGTTTTTTCTTACTTGTCAGAGCTTCCTTGAACAAGTGAAAGTTAAAAGATGGATAAAAGAAAATCTTGTTCTTCCACTCAGATGGCAAATTATGATGCGGTACCTACAAGAAGATAAGGTCATAATTATCGTCATTATAAATACACAAAGAATAGGAGATGAAATCAAAATTACATCTACAACACCTTGTGCATACCGCCATACAGATTCAATGAGGCGGCTTGTCATTCTTGATCCGGGTGCCTGAGTTCTTCAAGGTCAATATCGACCACCTTCATGGGAGGATCGGGGGGCTATCCTTGAAAGGCACGAAAAGCGTGTAAGAACACGGTTTCTCATGCATGCTCCTACAAGGATCAAATTGAAGTGTCAAGTATCATGCGGTGCATAAAACAAATGTTTCATAATATTACCTTGCATCAACATCGATTCTTCACCGGGATTTAGAATCTTCAAGAGATGTTGTGTCTTCAACATTTTTTGCCTACAAGAAATGGTGTGAGTTGAAGAAATGGTGTGAGTTAAGATGAAGTGCATACCTTTTCTTAGTCATTTGTACTCTTAGCTGGTGCATCCTTTTCGGCTCGAAGTTTTCCGCTTGTTATTTGGGGAGCATCCTCCTCCTTCACGATAATCGTTTCTATAGGCTCTTTGGTGCTTTCTTATCTTCATCCGCCATAACCCGGTAGGAGAATATGCACCTCATGAACAAATGTTACCGTTTGATGAGCTTTAAAATGGCTCACCTTTGATAGGAACACATTCTTTGAGTCAAGGAAGCCAACTCGGCATCCAAATTTGGGATCTCCTCTTGAAGACTAATTCCACCTCGCAATCACACATCTTACAAATTAGCAACCTGAAATAATATTGAAGCTTATATCAACTCAATTAAATTTGAACTTCTTCGATTCGGCCATTGCCATCTCCACAAACTTTCCCGATTACATCTTTCCCGAAATGCCGTGAGAGAATGCCTTAATAGGTGATGCTGATGTAGAAGGAGTCCCACGGACATGGCATCATCCTTGGTTGGTTTAGGTTACGAAACATCCGAGAAATTCGTGTAGCAAGGTTCTTCCTTCAAGGAATGGCTTCACACCTGCATATGACAATGGCTAGTTAGCTAGACTTCGAGATCTAAAAAATTCTACATGTTTACAAATCATCTGACATGTTTACATTACATTTACTGTGCGGGTTCGGTTTCTTGATGCTCCCTGTTTTACGCAAAACAAAAAAGTAAATGTAATCAAAACTAACAAACAAGGAATCAAGAATGTAAAGTGTCAATAAATGTATGTCATGCAAGAAAGCATCTACATGAGATAGGTCAGTAAGTTATGCAAGAAAGCATGTACATGAAATTTAAGTGAAGCAAGAAAGCATGTACATGAAAGAAATGTAAATGACGTAAAAGAATGTACAGATCCAAATCCAAGCACCTTGAACTACATTCATTCTCCGAACAACAAAACTTAAGTCTATGTAGAAGGTAAATGTCGATTCAAGTACTCTACCAAACAAATACATATCTAAAGATAATCACTTGCATATCAAAAAGTATTCCTACAATCAGAAAATGAAATCAAGTGAACAGAATTACCTTGAGTAGAAATTCCCATATTTGCACGAAGTTCTTGAGGCCAAAGACAATGAAAAACACACTTGGTTCAAGTAGAGACACGGTATGAGAGACAAAGAAGGCGATGGGGATGTCCACATGATGGCAACACCAAAATACTACTGTCAAGGCATGCATTGCAAGAGCAAAGATGTGTTCTTCACACGGTGATTTGATGCCTTACTATCTGCTGCAAGAACAAAAGATGGGATGCAAGGTAATTACATCTCCCGATGTTTCAAGATGTAATATCATGTCCTTTATCCTACTCTCACTAATTTCATTCATCTCCAAATCCTTGCTGATTTCATGGATGGCAATGGCTAATGTCTCGCAACTTCGAAGTCATGTCTTCGATTGGCTTTGTTAAATTTTTATCTCCTCCATAAAACTTGATTTTTCCTCTTCAAAGTGACTTGCCAATGCCATTTGCAAATCTATTGGCTGTCCCGGCTTTTAGTGTCGTGAAATTTTGGCAAGCCGAAGTGTTTATCTTTTCATCGATTTTTGGACAACCCTACTTAATGTGCTTCTCTCACTCTCTAGCCTCGCAAATCTCGGATTCAAGTAGCTTCCTCTTGTCCTTCAACTCCTTCAATCGCTAATCAAGATAGTAGCATCCACAAGTCTACTCTCAACCAATTTCTTCAACCCATCCATCCATACTAAACCGAATTGCGGGCGATTTACCTTGCATATTTTACATTGGGCGATTTTACGGTCCCCGCATGTGTAACATCAGACTCCTTTTGCTCTTTTTTAGCGTAAATAGCATGCTCCTTTACCTCATTCCAGTCCAATTTCTATGCCTTTGTAATGAAGTGCAAAGGCCCTTGCAAAATACAATGGAATGTGATGGTTATTGATCTCCCGGTCTTGCGAATACATGCTCATATTTCTTAAGAAAATCTGCCATCCAAACCCCTTGGATCCCGGCATCTTGGTAACCCCTAACGGTGGTTCGAGCCCCAAACATCACGAACCACTTGCAAAAATGCACTGAAAAAAACGAATCAAAATTGTAGGTCCTAAAATTGTCTAATGCTAACCTTGAGCAACTCGGCTGCAATGAAGATTTTCCGAAGTTGTCTTTAGTTTCCTAACACGCTTTCGATGGCTTAGGCTCGGGGTTGCCATGGGCTTCAAACCCTTGGTTCTTGGCGACTTCACAGGACTGATCCGACCTTGCTTCATTGCTTCTTGCTGCTACTAATAGGGCTTGATCAATCACCGATGAATGCACAAAATCACACCCTCTGCGTGCCTAAAACCCTAGCATACTGGTCTAGGTGATAATGGGAGAGTATCAGGGCTTAGGGTCCATGATCGACCTTGCAAAAGTCTGGCTATGGCAGGAGCAGCAGGGTTGGGAATGGGCGGGATCAAAGAATCGAAGGAGGTCTTTTTTTTTTTTTTTAATTTTTGAAAATTAGTGCATTAAAGTTTCCCAACCCGTTTGAAAATTAGGTACCCCCTAATAAATGAGACCTCAAGGGGAATTTGTTTACATTTTGCCAAATGTAAATGTATAAAAGTGTCCCTTTTTTTGCCCACCCTTTCATGCTTCTACCCCCTTGTTTCATGGATAAATGGTATGAACAACCATTTTGTAGGTGGCACGCATAAATCGAGAAATGGTCCAAATTTTTATTACTTTGTTTAAGGTCCATACTAGACTAATCTTGTACAGACCCCGGGGGCTTCACCCCTTTATATAGAGCATATGGCATGTGCGTGCAAGGGGTCGACTGAAACCCCCCTGTATACGACTTTTTGCGGGCGAAACCCCCCAACCATACGTACATATAAATTTTAAGTTTTGGCCCCTTATCCGTACATGTACTCCAGTCCCAACTAGCAATCCATATACCCTTTCCCATATATATACTACTGGACACCATAAGAAAAGTCCTAGCCCTTGTAGCACATATGGTAACACATCATTTTTTGAATATTTTTTTAGTCATTACAAGAGCTAGCATTCATGTCTATATTTCAAGTCTATACAAGAGCTATGCAAGAAAAGGAATGGGTGGGTGCACCGGAGATCAAGCGGCAACAAATAATAGAAGTTTATTCCCAGAATAATAAGCCGGAATAAAATTAAGAGTATTTTGATTAGCAGAGATGAGGCTGATGATCGTATCTGGGCATCATATCATGATTATAGAGTCAAAAGAACAAGGCCCACGTAGACGGATAGAAAGTTATGCATATGCAAGCATCTTAAATCAGTAAATCATTGACATAAATCTTGTGCTATTGGTTTGATAGAATTGGAAGGAATTAAATATTGTAGTATTGGTTGTGTGTACTTGTTGTTAGTATAGTTATATAGATTTTCTAACAGAGCTAGATGTATTGATTTTGTATATCCATCCTTAGCTAACCCTATGTCTTTAGCTTGATCTGTTTGAAGCAGTTGGGTCTAAAACTATTTTTCTATTTTGTGCTGGGAGTTAATCCATGTTCATGAAATTAGGAAAGGTCTTACTCGGGAGAGAGTACAATTACATAGATGCTATGCTCTAAATTCTAATAAAAAGCAAATCGGGGCATTAACTCCATTTTCCAAGAAGATAAGCAAACCTTGCACAAACAATAGCTATGCAAAAACAATTCCTCGTAAGCATTGTCAAGGGTATATGTTGTTCCCAACAGCCTTCAAATCCCAAACATGCATTTGCTATCAAATTCTAATAAATAAAATTCCAAAGTCAACTCCATACATTTTAGCAACAAGATACTTAAGATGCTAGCTAGCAGTAAGTATATTTTAAATACATTGTTACAATCATAGTCTGTGTTGCTCCTGGAAACATGAGTGCAAATATGAGTCTCCTTTACCCTGCATTTGAGCTCTTCCAATGGTAGAGCAATAATTTTGCATTCCTTGAAAAATATCCTTTTAACTTTTCCATCTCTTAAACTAGTATGAATCTCCACCAAGTAATAAACAATGCAGAAATATGGCTCACCTTCGCCTAAACAAAGACTCAAAGAGGCAAAGGCTGAGATGTGCTATTCTGGTACTCCCCTTTATGCTCGATATCTCAACACCCACAATTATTGGTAATTCCCATGGTTGACCTGCAAATTGCATACAACAGGTAAACCTTCTGACACTCACCACAAAAACAAGCGTTTGGCTCAAATCTTACGCTTTGCCTATTTAGGCCATTCGCGCTATCTCAAACGTAAAATGCGACTATGGTGGTTAGAGCAAATACATTGAAAAGCCTTAGGATTAGAGACCTGTAATGGACATGCCTCAGGTGGCTACCAAGGGCAAAAGGGAATATTGTACAGGCAGGCCAGTCTTTCCGACTACTACTAAACTAGCAGAAAACACTGTACAGGAAGGGCAGTCTTTTCGACTACTTGTAAGATAGCTAACCTGGAAACGATGACGTATTGAGATAGTATTGTCGTTTCTAATATTTTAAATGGTTATTTCACACGTCCCTACTCTTCAGCCAGAAAAGTGTAACATATACAAAATAAATCCAAAAAGTCTGTATTAACCTGCAAAAGTATTTCAAGTCTTTGTTTTGCCCTCAAATCTTGGAAAAAACAATCTGTGATTGAAGTAAATAGAAACATGCAGCGGAAAGGGAAAGCACCTCTTGTGGTCCAGAAGTCGACCTGGTGCGCAAAGTTGAAGCTCCAAAAGCCCTAAACCTTTCAAAGAACGGTGACTTATCTGAAAACAAAGAAAAAAATTAAATAGATTCAATCTTTGCACACGTGAATGTGAAGGGTAAAGATTCAGGCTGTTTTTCAAGTCTGTTAAGGGTGAAGGGAGCTCAAATCTATCAAGAAAGAGCTTGAAGCAGGGTTGAGGTGGATTAACCCACCGTATTGTAAAAACAATAAGTAAAATAAAAATCTTGTTGAAAATCTGGAAGCTAGTGAGCGATTTGAGAAAAAGGCCACAGATGCCAAAGGTTAAGCTTGCCGTGAGCTGCCCTATCTGCTCCAATATTATTTCCCCAATCCCTTTTCCAGGGAGTTACTAACAGCTCCAACCTCAAACTCTGCCCTCAAATCTCAGTTCCAAGCTCTGCTGGATAACCAAGACCACTAATTGTTAAACAATGTTAAAACTATCAAGCAAAAACCATTCTATGTTTCATGGACTTACCTTGTTGCTTCGTGACTCCTAATGGCTCCAACCTGATGCTCTGTCCTCAAAGCTCGGCTCCAAGCTCTGCCCTGATACCTTGACTTCTAATTACTCCAAGCTCCGACTCCAAGCTCAAGCTTCAGGCTCCAAAATATGAGATCCACCTACTCAAGCTACGACACCCCAGAAAAAAAAAAATACTACCTGGCGATGGATAACAGCTTAAAAGGCTTGTTCTTGCCTTTTGCTCTATTTAGATTCCACCAAAAAATGGTGAAAGGAGGAGGAGAATCCTCCGCCATATCCTCTCGGCTGCCGTAACAGCAAACCACCGCACCCACTGCCCATGATGAAAGAGAGAGAGATAAACGGCCTTACCCTACACCCCTAGAAGGATCCATACGGGAGCGCCATCTCCCGCTCGACCACCTCTACCGTACAGGAAACGGTGGTAGGTGGGAAAATTCGTATGGCAACCAGGCCGTTAACGGACCCCTAACCAATAAAAAATACCCCTACAAGTCACGAAGGTGGTTTGTACGTGTTGTTAAAGGTGAAGTCCCCTTGGTACAGACTAGCTAGTTTATTCCACTACCTTGCGGCAACCAAAGTGGAGGACACGTATAGGATCATCATCGTATACCCCCAATAACCAACTCCCAAAGATAAACATACATTGACAAGGTTTGAACCCATGACCAAATGCACATTTATTTTGGCATTATTAGGCATATACCAACTCACCACACATCCGTTGGGCAAAACTTTTGCCTTACATGCATACTTTGTAGGCAGGATTTAATCCCGCCTTAGGAAGTCTAGGTCCTAGGGGCAACTCTAGGGGCATGGATTTTTTAGCCTCACCATCCTAGTGCCACCTACCATAGTCCCATTGTTTTTTTATTACTTTGTTTAAGGTCCATACTAGACTAATCTTGTACAGACTAGCTAGTTTATCCCACTACCTTGCGACAGCCAAAGTGGAGGATACGTATAGGCCCTCCCTGCAACTTTAGCCTTTTGAACAAAATAATCTGAATCAAAATAATTGTATCTCATATTTAAAGATGCCTCCAACCATCCCTCCCTGCATCTTTAATCTAGTGCTTGGATCAAAAAAACCTTTTGTGGGTTAAAAGGAAAAAACCCAAGCACTTGCAGAACAACTCAAGTAACAACAAAAGATTCAACAATTCCAAGAGCTGTTTTGCACATTTCTTGTTTACGAAGTCCTAATGCTTTGGTGAAGATGTCGGCAACCATTCTTGGCGTTGGACAATATTTAAGCACAATAGTCTTTTTTTTTTTGCTTCAATTTGATGTAATGATAGTGTAGCTCAATATGTTTAGATTTAGAATGGAAAACCTCATCCTTTGTCAATGCAATTGTACTTTGATTATCACACATGAGTAAAGTAGGCCCCACACGAGTCGATGGAAACAATCCATCAACCGTCGCCAACAAACCAATTCTCTCTTTGGCAATTGATGCGACAACATACTACCTTTACGTGGTGGAAGCGCGAAACACATCGTTGCTTTTTGCTCATCCAAGAAACTAAGGATTTCCCAACAAAAAAACAACTCCCACTACAGAAGCAGAGTATGTTGCTGCATCAATTGCCAGTAGAGAATTGGTTTGGTTGCGACGGTTGATGGATTGTTTCCATCAGACTCAGGTGGGGCCTACTTTACTCATGTGTGATAATCAAAGTACAATTGCATTGACAAAGGATGAGGTTTTCCATTCTAAATCTAAACATATTGAGCTACACTATCATTACATCAAATTGGAAGTACGAAAAAAGACTATTGTGCTTAAATATTGTCCAACGTCAGCAATGGTTGCCGACATCTTCACCAAAGCATTAGGACTTCGTAAACAAGAAATGTGCAAAACAAATCTTGAATTGTTGAATCTTTTGTTGTTACTTGAGTTGTTCTCAAAGTGCTTTGGGGTTTTTCCTTTTAACCCACAAAAGGTTTTTTGATCCAAGCACTAGATTAAAGATGCAGGGGAGGGATGGTTGGAGGCATCTTTAAATATGAGATACAATTATTTTGATTCGACATTTTGTTCAAAAGGCTAAAGTTGCGGTGGAGGGTGTTCGAATCTTCTTTCTATGGCACCTTTACCTTTTGCCATATATGGCACGTGCTTCACATATAGCACTCTTGCCTATTGTGGCACTAGTCTATTGTGGCACATATTGATGTATAAATATGTATCTCATATGAATGAAACATTGTCTTGTCTTGTGGGAAAAGTTGTGTATGGATTCTGCTGCCACTCAACACATGACTCATCACAAGCATTGGTTGACTCAATATCGTCCTCTTCTTGCTAAGAAATTTGTCTATCTTGGTGACAATAGACCCCTTGCTGTCAAAGGCATTGGTACTCTTCAAATTGGCACATCTTCTGGTGTGCGGCTTTTGCAGGGAGGGTGTTCGGAATCTTCTTTCAAAGGCACCTTTACCTTTTGCCATATATGGCACGTGCTTCACATATAGCACTCTTGCCTATTGTGGCACTAGTCTATTGTGGCACATATTGATGTATAAATATGTATCTCATATGAATGAAACATTGTCTTGTCTTGTGGGAAAAGTTGTGTATGTCTCATATTTCTAACAATGTTCGGAATCTTCTTTCTATGGCACCTTTACCTTTTGCCATATATGGCACGTGCTTCACATATAGCACTCTTGCCTATTGTGGCACTAGTCTATTGTGGCACATATTGATGTATAAATATGTATCTCATATGAATGAAACATTGTCTTGTCTTGTGGGAAAAGTTGTGTATGTCTCATATTTCTAACATGGTATCAGAGCCAAGCTCTTCTGTGGTTACTTTTCGCGGGCTCTCCGGGACAAAGACACTGTATGTCTTTTCTGGATCTGGCTTCCCTGTTTGGAAGCTGAAGATGGAGTTGGTGTTGGAGAGTGACAAACTTTTGATTACGCCACGGGGTAAAATCCGTGTTCCTAAACAACCATTGACTAGTGGTGGTGCTCTTGCTACCGGTGGAGTCAATATCGATACTTGGGTCAAGCTTTTAGGCGACCGGGAAGAAAAAGATAAAGCGGCACGCTCGTTGATACTTTATGCCCTCAAAGAATCCATTCGATGGATGTTAGGGATCTCGGAACCTCTGGCGAGGTTTGGAGTTACCTTGACAAAGTTTATGAGCAAAAACTGTCTATGAGATTTATAGTCTTCGCCAATGATATTGCAAATCTTCGTTATAGCCTCCACGAGAATCTTTTGACCTTCACTTTGATAAGTTTAAAACTCTTGTAGATGGCTTGTCTATTGCTTGGTGAGGTTATGCCACCTCAACAACAAATTGTTGCACTTCTAGAAACTTTGCGGAAGAATTCAAGGTTGTTGTTCGCACCGTTTTGCTCAATAAAGCCAACCTCACTCTAGATCGTGTTCATATTTCATTGAAAGATGAAGCTACCAAACTTCAAAAATATTCCAAAGATCGAGGCGAAACTTGACTCTTGTGGTTCGTTCTAAACGATCTCGTGATGATGATCGGGATAATTATCTTTGATGAGTCTGGCTGGTCGCTTCGGGTCGTATGGACGTGGGCCGGGTGGCGGGCTCGGTCGTGGTCCTCCTCCCAAAAGAAATCGGCTCTATTGTTTGCGAATATTGTAAAAAGTCCGGCCATCCCGAAGAAGAATGTTATTATAAAAGATTTGCTCTTTGAGCATAAACTTCTTCTTGGCATGCGAGATGAGGGACATTGTGTCCATGATGCGCTTGAAATGGTTAAAGCTAATGATTCTATGCTTGTGGATTCTGTTGCCACTCAACACATGACTCATCACAAGCATTGGTTGACTCAATATCGTCCTCTTCTTGATAAGAAATTTGTCTATCTTGGTGACAATAGACCCCTTGCTGTCAAAGGCATTGGTACTCTTCAAATTGGCACATCTTACGGTGTCGCGGCTTTTGCATGGGGTTCTACATGTGGGACCTTTCCCACAATCTCCTTTCTCTTGCCCGTCTTACTGATATTGGCTTCCTTGTTCAGTTTGATAACCGTGTTTGCCGTTTTGTGAAAGATGGTCTTGTTTTTGCCACTGCTTTTCGCCAAGGCAATCTTTATGCTCTTCAACTGAATGATGAGTTTGCTAATGTTGTGATATCTCGTGGTGATGATATCAGTACTTTGTGGCATCGACGCTTTGGTCATGCTAATTTTCAAGCTCTTTTGGACATGAGCTGTGATGAACTTGTGGATGGTCTCAATTTGTCAACCCATGGTGTATTGGGTGTTTGTGAGGCTTGTGCTCTTGGTAAGCAGCATCGCCATCCATTCTCTGGAGATGGACATCCTACTTCGCATTTCTTAGAACTTGTTCATTCTGATCTTTGTGGCCCATTTTGTGTTTCCATTGGTAAAGCCTTATACTTTCTTCTTTTCATTGATGACTATACTCGCTATACCTTTGTGTACTTTCTTTCCAAAAAATCTGATGTCCTATCCATCTTTTGTACCTTTAAGAAATTGGTTGAGGTTCAAACTGGAACTATGATTCAAAGATTGCGCACTAATAATGGTGGTGAGTTTAAATCTTTGGCTTTTGACAAAGTTTGTGCAGAATCAGGTATTTTTCATGAATATACCGCGCCTTATTCTCCCCAGCAGAATGGTGTTGCTGAAAGGAAGAATCGCACAATCATGAATGCTGTGCGTTGTATGCTTATTCATTCTGGTTTGGATAAGTGTTTTTGGGCAGAAGCTGTTGCCACTGCTAACTCTCAAGGAAAAATGCATGATCTTGATGCTCTACCTGCATGGACTTTCAAGAAAAAAGCCAATAAGCCATAAAGCACAAAATACCTGAGGAAAGCAAATTGGATATAGGAAAAAATGGTTTGCAGTAAGAATTTTGGTTGGCCACATTTTGGGAACTTTACTATGGTGGCCAAAGCAGTTTGTACTATAGAATAAAAGCAAGACTTCTTCATTCAATAATAGTTTATTATAGCCTGGATGCTTGTAGATGATGACTCTGTTTCTAAAACTTACTACGTAAATAGCCCCATTCTATTCATTGACAATGTCTCTATTGTATTTCTTGGGATGTAAATAATGTGGAGCTCATATTTTCTTTTTGTAGATATATACATCATCAAGCAAGAAATTGGAGCATAAAGATAGATAAATGCAAGACTATTTGATTTGGATTTACGACCAAGGCTTTGCTCGGTTTTTTATTATTTACCCTACTGCAATGATAATTTTGAGCTATACATGCAGATTCTATTGCAGGTACCATTGCGGGCTGCTTTGAAATCTTCATACTTGTAGTTAACTGTTCTATTCTCATTATCCATCAATAAATAAATTGCACGCACACATCATGTTAAAAAATATTGTAGAATGTTGTCAATTTGATAATTCATGCATGCAATATATGTGTGGCCATTGCACGCTTCATTCAGGAGCTCTATTGCATTTGTCATTTACGTTATTATCTATGGTGTTGGACATTCTATCAAATGTGAATTGGATGTGATGTATAAGTACCAAACACTCTACGCAGTCTCTCCTTTAACATTTGAACTAGAGGCAATATTTAACTATCTATGAACATGCATTGCAAAATTGCTTTCATAATTTTGAGGCGAGTCCAATATGCATTTTGTGAGTGCTACTTACTTCGAAAGATGTCATGGTCTCCTTGCAAAGTAAAAGCTACTGACATGTTAGATCAAACATATAAACTACATGTTTAAATTGTTATGGATATGCACGCCATCACAGAATTATGTACTCCACTTCAAGAGAATGCAAATAGGCATTTTTTCTTAATCATAGGTACTTTTTAAGGAAGACCTATCTAATCACATACCGATCATTCAAGTGACATTTTTATCAACAAAAGGGGAATGAATAATCCATAAGATACAAACTTAACTGTTAGCACCATCCTTATTTAGATACAACAATGGTAGAAACCCCCAGCATTGGAGCATATTAGTGACTCCATAGAGGGAAATGTTCACTTTGCGATGGTGCAATGAGTCAGTAGAGCGAAATTTTGCTGCGGCATTTACCATCACAAACATTCTTTTGTACCTACTCACTTCCCAAAGCACGGGGAAAAGAGAAATGAGAAATGTTCGTGGCGGCCTTAGTTGCCGCGATAAATTTCTTGTATAGTCAATCTTGGCAATGAAGGCAAGATGAGGAAGACAATTAAATATGGGAAACATAATGAGTCTACATGTCTAAAGCCACCAAATAAGCCCATCCAAAAATTGTATATACAATACCCATACAGAAAACATGATCGGATGGCGTCTTTATGAATGATCAGGGATATGCCACTATCAATAGACAATGCAAAACAATTGAATTCTTACCAATAATATTCTTACCACCTTCTTGAGTATTTCCAAACCTCAAGGAAAGAACAAATCTCATTGTTTTTGAAATTCCAAAAATTGCAAATCATGCACATCAAGTAAGCTAACTTATAAACATTCTTGCTCCTAAAGTATTACAAAATAGAGGAGTTATCAACTAATATGGGAAGGTCCTGCACTAAACACCACACTCAAAGAGTACAAACAATTAAAACAAAGGATGAAAGCCTATAAGCATTTTTTATTAGAACTCAGTCTCTCAAAAAATTATACTTGGAAAAGCAAGGCAAGCCTTTTTCCTCACTAGCCAAGAGGAGGAGAGATCAATAGGAAGGCATAATCTCATGACAACAAGGATGCCAAATGCCATCCTTTTAAACTGCACTCTGACCTTCTACAATAGCCATGCTTCATCTTTTTGCTACCTTTGTTCATCTTATCTACCATCGCACAAACCTTGAAGGGGACTTTGGAATTTAAAAATTTAAATGTTGTTCAATCTCGGTTCCAACTCATTGGATTCTAAGAATAAAGCCAGTCTAAAAAAAGATTATTTAAGCCTAAATACAATTACATTTTAAATCATTGGAAATAACCAAAAAATCAATAGAAAACTTACTAAGAGTAGTTCTATGCATGCAAATTTCCAAAATCCTAGCTGCTTTTAACGTGATTACATTATAGCATATCGTCCTTAACCAACAAGGATACTCATGCTAATACAAAATCTGGGCCTCCCACTGACATTTCAAGATCAATAGTGGGGTAACGACTAGATGCTTGGTAGTAATAAATAAACTTGATGTCCACGTGCTACTGCTTTAATCATTCATCAATAACATGCATGTGATATCACAAACACATCAAACCATGTAGATTCGTCTACCAATGAAATTTGCTCCAGCAAACATTGCAGATGAAGGAAAATTGATGTCATTTTCTAATAAAATATGCCTTACCATCATAATCATCCTAATAAAGTTTCACAACTAGGAAGATTTAAGAACTAAAATTCTAAGGTCTAGGAGTTAATATTATGTCCATGAATAAAAGTGCCATGCAAATCAATGTGATGTCATTTGATAGAGGATTTTATTAAAGGAAGCCGGGTACAAAGACACCTCCTCCCTATCATAAACTGCTTGATAATATCAAGACGATTGGGACTTAAGATATATCTCATCTGATAGAGTTATGGAAGAGCACAATAAGGAATAAGATGCATGCAACAATGAAGTTTAAATCAGTGTGATGCAATATGTGAAGCTAGTGAGGGCATGACAGGCAGAAGAACGGGATAGAACGGTAAGGAGGTGATGGAGAGAAACAGGAGGATGAGGTCATGGACATGTGCAGGGCGCTGAAGGGTATTCCAGAACTGAAAATGAAAGGAAATTAAGAGGGAATTAAGGCGAGTAAATACGGGGGACAAATGGCGAGACGGGAAGGGGCCACGATGGACAAAGGAATTATGCAAATCATAGGGGTCATACATGGCTCTTCAATGTTGAGGGGGGGTGCTTGAACCTTTGCAAAGTTATGGACATGGTCGACTCTAGAGGTAACGTACACAAAGCCCTTAATAAGGGCCATAAAGGCCACAACTAGGCATCTCAAGGGCCATAAAGTCCACAATGTTCGCCTACGTCATCCCGTCATACCCGTCACGCCTGTCAAGCCCGTCACCCCGCCGCCCTTATTATGACATTCATTGCATCTCCATGCCCTGCGTGACAAGTACGACATAATGCCACGTGTCGCTCTCTCATTGACCCTGTACTTTTGGGGATCGGAAGAGCCGTTCCGACACAGAGCACCGCAGGAAATCCCGGTACTATGTATTTAAGACAAGAGAAAATCTACGCAATAATAGTAAAAATATTTATTGTAATCATTTGGCCTAGTTTTAAAATATTAAATATAATATTATACACGTATCAGTTTAACATCTGTATGAGAAAGATCTACGGCTCATCATTGGTCCAGCTATCATATTCAGGAAATAAATTTATTTCAAATTACATGTGTAGAATAGTAAGCTCTTCACTCGGTTGCTTGCTGCCGGAACCCTCCAGTTTGCATGAATTTTCTGTGAATTTTTCCGCACCTCACAGTATGGCTCTTATTTCTGATTCCGCAACTTGGATTTCATCCCATTCTTCCGATTTCAGGTAGATTTTGCATCCTACAGCCGTTTGGTTTGAATTTGGAGCTCAATTTGCTGTTTCATTCCACCATGTTCTTATTTTATATTTTTAGCATTCTCTGTTTGATTTGAAGAAGCATAACATGTGTTTCTGTCTGATCAGAAATTCTCCTCTGGGTGATGTTGAAAGGGAGACTCCATCCTGGTGCCAGAATCAAGTCCTTCAAGATCTGCAACAAGCTGCAAATGTAAGAATTTACTGTTCTTATATAAGCAAATTGCAAAAATGTAAAATGAGTTTTGTTTGTGAGAGCTAAAGTAAAGTCTGTTCCTGGACCAAATGCAAGAAAAATCATATGGGTTATGTAAATTTAAGTCTGGTTCTGAACGAGGGCTCAAGAAAAAAAAAGGGATCCTTGAGTGACTGCAGGAAAAATTCCTGAGCAAGAGATATGGTTTTGCACAGCAAATTTCGCTGAATGAAAGATGGGTTATGAAGTTGTGAATTTTTTTCCCTGATTTCCAAGTTGTTTCTGAGGCAAAACTAGGGTTCTAACACTTAGAATGAACAGGATAACATGGTGTCTTCTTCTTTTGCGTTGGAAAACGAATGGTACATGAGCGGAGGGATAAATGGAGCAGAATTCAAGAACACAGGCTATCAAGCAGAGCTAGGAAGCAAGGCAGAAGCACAGAGCACAAAGTTCATGGGATTTGACACGCTAAACCTGCAGCAGCAGCCATATTTTGGGCAGACAATTCCAACATTCTATGCAGCAGAGAAGAGTTGTGAGCAAAACAGTGCAGAAATGGAACCAGGAGGTTCAATACTGCTAGACGCAGAGGGATCTATAATGCTGGATGAAAACGGCCACATTATGACAAGCTTTAGTGCGTTACAATCTCAGGCGTTTGAAACAAATTGCTTGGCATTAAATCAGAATGCCACTAACCAAATTGGCCAACTGAGCAGCATATGCAGCAGCCCAATTGGATCAAACATAATCCCAAATCTGTGTTCCAGCCCACTTGCTACACATTTAAGTGCAAATTTGGGAGTAAATTTGGCCTCTGTCAGCCCTTCTAAGAACACTTGCACTACTCCAAATCTTAGCAGAAACAGTTTTTCCAACATCATCCACAACTTGAGCCCTAGAAACAGATCATTCAGCAACTTGAGCCCCGGTCCAAGAAATCTTGTCGACCCTGCTCCTGATTCTGTCGGATTAAACACCATTTTCCAGAGCAGTAATTTTAGTTCTTCCAACTTGAGCTCTACCATCAGCCCTGGCGTAAGAAGCCCTTTTTCTCAGAGCCCTGGAAGAAATTTTAACTCTAATTTTGTGGATTGTTTGAGTAATAACAGCAGGAACAAATCTGTTAAAGATCTGCCAATTCCTTTGCCTTCTACCCTTCTCAGACCAATTGATGCTTCTGCTCCTCTTGGTTCTAGCCCTACTCTGTTTCAAAAAAGAGCCCTAAAAAATGCTTCTGCCATTAAATCTTCGCCTCAGCTTGTTACACATCCTTCGTGTTCTAATTTATCCACCCCTGATGCTGAAAGCCCCAATCTGAGAGGCAAGAAACGGCTGTCTCCTTCTTCCAAAGATGTTCCTAGAAAGCTTGGTTTTCGATTTGATGAATACGACGAAGAAGATATGGATGATAGCGGTGATGGGTCTGGATTGCTTTGCGAAAACGAAGAACAAATGGGCCAGGAAGCCGGTGCTCCGGGCATTTCTGCACAGGATAAGAAAAAGAACATGCCTGCCAAGAACCTCATGGCAGAACGTCGGCGCAGAAAAAAACTGAACGATCGCCTCTATACTCTGCGGTCTGTCGTTCCCAAGATTACCAAGGTGAGCCCAAAATCTTTTCAGATTCATGACCTTTTCTTGCTTGCTTCAAGCTCCTAGCCTAAACCTAGATTTATCTAATTCTTCTCAATCCGTTGAGACAAGAAGGCAAAACGGAAAAAAAAGAGGGGAAAAGGAGCAAGAATCCTGAATCTATGATCGTTAATGCTTCCAAATCTCTATCAATCTTCTGGACTTCAATACAGATTGTTTCTCCAATTCTGATATGCTGATTTTTGCAGATGGATCGAGCTTCCATATTGGGCGATGCAATAGAGTATTTGAAAGAACTGCTCCAGCGAATTAATGATTTGCACAATGAGCTTGAAGCTCAGGGCGAAAAGGGTCTTCTTCCACCAAGTCCGTCGCCCACATCCTCGAGCTTGGCATGCCGGGTTAAGGAAGAATGCTCTACTTCTGTTGTAAACCCTGATCCTCAACCAGCAAGGGTAACCCTTTAAAACCCTAAACCCTCTTTAAAACCCTAAACCCTCTTTTAAACCTAATTCAACTTGCATAACTTTCTTTTGTTTTTGCTTTTTCAAATTGCATTTTTGGTGTGAAAATTGATAAGGGTATTGCCTGCAGATTGAAGTGAAAATGAGAGATGGGAAGGATTTCAACATTCACATGTTTTGCTCACAACGACCTGGCCTTCTTCTATCAACCATGAGAGCACTCAACGGACTCGGTCTTGATGTCCAACAAGCTGTTATCAGTTGTTTCAATGGCTTTGCACTGGATGTGTTTCGTGCTGAGGTTAGTAGAATTCTCTTTTAATTCTCATGCAATTCTCCTACACTATCATAATGCTCATATTCTCTATGTTATACAGTCAATGAAGGAAGGAGATGTCGGGCCCGAGGAGATCAAGACTTTGTTGTTGCATACTGCTGGTTGTCAAAGTGTTGTACCCTAGTAGCATACATAAATTGATAGATCGTGGGAAATTCAAGCACTTGTGTCAATTTAATGTACGATACATGCATGTACCATAGTTAAGTAGTGTCCAATGTTGCAAAAGCAATGATCATGCAAAGGCAATACATTTGTTAACAACTCTACAATAATAATATTCTTCTTAAAAATATTTATCTTATCTTATCTTATCTCATATCCGAAAAGGATGTTCGATTTCGTAATAAACAGGAGGTTGAAATTATTGTTAGATTATGCTTATTTTAATTCGTGTAATCGTCCCCGACATTGGCGGAGCGGCGCCGCTAAGCTCTCCCCTGTTTTCACGACTAACCTCTTCCTTTGGCTATGGCGCCCCTCTTTGGCTATGGCGCCCCTGTTTTCGCGACTAAGCTCTTCCCTCTTTTTGCAACTCCTGCTATGGCGATTGCAGAGCATTCAAGATCTAGCAGCCCGGCTTGTTGGACTATGAAATCAGCTGTTGACTTCTTTGTAAATCAGCTGTTGGTAAGCTTTGACAAGAATCCTTTTCAGCCGGAACAACAAACCCTGTTTTTTCTTCTGGCATTCTGGTTTTCTTCTGATATGGTTTGAGAATCGGCCTTTGATAAGCTTTGACGAGAATCTTGTTCAGCCGGAGCAACAGATGTTAGGCTTTTCTGGTTTTCTTAATCGGGTGTGTACCTTCGGCTCTTGACAATTTTTTGCTTGTGGATTCGATTTTACTTTGCACAGAAAGCCCTTTTCTGTGCACTTTCTGTTGGAGCGCCCTTTTCAATCGTCTTCTGCGAATTTCTCCTGTCTGTGGCATTTTCTGGTGCTGTTTCCCACCTCTAAGCCAATGCATAGACTGCGCCATAGCAAGGAAGCCATCTCCGGTCCGCCATAGCTGCTCAACATACGTAATTTCAACCTCCAGTTTATTACGTCCGGGAAAATTCACCTCTCGAAAAATTCTCTCGGAAATATTCCCTCGGTGGCTCCGCCAGACTCGGCGGTGCTGCGGCTTCGCCGCCTGGGCGCCGCCTCGGGAAATTCCCTCGAGGAATTTTCTCGAGGTGCATTTTCCATAGTACAACGTTTTACACAACAATCCCAAGAGGCGGTCCACACTTGAAATAAGATGAAAAGAAGACGATATGTTATTTTTGCAAAAAATTCAGAAAAATCTACATGGTTATGTGGATGTGGTGTCAACAATACAGGTTGTATTTCACTTATACCCAAGTGTAAGCATCCTAAAACCATCAATGACTGGAGGCCTATTACTCTGTTGTCTGTAGTGTATAAAATCATTGCTAAGGCTTTGGCTGAGAGGCTTAAGCCAGTACTAGTTCACGCCATTAGTGCAGAGCAGTCTGGTTTTATACCACAGCGGAACATTCTTCATAATGTGGCTGCTGCTTTTGAGGGAGTGCATTGGGCTCGTAGGATGAGGCAGCCTCTTGTTTTTCTTAAAATGGATTTTGCCAAGGCTTATGGCGGTGTTAGGCGCGCTTCTTGGCGAATATGATCTGCGAGCCTTTGGGTGCGGACCTAGTTTCGAAAACGGTTATGAAAAGCTGCGGTAATGCGCTAGGGCGGCGGTGTGGTGTCGGGGTGAGACCTCTTCAATCTTCTCGTGGTAGAGGCATTGGGGGGGATGTCCGTTGGCCCCTTCCTGCTCACTATAGTGGCGTAAGCTCTCTCGCAGACTTTTTCGGTGGCGATTCTCGACAATGTGGTGCAAGGTCTCGCATGGATGATGGGTCGCAAACAGTTTGCAATCAATTTGGCGGATGATACATTCCTCTTTCTTCATGCAGATGAGTTCAATCTCCAGGCGCACCAAAGAATATTTTGGATGCCTTTTCTTTAGCTTCGGTGCTTGCTTAACCGGGTCGGTGCTCTACCATGTGGGTACCGGAGGAACCTCCTCCCCGTGGTTGAGTCGGTTCCACCGGCTCTTACAATCGCACCACGGTACACGCCAAACCTGTTAGGCATACCATTTGGCTTGGACATTAATGCTAGGGCAATTTGGTGAGACATTACGAGAATCTTAAGCGAAAGATCTGAATCGGTGGAGGGGGGAGTAAACTCACCATGGCTGGTAGGATTCGATAGCCAAGTCGGTGCTCTCAGTAGCACTCATGTTTACGCACCCTCTGCATACTTAGCGCCGAGAAAGTGTGGTTAAGGAGTTGGATGACACCATTCGCAATTTTGTTTGGGGGAGGAAATGAGGAGGGGGCTACAAAGAAAGGTGGCATGGTGGAAGTGTGTGCGCCCCGTAAAAGGCGGGGGCTTAGGTATGCTTGATATGTCCTTGCACACGAAGGTTCTCGTGTCGAAATTCATCTGGCGGTTGTTGCGGGAGCAACAATCCCGTGATTAGCTCTGTTAGCCGCGGTCGCTCACGCTCTATTGTGTTTAGGAAGCCGCCAATTCCGCCTCGGTTGCGTGGGCTCTGTTTGAGGATTTGCGGCCATTCCCTCATGCTTCGCCTTTTCTTAAAGGTCTCCTCAAGGCCCGGAAGGTGGTCAAGGTTCTCTTTTCATTGGACCCTAGCGGGTGTATGGTAGCCTCATCGCCCTTTCTTTGGGTACCCTTGGATTCTCGCATCTCCCTTGGCCTCTTCCCTACACCCAGTACTCACCAGATGGATTGCTTTGCGGGGATAACATCCATCCGTGATTTTAGGTATTGGGAGGGTCATCTGGCCGTGGGAGTTTTTAGGGATCGATTTGGCCTTCCGGCTTTGGGACATTCGGACTTGGGCGAATTGCGAATGCTATTCCATTGCGCTTGTCTTCTCAAGTCAATCGCGTTTGGAAGTCGCATAGTGGACTTGATGCATCTCGGTTTGTAGCATCGACATGGGCTTCTAGCGGCAGACACATTGCCGCCTTCGATAAGTGGTCACTTAAGCTTCCGGGGAGTAAGTGGCCCGCCATGTGGAAGTGGGCGTGGAATACATTGCCTCCTCCTAAAATCCATTACCCTTCTATGGCGGATCTTGCAATCAGTAGCCTCGGGGTGAATGTCCGAAAGCCACGTGTTCAAGCCTCGGTGGCGGAAACATGCCCTCTATGTGGGAGGCCCCGAGACCATTGAGCACCTTTGCTTTGTCCCATGCACGCGGTAGGGGCAGCTTGGTCCCGGGTGAGAGCCCTCTTTGGGTCTTCACCGTGTACCGAAGCTTCTCATGGGAGTCTTTCCTAGCAGTTGGTCGGTGGCCAAACAACGGCGTTCCATTTATGCGAGCTTGGCTTCGTGGTTGATTTGGAAAAGACCGGAGAGCGAAGGTCTTCGAATCGCGATTAGCTTAGCCCTTTTCGGTTGGTTCCGATCTTGAGGCATAAGTTGTGGCAGGCTTACCAAGTCTCAAGCTTGTCTGGCACAGTTAAGCGGGAAATTTGGTCGACATTCCTACAGATTGTGAATCATGATGGGCACTTCATTTCTTAGCACCACACTTATCATTGTACTTGATCACATTCTAGTGGTTTAATATATTCCTATATTCTTCAAAAAAAAAACAATATAGGTGGTTTGGTTTAAAGAGAAATGGAACATTAATAAGAAGATGTTATTAGGCGATTTGGTCGGATTATCCGTGATAAACGGAGCATTAGTGTAAGATCTATAAGTAAATAAATGTCTAGTAAAAGCGGATGGAGAACGGAGAAGAATGTGAGCATTTTTTTAACTCTATGAACAATAATATTTACCAGTCCTTTAAATGAATTTATAGGTCATTTCTGAAAATCTTTTTGAGAAACAATGGTATAAGGGCTGTCGAATCGTTTTCATCAATGGCGAAGTCTTGCAAAACCTCATCTGTAATGAGAAAGATAGTTTCTGCTCTTGCGGAATTGAAAGGTCTTATCTCTCCTATAATAGTACCCATTTGCAATATCAGACATTGATCTCTTGATGAGCTCGATGTTATTTAAGCCCTCCAATAATTTAATGGAGTTGGTGTTGACATACTTGCCCACTGCTGAGTCCTTTCCAGAGGTGGAACGAATTTTATTATGGTGTCATTCTTGAATATCAACAAGATATGCCCTTTGGCATAGATATGCCGCCCTATCTCTCCAAGTGTGAATTTGGTCACCTAGGTGTTTTAGTCAAGCCTCAAACTAATGTTTGGCAGTTTCATAATCCACATTATTGCAAACTTGAATGGTGGTATACATAGTTTGACCCATGCTGTTACTAGGTATGGGGGCTGATGGGCACTAGGATGATGCAAAGTAGCGAAGAGAAACTAGCACAAGCTAGAAAATTATCTTAGGGAGAAGGAGATGCAGAAGTGGAGCGAATGAGTGGAGGGTAAGAGAATAAAACTCAAAAGATGAACAAAACCTAAAAAATGGTCGTACACTAAATAATTAATTTTTTATGTTTTACAAATCAGGATTAGATTCTACTTAGTCAGCACCGTATTGATTCTTTCGTATACCCTTTTTGCAAAGCTCTTGGCCTTCTAGATCCAATGAAGTCATTGTGAGAAACATGCAACTTAACAGACTTATAGTTTTAAGGTATACACTAGGTGTATATGGGCATTTTTGAAAGCATATATCACATAAAATCAGATGAGCACTCCCATAAAAAGCTCTTAATGTCAAGTATCGTTGGCCATGCAACTTTTTGAAGTTAAAAATGAAAATTAGGATTTATTAAATCCTCGGCCAATGGATCTTATGTTAAAAAGCTTTTTATTTAGCCATCTGCGATTGGTGTATTTGGCCTTATTAAGAACCTTGGGCTTTCTATTGGTTCAAAAATTAGGTCAAACGGATATTCCTAGTAATGATCAACTTTGCAACGTTGCCCACCCTTAAATAGGCCTATGACCTTTCCAAATAAGGGAGTTTTTTTAGGAGACATTATTCAAAAGGATAACCAAAATTTTTTCCCTTCACCATAGAAGGGTAAAAATAGAGGGACCTTGAAACTATGCGAAAGCGAAAATATTGCATCTGCACAAGCTTGCAATTACATGAATGCATTGTTGCTTTTTGAAGGACGTGGGTCGAATGACGCGAAGATTTGTGCCCGCATACCTTTTTAGGAGATATTATTCAAAAGGGTTAAAAATTTGCCCTTCACCATAGAAGGGTAAAAAACAGAGGGACCCTTGCATCCGCACAAGCTCGCAATTACATGAATGCATTGTTGCCTTTGAAGGACGTGGGTCGAATGACGCGAATATTTGTGCCCGCGGACCTATGCATGCATGCACGCTCGTGTACAAGCGTGTATGCATTTTGCTATATCCCCTCCCCCTCACCCTCCCTCCCCAAATTTTTTTGACAATCTTGCATAAAGGGAGATGCAACATTTCTTGCAATTCTAAGATGCTCATAGGTAAGCATCTCTCTCTTCTCAGTTGTGTCTTTGTGGTTCAGTTGTGCTTCTATCAATATGATAGTGGCATCAGATGTAATCCGTGCTTCCCCAGATTCATCGAAGCTTGACTAAAGCTTCCTTCCGGAGGCCGGAGCTTGATAGAGCTTCTTTCGGAGCAGCATTGGGGAAACTTGGACAAAAAAAAAAAAACATCATTTTGCGGATATTGGCCAGGAGGGTTTTGTAGAAATGGATTCATTTTGGCATCGGTAGATTCCTTCTTGATGCACCATTAAGAACCCATACATGTTTGTTGTCTTCACCATAAGAGTTTGCAATGTTTTGGTAGAGCATTTATTCTAGCGAGCAGAATGACTTCAATAAATATTGAGTTTTGAAAACTAGTATGAGTTTTGAGCAAGAATAAATACAAACCAACATGATCCTTCAATTCATAGATAATGTATGGAGGAAGGAAATTGGGACCCTCTTTCGTAGTGGACAGGGGGAGGCTCGCTATCGGCGGTAGCTTGGCGTGAGTCCCCTACATATCTCTGCGGGGAGGGAGGGGAGACCAACCACAACATGGAAGAGGGGAGCATGTCATGTTCTTCACCATATTTCCATGTTCTTCGCTGAATAGCCATGTTCCTATTGGTTGCTGCAGCTATTCTTATTGGATGAGCAGAATCGCCGCCCCTCTTTCCATTCCGGAGTGTAGGGGACTGCCACATGGCAACACCAAATCCATTTCAGCGATCCTTCTTCCATGTTGTACTGGGGGCAAACTGGAATTGATTTATTTGTCCAATGTATTGGACTAGGTTGCACTAAAAGGGACCTTACTACTATGCAGGATAATCCTAAACAACACTTTCCACCTACAATGAAGGCGGAGGTTGACACCAAAACAAATTATAGAAATACTTACTAGAGGATCTAGACTAAGCAAACGAAAGCTTAATATTTATTTTGGGACGCCATTTGGCCTTGTTTATTGGGAAACTGGCACTCAGAATCTCATTTTGTGGATCTAAAAGAGAATAGATGTTAGATATGGACGCAATATGTCATAAGCATCCTGACTATAAAGCTATAAATACAATCGCAAAGCTCTTCTTAAACAATAAAATAGAATTGCAAAGCTTATCAGTTATTGCACATCTGCAAAATGAGAATGTTTCCTTGATGCAAAGGTTGGGCATTATATTTGAAACAGTTAGCAGTCTATGAGAACGATGTTGCCAAGGACTAACGTCCCCAAAAGTTCACATATCAAGGGCATTGCATGTTCAATTGCAAAGCTGAGCCCTCGAGTAAAATCTTGTGTCATGTCGTTCCATATACATTTTAAGATCTGGGAATAATGCCTCCAGATTTGGCTACTTGGAGCATTTGACAATCTCATAGCAGTTGGCTCAATAATATCTCAGCTTGTCATGACAATCCCTCCAGATTTTGGCTACTTGAGCATGTCAGGCTAAGGCACAACAAATAAGATCCCTCAAGAGGTACAATGTTCAAAAATTTTGTGATCTTCCAGTAAAATGTTATACAACTAGATTGAGGCATATGTGTAGAGGCATTATCTGTATGCACAATTCCTACTGCTTTAAATTAGAGTGAAGATGGACAAGTTGAATACTAGTTGGGTGTAATTAAACTAAGTGCTAAAAGCTTGTAGTATGTAAACAAAAAGAGAACATGCTGATTAATAGTATCAAAACTCCTGCAATAGGATCATTTTATGCTTATGAAAACTTCTACAGTAGGATCAATTTACGGTTATGCAAGCCTTCAGACATTCTTTATGTTTAGGTGTAATAAAAATAAGTGTTGAAGGATAAAGCAATTAACTTACATGTGCCAGAAGACAGTTCCTTCGCTACTCCAGTGCTTTTCTCATTTTGCGATAAAATAGAATTGCAAAGCTTATCTATTACTGGACATCTGCAAAATGAGAATGCTTCCTTCATGCAGTCTATGATGAACGATGTTGCCAAGGTCTAACGGTCCTAAAAGTTCACATGTCAAAGACATAAGATGTTCAATTGCAAAGCTGAGCCTTCATGTAAAACCTTGTGCTATGCCGTTCCATATATATTTTAAGATGTGGGAAACAGTGCCTCCAAATTTGGCTACTTGGAGCATTTGACAATTTCATAGCAGTTGGCTCAACAATATCTCAGCTTGACATGACAGTCCCTCCAGATCTTGGATACTTGAGCATGTCGGGCTGAGGCAAAACAAATAAGATCTCTGAAGAGGTACACTGTTCAAAAATTTTGCGATCTTCCAGTAAAATGTTATACAATTAGATTGAGGCATATGTAATAACACCACTAAGTACATTCTCTCAAACCTTATAGTATTTTGAAAATCTTAATATATAGTATACAAAAACTTGTACATGCATACCCCACAAACGAGGATCGCTATGTACGGTCCAGATCTTGGAATAAAGGGCAAATATGCCCATCCGACAGCTCTCGTTGCCCGAAGTAACCCCCCGTGTGAATATGCACCCAAATCAAAGGGGGTTTAAGGGGGATTTTAATTTAAATGTGTCAAATGCAATGGTTTGTGTTAATAATGTTAGTTGTGTGTTAATGGTTTGTGTTAACTAAAAAATTTTTTGGCCCCTTTGGGGCCTTAAGGATGGTGTAGGGGTGTAGATATAAACATTACCTAAGACTCTAACGATGGATGGTATATCATAGCCCATACTTGTAAACTTATTAAACTTGAGTGAAAGGTAGACTGATGTAAATTACTTTGTCGTTTTCTTTGTTCTCCTACACGAGAATACACCATGTCATTGTGCCTTATGGAATGGAATGTCATTGTGCCGAATAGAATGGAATGTCTTACGTTAACAATAATAAAGCAATTGCTTGTACAATACCCTCTGCAACTTGTTTCCTCATCAAAACCCTCTCTAGCTTGTCTCAAAGCAATAAATGTGCCAATATATTACCTGATTGCCCCAAAGCATTTCAACTTTTATTTTTCTGTAAAAGCTTTATTTTCCTGAAGATGAGCAATCTATTCCACCTTTATGAAGCAGAGCAATGTTTGATATGAAGCAGAGCAATGCTTGAATAAAGTTTTATTACCAGAGCAAAGTATGTCTAAGATGTGCATACTTTAATGGCATATCTGAAGGAGATGAATGCTTGAATCTTGGACAAACTGCATACCTGCAAAGCAAAATATATGTAAAATGTGCAATGTCATCTGTGTTGGATAAATCTTCCGTAACTTGTGTTTGAAAGAGACTATGAATAAGAACGTAACCACCAAGTTAATATGCTACAGAATAACTTGAATACCTGGAGCAAGGAGCATCTCCAGAAAGGCATGCCACCATAAATAAAACTTTATATGAGGAGTCACAAAGGCGTTTCGATCTTCTTTTGCTATGATCCTTACGGGCATGCAATTTGCAATGACACGCAGAACAAAACGAAAGAAACCATCATAAAGAAATGATTACAGAAGTTATAGGAATTATAACAAGTCATATGAAAGAATTAATAGCAAATATTTGTCTGAGTCCCAGTTTGATAGCTGGCTCCAAAGACCTAGAAAACATGTTTAGAGTGCTTTTCTCAGCTGCAAAGGCATAGACAGTCCGAATTGATGATGTAGCCTGCTCTGCAACTATTCCAGCTTTGTCATATGCACGTTGACGGCGATTTTCATACTCTGATAATGCTTTTCCATAGAAATACCCAGGCAGTAGCAATAATGGTGTAAATGTGGATAAAATCCACCAAGAATCCACCTATAAATTGAAATAAGTTCTGCACAAATTCTCCCACCTTCACATTCACATAGTGTAGGGTTATAGTACAGACCGTGAAACTTCATCTGCAATCTTAGATGGATCATCTGATATGTGCCTAGAGTATTGATGATTCTGCTCTGAATGATTGTCAGGATTGGAAATGCCAGCCCATTTATAATAGCAAACGCGGTCCCAACAAGCATGAATAAAATATCACGAGAGTCGGCAAATTTGAATAGCTTCTAATATGGAAGTCGTTTTGCCTCCCTCGGGGATATCTGCATTGCTTTTTCCCTCTCCTCCTTGTCTTCCACTTCAGTATGACTTTCCTCTGCACTAGATGCCATGATAATTATGCTAACAGATGGACATGGACCGCCGAAGAAGGAAGAACTTTGAACAAAGATGGATTATTTTAAATCCTAAAAGCTACACTAGGTTCGAAAATAAGCCAATATAATATTTGGGGTAGCCGCTTTGAGCTCAAAAAAGCTACTATATGCATGTATCTGCTCTCCCAAGACCAAGAACTTGATCTAGCATTATCCGCGGTTTCGCATCAAACTTACATTGCCTTTCGATTGCAAGAAAACATGCAAGACTTCTAAAAAGGATCAAAGGCTATTAGTTCTTACCAAAAACCGGAAGCGTGACCGAAAAAACTAAGAGACTTTGAAAATCGACACCAAATCAGACAGATAGAAATGGATCAATCATAAGATTAATGCATGGAACTTCATAGGCATAGAGCTCCCCGATTATTACAGAAAGGTTCTGATGTATGAATATGCTCCAGGAAACGGGTTCTACAAATGGTTCACGTTTGGTTTTTTCATGAGAAAAGGAGAAAAGGGCTTTCATTATAAGCCCTTTGATTTTTTGAATTAAAAGTGGGCTTTCTTTGTACTTAACCATTGGGGAGGATGAAACAAAAATTGTACAAATTGCATGCAAAAGTTTGGTGCACTCTAGATGTACTGATTAGTATGCCTCGTGCAATACGCCCATGAAATCATATAAAAACCATGCCAAAAAGCGTATAAAATCATAAAAAAAAACCCCTGTTATAATGCTAGATATGTGCTATTGCTTTAAATTAGAGTAAAGATGGGTAGGCTAAATACTAGTTGGATGTAATTGAACTAAGTGCTAAAAGCTTGTAGTATGTCTATGAAAAGAAACATGCAGATTAATAGTATGAAAACTCCTGCAATAGGATCATTTTATGCTTATGAAAACTTTTGCAGTAGGATCAATTTATGGTTATGCAAGCCTTCAGGTTCAGGTGCAATAAAAATAAGTGTTGAAGGATAACTACTATTGCAGTATGAAAACTCCTGCAGTAGAACCATTTTGCAATTTTCAAATTACCTATTAAGACAAGCATTTTCAAAAGAGATCAATTAACTTACACGTGCCACAGTACAGTTCCTTCGCTACTCCAGTGCTTTTCTCATTTTGCAGATATAATAGAGAATAGATGTTAGATAAGGACGCAATATGTCATACGCATCCTGACTATAAAGCTATAATACAATTGCAAAACCCTTGTTAAATAGTAAAATAGAATTGTAAAGCTTATCTATTACTGCAAAATGAGAATGCTTTCTTTATGCAAAGGTTGGGCATTATTTAGCTACTTGGAGCATTTGACAATCTCATAGCAGTTGGCTCAACAATCTCTCAGCTTGGGCTTCCAAGCCCCTCCAGACCTTGGCTATTTGAGCATGTCAAGCTAAGGCACAACAAACAAGATCCCTCAACAGGTACAATGTTCAGTTGTGATCTTCCAGTAAAATGTTATACAACTAGATTGAGGCATATGTGCAGAAATGTGTTATCTGTCTAGACAATTACTGCTACTTTAATTAGAGTGAAGATGGGCAGTCTGAATACTAGTTGGGTGTAATTGAACTAAGTGCTAAAAGCTTGTAATATGGCTATGACAAAGAGCCAATTAGCTTAGTCTGCAGAGATGCCAATGTGAGCAAGAGAATCCATGCCTAGTTTCTAACCTCCTTGTGAAGATTCACATGTTTTTAGATGATGGCCACAATCTTTGGACCTCTGCAACCTATCTATCTTGACAATGGTGAAAGAAGAGGTTTTTAATCACACTTCATCCATAACAGGCAGAAAAGAAAAATATTAAGACAATGGAAAAGCTGAGAAAACTGCCAGGAGAATGCTTGATTGGCAGACTGGTGTTCTTGATGCATATTACACAAATCCATTCTCCAAATCTATAGAAGCATGCAGTAGTAGCAACAAAATGCAATGTAGTCATTTTCAAAATAAGGCCTCTAATCTTTATCAACGGGAAAGTCTAAAACACAGAAACAAAATAAGAATTTTTCAAAAATAGGCAAATGACTTACACGTAGTCTTCATTTGGCAGCTTACGTTTATTCCAGAAGTATTTGACAGAGGAATGCTTCCCAAGTTCGCCTTCAGAAATGGACGTTGTTGATATGCTTCAATTCTTTTACTCTTTTCTTCTTTTGAAGCTTCTTTTTCTGTAAAAAGGACATTTGGGAGCCAGTTACAGGTTATTGAAGATGAAAGCCATACTCTTCTGAG
This sequence comes from Isoetes taiwanensis, assembly GCA_021234155.1. Lineage (NCBI taxonomy): Eukaryota > Viridiplantae > Streptophyta > Lycopodiopsida > Isoetales > Isoetaceae > Isoetes > Isoetes taiwanensis. The sequence goes on along the minus strand of JAJEKV010000081.1, from coordinate 241,695 downwards.
TTGCCCTGCTTTTGAGATAGTCCGGAATCATTTTTCGACCTTAGCATTCCATTCCACAACTTCTCAGCACACCATCTGTGCATGACTTGGCATTATATATACTTGAGGTTCTAGATAAACGTTTGCAATTACTGAGCCCTCAGTAGTCATTATCTAAGCTTGTCTAGTATCATCATTACTGCAAAGGTTTTTCCCTTGAAAACCTTTCGAGGCAGGGGTTTTTTAATCCTAGTAGTAATGATTGTACTAGCCCATTGTATGGGTCCCATGACCTATTGGTCTCCGTGGACGTTAAAAAAACTATTCTATTCTATTCTATTCTATTCTATTCATCTCCATCTTCAAAGTCCACATTTTCTTTCCTTATCTGAAAATCGTCATCTTCGATATCTGGTTCCGAACTTGAATATCCTAGAGTTCCTGCATCTTCAAAATCATCTTCAAAATCCTCAATGCCCTGCATTTTTCTTCAGGCCTTTCCCTCCAGCCACTTCCTTGAGTGTCCCAGGTGGTAAACTTTGAGATCAAGAAGAGAAAGTTTTTATTTTGTTCACGGGAGAATTATGTTTTCCCAATTTTCCTCTTTTCTCCTTCCCCCCCCTTTTTTTTTTCAGTGACTAGGATTTAGTTAGGATCATTTTTCTCTAAGCATTAACTCTTCAATCATATATAAGTAACTGCAAGGATCAAATAGTTAGATTCAAACATTTATATGGATCATGTGGATAAGCCTGAAACATTTGAAGAGTTGAAACTCCAAGCCATACAAAATGGAGTTTCAGTTGTAGATTGCCCATGTTCTAAATGCAACGGAACGAGATTGAAGTCACTTGATGACATTCATCAACATTTGAAACGTCACGGTTGGAGTCATCAATTGAAAGAGGTGCAAGACCCTTCCAACTTTTTAATTTTAACGTTATTTCATTATTTATTATTGATAATATTAAGAATTGCAGGGAGGTATTGATAATCATCAAATATCACAAATGATTCAAGACACCTTCACACTAATTGATGGTGAAAACCATAATAATCGTCCAACCCTCATATGCTCCAACCCTAGCCCTTGATCCAAGGAATATTCCATGGAATATTCCAAATCCATGAACTAGGGCCGTCCATTCAAAAATAAGATGGGGTCAAACCCCATTTTCCAGCTCAGCATATGGTTGTCAAAATCATAATAGATGTCCTTGTACGCTATACAATACATACATTGAAAGTATGAATAACGCTACCTGACAACTGTATGGATCCACCAGAGAAACAGAATTGCATCATTACAAGCAACATGCACCTCCGCTCTGCAGTTCACAAACAATAACGACTCATACAATTTCAACATATCCCCAAGTCAATGCAATGCAACACCAGAATTTACAGCAGAATGTCTTCGGAAGGGAAGCAAGGGGATTCGAACCCCAAATCCCAGAAAAAGGAAGAAACAATGCAAGCAAGCAACACAATAAACTGCTATTGATGACAAAGGAACTGGATGAAAAGCATGTGACTAAAACAACAGCGTCCTGGCATACAAAATCTGTCTCTGAGGCTCGCTATTCTCATATAGAAGCTTCGTCCATTGGAATTAAACATTGGGCTTACTAAATAATCATCCCTACAAGAAACCGTGCATCATGCAAAAATCTCTGCATCTCTGCATCATGCAGAATTCTCTGCAAAAATTCCTGCAAAATTCGCCCTGTCCTGCTCTCCCTTGTCGCCTTCCCCATGCCCGCTTGCCTGCACCATGCCGCCATCTCCATGCCGACCCTGCCATCTCCATGATGCCGGCCCTGCAAACGAAAATAGAAACCGTGGCTTTCTATTACACACAGAAAATATAAATGAGAAAAACCAACCCAAGACATTGGGAAGCCCGAACACTAATTTCCGACGTCAGCTTTATATGTTCTTCACATATCAATACCTTCCAAAACCATAGTAAATCTTATGTAAGCCCTGCCCATTTTCACAATTTCGGAACATAATGGGAGTCACATGCCTTCTAAATGTGCCAATGACGATTTTCCAAGTAGCAGTGCAAAGGTAAGCCCCATATGTGAAGGAGATATATTAAGTAGTGGAGATCCATTAGATGACGATCCTAATGGCTCTGGAGATCCATTAGACGATGGCCATAATGATTCTTTGAAACCACTATACAATGGAAGCTCATTAAACATGCTATCCGCCACACTCTTGATTCTTAACTTACAAACTATGCATGGATGGTCAAATGCTAGTCTTGATGACCTTCTAAAAGTTCTAAAAGAACACTTATTGCCCAAGGGAAACTGATTGCCACAATCATCCTATTATGCACAAAAATTGATGAAGGATCTTGGTCTAGAATATGAATCTATTCATGCTTGCCCAAATTATTGTATTTTTTATCTGGGGAGGGGGGATGCTCATCCGGGGTAAAAAGGTCTTTGGGGTAAAAAGGTCAAGCCTAGTGCACGTAAAGTTGTGCGTTACTTCCCTATCATTTCTCGACTATTGAAATTATATGAATACCCATCAATGGCAAGGCACATGACATGGCATGCTAACAATATGAGCACAGATGGCATATGTAGGTATGTCTCTGATTCACCAGCATGGCATCACATCAACAATAGTTGGCCTGACTTTGTTGAAGACCCTCGCAAGATCAGAGTTGGATTATCATTTGATGGTGTAAGTTCATTTAGTGAGATGAGGTCTAACTGGAGTACTTGGCCAGTTATGTTGGTAAATTACAATATTGAACCATGGTTAGCCACGAAGCCACATTTCACTATGTTGATACTATTGATTCCTGGACCGCAGCAAGTACCTTCCTCAAAAATTGATGTTTACACGCACCTTATTGTGGAAGATAAGCTTTAGAAAGGAGTAAAAGCAAGTGACTTCAGCAGGCCAGCTTTGGAGAGGGAATTCACTTTGCATGCGATGATCATGTGGACCATACATGATTTTCATGCTTATGGTTTATTGGCTGGGTGTGTAACCCATGGATATCGAGCATGTCCCTTGTGTGGACCTGATATTCATGTTCGTATATCTAGAAGTCTTAAAAAATTTATCTATGCGGGCCATCGCCGATATCTTCCTCTTGATCATAGTTTCGAAAAATGAAAACATTTGATGGAAACATTGAATCTGGAACACCTCCAACTCTTGTGGCCCCTACTAATATACAAAAATGGGTTGAGAGAAGGAAGAATGGAATGCGAATTGTCTAAAAAGAAAAATGACGATGATCCAACATAAAGGATGGGATGGAAACATCTTTCTATATTTTATGAGCTTCCTTATTGGGAGGTATATTTTGCTTGTATACACACTTAGTTATCTTTACATGCAATTTCTATATATTATACCATGTCACTTTATATTACAGCATCTTCTTATTCGAAACACATTGGATGCAATGCATGTGGAGAAGAATGTTGCAGAAAACCTAGTTAATACAATACTTGGGGATGCTGACGAGGACAATGAAAAGGTACGAGAAGACATGAAAGAGGTTGGAACACGAGAGTCCCTTTGGTCAAAATTAGAAAGCCGTAAAGTAGTTTTACCTCATGCTCCATATGTTCTTACAAAAGAAGAAAAAAAAAAGCTTTTTTTACAGCTATACAGAGTGTGAAACCTCCAACAGGATTGTCTTCTAACTTCAAAAAATGTGTTGCAAATGGAAAGTTGAAATCCATGAAATCGCATGATTATTATATTTTTTCAACAATTTCTTCCTTTGGCTATACGTGGATGTCTAGGAGAAGGAGAAAGAATGTCAATAGTAAGAGTAAGTGCTTTGTTTAGGCAAATTACTGCAAAAGAAATTCACTTAAACGAGATGAATACCCTAAAGTTGGAAGCAGTGAATGTGTTATGCAACAACAAGCACATGATTGCATTCTAGCAAATTCGACTATCATTGAGATATGGAGATTGTAAGTACTCTATTTGCTATACAGATGTTGAAGTGTTTTATAATTTATAAAAGTTAATTAACTTTTTAGAATTTGATTGACAAAAAATATGTACAATCACAAGATGGTATCTTGTCTAGGCGCAAGCGGCTAAGAGAGAATACTTTGAATTTCTCAGAGTGGCTTAAAATGGAAGTCCAACGTATGGTTGAGAGAAAGGAGCAAGTGAAACCATTGTTGTTTGATCTTGCTTTTGGAGTTGAAGAATATGCTAGAAGTTATAAGAGCATGTGGGCATATGGTTGGCACCTATGAGTGCAAGATATAGATGCGAAGCAAGTGACACAAGATTCAGGTGTTTCCGCAATGTTTCGTTCTGTGAGTTGTAGTTTGTTGATTTACATATAGACAACAATGTTATTATAATGTATAATTAACCTACTTACTGTTTTTGGGTTGCCCCTAGGGGGGCAAACCCTTGTTTATATGGGTTTGTGGCATATCCTAGGTATATGCTGGAATATACCTAGGATATGCTGGTGACTGCTCCAAACCCATTGTTGCCGGTAAATTCTCGGTCACCTGCATTGTGGGTAGCTCATAGTTGAACCGCCTAACCGGCAAGAGGTGAAGCCCAAGATTTTCGACTGTTATGTCGGATCAAGCTCCATAGCCCGTCTCGTTTTTTTCTTTCTCCCTTCTTCATTTTGCATTCGAGCTCCAGTTGTTTCTTTTTATAGATCTGGAGCAATTTTCCTTTGCCACAGCTCCATATCCTTCTGTCGTGGTCCATATTCTTGTGTCTTGGCTTCCTTTTTTTTCGTTTCATAATGTCAGAAATTCGATCGAGCTATGGAAGTGCAACTTGGCGTTATTCTCAAATGGGTTTTGAGTCCTTAGATTCCTGTTTGGGTTCAACCACGTGGTCCGAGTTGTCCTTGGAACGAAATGAAGAAGATGATTTTGTCTCGTGCCTTGCGAGAGCAAATGGCCCATTCTATGCTTTCGATGACCCGGAAGATAATCCCAAGCATCTACTTACAAAAGAATGCGATCTTTGCCTCGATTTACTACCGGAGAAGACCCATATGTCTAACAACGAGGTGGGTTCTTATTTTCCCCGCTTGAATCATAAAAAGAAACCCCATTTCTTGAGGTTTTAGGCGGTTTCTGCAGCTTTTCTTTATTGATCTGTGGTTCTTTTTCAAATGTGGGCGTTGGAGCCCAAGTGTGAAAGGAAATGTGGCATATTCGGGATTTGAGGAGCAAGAAGAAGAAGCTTGGGGATAGATTCATGCAGCAAATGGGCGAGGGATATGGTTAGGTTCAAAATGGAAGCATGGCAAGATTGTTGCCGGAAGGCAAGTCGCCTCGACAATGCAGCCTCAATATCGCCTCTTTTTTGCAAACCGCCACTTCTCTACTAGATTAATCCCGCTTCCAAGGAGAAATCCCAAATCTATGCCCAAAGAAAATGTTAGAACCAAAGTCTACGAAAGAGCGAATTTTTTTCTAATCAACGGGTATATCCTCTGTTTGGTTTTCCATCTTTCGACATGATTTTATCATGTTTTTGACCTTTCTAACGAAATGCCGTGCTTTTCATCTATTGATTACGCCGCCTTTTGATTTTTGACCTTCCTCGAAAGCAAGAATTTTTCCTCGCTAAATTAGACCCAACCGGGTTCTTATTTTGTTGATTGGATCTAACATGCCTTTTCCTTTACTGGCATCTAGATTTTTTGAAAATTTATTTTCTTTTCTTGTAAAATATTTAGAACTTTTTTTTGGCCCGAATTGAGCCCAACGTGTTCCTTTGCAACTAATTCTTGTCGTGATCACATTAGTTGAACCCGTTCTCATTGTTTTTAGACATTATTGAAACTGGTTTTTTGTTCTAGCTGAAGCTAACAAGGCAAATGCCATTTTGTATCTTCTGGGTGACACAAAGCCAAGTTTCTGGTTGTGATGAAAGAAGCCATTTTATGTCTTTTAAAGCTTAGCAAGCTGCTGAGTGAAATTTGGCAATTTGTGCAGCAATATGGGACAATGGAGGAGGAAAATATATGGGGAAAATGGCGAGGAAGACCACCGCATCAAAACCATAACAGATATGTAGGTAGCAACAACAGAGTTCTACATAACAGGCTTGTTGGCCATAGACCGCCTCAGCACCCTACTGCTCCTCTTCCTCATTGGCAATTTGTCTCTTCTGGCCATGCTGCTGGTTCCTTTGAAGTGCCAACTCCGATCGCGAATCAAGTGGCACTGGTGTCTTTCTTCCTCAGTGCGCAGGATCAAACCACGAGAAGAAGAAAACTTGTAATAACTTCACATTGTTGTTTTCATCCATCTTTTGCTTTGTGCAATTCATGCTTGTTCTTTCTAACATATTGCTTATCTTTTATCTCTGCTTAGCTTGCTCTACTGTTCTCCTTCCTTCGCGCATTGTTCAAGTGTTGAACTTGAATGTGGATGACATCGATCTCCCCGCGGTCACCCGCTTTCACCATCTGATTTTGCTTACTCTGGTATGCTTCCTTTCTTCTTAGTATGTCAAGTTAGATCTTCTTCTAGATTAGTGCTTGATCTTCAGCAGTCATCTTTTGTTTCTTGCATTCTCTAGAGTTTGATCATTTTCTAGAATTGGATTGGGTTGGCAGTGCTATGTTTTTGCACGTACGAAAACAACATCATATAGTATTCCGCTTGAAATCTTATAGTATTTTGCGAATCTTGTTATACAGTATAGCAAATTTTGTACTTGCATACCCCACAAACGAGGAACTTTACGTACGGTATAGAGTAAGGAATAAGGGGTGAATATGCCTATCCAACAGCTCTCGTTGCCTGAGTCACCCCGCAGAATATCTTTTTGGGGTTTAAGGGGGATTTTAATTTAAATGTGTTGGACCCAATGGTTGTGTTAATTAATGTCAATGGTAGTTATGTGTTGGTTGTTAATGTCAATGGTTGTTATGTGTTGGTTGTTATGTGTTGAGGAATTTAATTTTTACATGTTGGATGTTAATGGTTTGTGTTGCAAAAAAATTTTTTTTGCCTTCTGGCCTTAGAGACGTCCCCGTGTGACAAAAATTTTAGAATTCAAACCAGAAAAAAACTAGAATTCATTTGAGGCTTTCATCACCTGTAGCTTTTGAATTTGATGACAATAAAACAAATAGAACATAAGTAAAAGTTACCATAAAGATAGAGCAGATTGCTGGAAGTATGCACGGCAACAGGGATGATTATAGCCAATGGTGTGGGAAAATGGAGGGGATCAGGAGGCTTCACGAGCAAAAACACACATGGTAAGAGCATAGTGGATTATATAATTGTGAACGAACAAGCAACAAAAAAGATAGAAGGGCTGATGCTACAAGAATGGCCGACCGGGAGGAGGGAAAGCCATAGACCAGTTAAACTAACAATCGGGCTAGGGGGGACGCCACAAAAAGACAGCACAGAAAGAAAGGAAGATAATAAAGACAGGGTGAAGATTCAGTTCCAGGAGAAACACGCAGAAACCTTCACCCAAATGATCAAGGAGGAAATGGGAGAATGGAACTGGGGAGAGCACAACGCAAGTGAGAATGGAAACACCCTAAATGACATCATGGTAAGGGTAGCAACAGAGGTGTTCGGGAAAAGATCAAAATCGAAAAAAAAAAACAAATTTAGAGCTTCAAGATGGTATGATGACGAGTGTAGAGAATACAAGAGGAAAAGTAAGAAAACATAGGGGAAAGGAGACATATCGAGAAGAAAGGGCAGCATACATAAGATTACTGAAGAAGAAGAGATACAATAACCTGTTACAGCACCAATGGTACTTGGGGAAAATGCTGAAAAAGCCCAAGGTTCGGAGAGGACTCAAAAATAAAGGAGGGGTAGTAATATGAAAGCAAAGAACTAACAAGATGACATTGGAACCGAGGGATGGGAGAGTTACTTGGATAAATTATACAAGACAGGGGGCACCTCCAAAGATCGATACCACTACAAAGATGATCGTGACAAACCATGCTTCAACTTGCTAGAAGTAGGGATGGCCCCAACGGATGGCCAATCATAAAGCTCGGATTTATACGGACTCACCGTGGAACCTGGCTGAAGTGTGCGAAATAGAAATAGGCGCATTGTGTTTCTGACATTTTTAACGGCATCATACATACAGGACTCCCGATTTATGGACATACAACAGTCATACCTTTACATAAGACGAGGAATAGAAAAGATCCGTGGAATTACGAACGATAATGGTAAGCTCGATCTTAGCAAAATGGTTTGGAAAGGTATTGGATAATAAACTAAAGAAATGGGCGAGAAGAAGGAAATATGAGAGCACAGGGCAAAGTGGTTCGAGGCCGAGCACTCAACCACGATCACCTAGTGACCCTACGGATATTAATAGAGCGAACAAATTGCGGGAAAGAAAAATAATCTTTGCTTTGTAGATTTCGAGAAAAGCATTCGATACGGTTCCGAGAGAGAAGCTGCTAAAGAGATTGATGGACATGCAGGCCCCGAAAATATGGTAGGATCGATAGCAAGACTATACCACAAGGTGTATGCTAAAATGGAACAGGAAGGACAGTAGATAACTCTGTGACACCGGTGTAAAACAGGGATGCCCGTTATCCCCAACACTGTTTGGAATATACATAGACGCACTCTGGGGATACATAGCGAAACGTAAGGGAGACAAGCATGCCCCAACACTAGGAGACACGAAGGTACCAATAATGCTATCTGTGGATGATCTTAGTATGATGGCAACAAAGAACAAAGGAATGCACGACCGCTCAAAATTCTAGAACAATTACGTGAGGATACTGTGGGCTGACAAAGAATCTAGCAAAACTAAGATAGTCATCTTTGGACACAAGAACGGCATAAACCTTTTAAATATAAAGGTAACGAGATAGAGGAACCAACAGAATACAGATATCTAGGGTATGATACGCACGGCACAGGGAAATGGACCAAAGGAGCCAATGCTAGATTTCAATCAGCTATAGGAAGCTACTTCAACATGAAAAACTTTTGTAACAGAAGTAGAATAACTGACTGGGATATCAAATGTTATCTATTCAGTGCAGTAATAGCCACCACCCGCCATACTGAAAGCGAAGCATGGGGGCGGGTTTAACAGAAAGAAACTGGGAAAAGCAGGAAGGAATTCTTAGACAATGGCACAGACAGGAATTCAGGGTAAGGACAAACACACCACTAACAATCATGGTCCTCGAAACAGGGCAGAAGCCAATGGAAGTGAGAGCATGGGAGAGAACTATAAGATACCTGCTCAGAGATAACGCGGGAGACATACAAGGAAAACTGTCCAGCATTGCAATCACAGAATCAGCAAAATCACATATCCTCGAAAGCAATGGATGGTTTAAGGAGGTGGCAACATGGACCAGACAAATGGGATTAAATCTGAGTGACCTAATAGAAGAGGGGCAATGAATGGAGGAGGCGGAACCACGAAACAAGAGCATGGTCTGCAAAGGCATCACGGACCCAAGACAGACTGGCTCATACAAGTTTTTAATCCAGACCAACAAATAGGACATCAGATATACAGGGATAACTTACTGGGGAAAAACAGAAGGGACACGCTAGCCAAATTTAGGATGGGAAGCCATGATCTGAGAATCGAAAAAGACAGGTGGAGAGGGGTAGACAAGGAGGACAGGATATGCAGAATCTGTGACGGGGGGACAATAGAGGATGAGAACCATATGATTAGTGACTGCCCGACATACGGAGACATCGAGGGACGTATATAGGAATATAAGGTGGGGAGAACCAGGTCCACAAGGCGATGAAGACGACCGAAAATCACTAAGGATCTAGCGGGCGCGATCCACGTAATGACGACGGAACCTGAGAGAAGTGCATAGTGAAAGAGGGCTTGTAATATGATCCGTACAAAACGACTCATATAGCCTCACACAAATTGCTCAGCTAAAAGTTGATTGATAACGACGCATCACTGCACGGCCAAGAAGCCGAGGTAAAAGCGGGGTGCCGGTATTAAAAGGAAAAAAGTCAGCCTTCCGAAAAGGCTACATTGTAACAGCGTGATGTGCTAGTAGCACCCTTTTAGGGAGCTCGCCCATGCTACATAAGTCCAGGGGCCTTATGGCACAAAGGACACAAATGTATTCTATTCTATTCTATTCTATTATTCTGAAAGTCATAAAATTTGCAACACAAAAAAAACCCCTGTTATTATGCTACATATTGTTACTTCCGCTACAACTATTTCTCTTTCATAATGACACCATTGTTTATCAATCCATATGATTTTGAATGCTCCATCTCTAGCTTAAAGGTAATGCATGATTCACATTATGGTTCGATTAAAGTTCCAAACCTACAATATAAATGCATTCTTGTGGCCACTATTTGACTGATCTGCGTGACATGGAAAAGGGCGTGGAATAATCCGCCTGTTGTGTGCATAAGAATCCGTTTGTTGATTGAAGCTAAAGGCTGGCTGCTATGAACAATCCGGCAGCCAGGAATATCCAAGAGTTGGAAGCAAACAGAGGGCCTAAACTTGAATCTGCAGCAAATCTTAGGAAGGAAACAAAAGGGGGTTTTGCAGCACTACATTGTAGAATCAAGAAACCAATACCTCGTAAAAAAAAACATTATGTTAACTGAAGAAACATTAAAAAATAAATACCTTTGTAAGTGTGAGCAAAAAATCCATCTCGTGGTAGTAAAATCCACTCCGGCAATAAGAATCCAAGAGGGCAAGTACACACATGCACACACATGCACACATGCACATGCACTTGCACTTGCACATGCACAATACACATGCACACACATGCACATGCATGTGCACATGCACATGCATACACATGCGTAGTGTTCATGCACATGCAGAGAAAGACAACAACCCTCGGATTGTTCCAACCGACGAAAATCAACGGCCCATAAAAGGTGCACTCTAGAAATACTATTTAGTACACCTCAACGAATACAACAACGAAATCATAGAAAAACCATGTGAAAAAGCGTATAAAAATCTAAAAGTAACCCCCTGTTATTATGCTACATATGCACGTTATCCTGAGATTTTTAAGCTCTGAGAGCATTTTAGGCAACTCATTAAATTAAATGAGTGGTGATGAGAAAGGATGGTTCATTGTAGTAATAGGGTGGCTTCTGTTGCAGACTTACTTGTAATTCTAACGTAATTTTTGAATATGGCATAAGAAGATCAAATTGAATTATAAAATGCATGTTTCCATTTCATAGACCAACCAAAAACTATCCCAAAAAAACTCCTGAACTTCTGTGATGACTACATTGGAAAACTTTGCAAAAGCTTATAAAGAAAGAGATGAATGCCCAATTTTAACAAAGACTCCCTGTTTTGTGGTTTCAGGTGGCGCAACTCACTTCTATTTTTCACCACTGCTATTGTTGTTGTGGTTATTCAAGCTGTTAGTAGACTCTGCATCAAAAATAAATGTGGTCTTTTTGGTGAAGGTGGCTTGGTCTTGTTTGATGTCAGCAAGGCATCAAGCAGTTTCACTCGTGGATTTGTTGCCTGTCATCGTCTTGGGAATAAATGGAGGATTTCTAGGCATTCTTTTCAACAAAATGAATACTCAAATGTATCTATTTTATACTCATTGGCTTCACAAGTAAGTTTTGTTTTCTAACTGTCAAATAGTTGTGATTTTCTCAATCACCATAACAAAGTAGGTTTCATTTTCTTTTATCAAGAAGTGTATTTTCTCAATTATTGTATCTTTTATCTGAATGCTTCGTTGTTTGATGTTAATCAGGAAAGGAGCCAGTATCAAGATTCTGCAAGCTTGCTTTATTGATTTTGATACATCAAGCTATTTTATATTTTTTCCCGCTTGGGCCACCGTAGGCCTTGGCCTAAGAAAATACCAACTCTGGTTTAAGTTGGGAAGCTGGGCCACAATTGAGCAAAGCATAGCAAAGATCAAGTACCATTCCACAGTTGTCAATCCAAGGCCTTTGCATGACAGAAAAAGAGTTGTGTAAAAAAAAGCTTGAGAGCACATTGTGTTTGTGAAGTATTGATATCATTTTTTTGTAAGTGCAAGCAGTTTCCTTATCCCATTTCAGATCCAGAAGATATTCTGATGGGTGGGGCTCATGTGATTTCCGAGAGAAAAGTTTCAGTAAACCTAATCATGATGTTCCTAAAGAAGAGCATGCCAGGTCAAAGCATAGGGAAAAGTGTAGTATAATTTCCATTTGAAATATGTAATCCGTGAAAGAAAATGAATCTGAAGTTGGATATCCCGCAGACATACCGGGTGTTGCGAATATAAGATAGGGCGCGGATTAGAACCGATAATCACCGTTGCATAAAAGTTCGAGGGCTGGTTGAACCAATGTCCTCAATATGTCGATAATTGCAACAAATTTCAGCTTCTTGACAAATTGATGAATTCATTTATTGTGTAATATCTGATACAATTATCTTTGCAAGGCAAAAGAAATTAAAGGTAGATGATGACCCATTATCGATTACCTGATTTAAGAAGGTCTTTGCGCTTACGAGGGGTTGCCCTCGATGGCTCGAGGTTGTGGTTTCATGGGTTCTGTTTCGTTCTTTTGTGCATTGCCATTAGTCTTTCTCTTATTTGCATGTTCACAGATACTTTTATATTGCAAACGGGTCCATTCTTATCGAATCGAGTTTTCCCTTCCACCAAGCTCTAATGTTATCTCATGCTCCAGTTCGGGCTTTCCTTTCTCTAATTTTCGCCAAACCATTGGCCAAATCGTGGAAACACTCAATTTGGCGGCGAAATGAACCAAAGGCGGTTCAAGCATGAAAAACATTAGTGGTTGTTTGAGCAAGTTCCCGTGTTCGAAATGCGATTACATGGCAACTTTAATTCATTATGTAAGTTGTCATTATGAAGTCATTGTCTAGGCGGGACCCGCAGGCGGACAAAAGAGCACTTGGTAGCAGCCAGAGGGTTTGAATTTTGCTTACGCAATACATCGAAACTGAAATTTAATCAAAATGCAGTTACTTGTTGTGTCATGTTTGGTCCGTTCTTTGCTGTTGATTTTTTCTTTGAATGTTTTTTTTTTTTTGTTGATAGATTGCATGCAATTTCAATGACGTGTAATATGTACTTATACTATGTTAGTGTTTGGTATTTGGTTGAGTTTATAAATGTTTTTTAATTTGTATTCAATAGATCATGCACATTTTAGATTATTTAGTATTGTGCCTTGTAAGTTGACAACATGTAGGTTGCAAGTGTCCGTTGTTGTAAATATAAATTGTTGACCATTTGCTTAATCGTTGATGTAATTGTTTACTTGGTTTGCAGACGAATGTTGGTTTTGTACATGGTTCTGAATTAGTGCTTGAATATAGTTGAGATAAGCCCTTAAATAGAACAGTGCAAAGTGCAAAATAGAGACGGCATGGGAAAGCAACCTGGTGAAGAATTGAAAAAAAAGCAACCTGGTGAAGAATTGCAAAAAAGCTGAGATTAGAATTGCAATGAAACTAAAACCATAAACTCAAAAAAAAAAAAAAAAAAAAACTAAAACCATATCGTGCACTATTGTATATAATGCTTTTCTGTACGATGGTAGGCTAAGTGTGAGGTAAGGCAGATTCCAAAAAGGAAGTCTCTCAAGAACTTTGTACGCTATTTCTAAATCCCAACATTTCGCATACTTATCAGTCAACATTTCAAAACACTAAGGGATATGGACCTGCTTGGTCTGACATGTTGATTGTGCATGTTCTCATAACAATTTAAATATGGCCACCACAGGAATATCTTACCTGGAATGTTGTGAACTTGTAGGGTGATTGAGGATAAAGCACTCCATCATAAAGCCATCGTGATGGATTGAATTTGCAAGCATCAGGATCGCAAATTTCTTCAAGCCTGCACATTGCATAGGTGGATAGCTTACAAATTGCCCAGCTTGAATCTAAGTTCCATCTGGTCATATATCGTCTATTATAGCTTCCTTTATATCATGGACATTAAACCTAGCAACACCGTGCATTCAAGATCCTAAAATACAGAAATCGAATGGCTGAATAATGAAAGACGTGAACGACATGTTTTACCAAAGGAACAGGTGGGTACAACCGCAGAGCTTCTGAGATGGCGGCAAATAATGCATCTTGTTAAGGGTCTGGTAATTCAGCTTCTGAGCGAATTTGATGATGGGATAATGGGTGCTATATTCCTTGCCACTTTTTACTCTTGAAGCTTAGACGGTGCAAATTCTGTGGTGGCTACCTTCCTCTGTTGCATCCACATAGCACCATCTACTGTAAAATCCCCTGGCCCATTAAATCTGCAAACCTTTCGAGAAGCATGGCTCCCTATCTCAAAAAAAAAGGGGGAAGGAAATTAGTCAGAAAGAACGCATAGTTCATGAAAGTTGGCTATGTTATTATCATGGAAAAATATTGCACCTAATTAGAAAGTTGGTCTTGAGAATGTGCTCCACGTTTGCTGGATTGGGCATTAAAAGTGTCAATTGGATTGGGCAGTAAAAGTGTTGTTGACAGACAACATTAGACAACATTGGCACTGAGAATGTAAGTGTCTCATGGAAGTAACCCAGCAACCAATCATGTAGTTTATCAAAGTTCTTTGCCTGCTCGATAATGCAACCGAGCACTGGCCATGTCTTAGGTCCAGGAGAACCCTTAGGACTCTACTAACACCTGCATAAGGAAGAAGACATTTTCTTCCAGGATATCACATTTGTTTTGCCATTTTAGTGGATATTTCAGATGCCTCCTCCAACTCCCACAATTCCCATACATCTGAATGACTGCATTCTTGAGGTTTTAGACGGTTTCTGCAGTTTTCTTTATTGATCTGTGGTTCTTTTTCAAATGTGGGCAGTGGATCCCAAGTGTGAAAGGAAATGTGGCATATTCGGGATTTGAGGAGCAAGAAGAAGAAGCTTGGAGATAGATTCATGCTGCAGCGGCGAAGGATATGGTTAGGTTCAAAATGGAAGCATGGCAAGATTGTTGCCGAAGGCAAGCTGCTCCGGCAATGCAGCCTCAATATGCGCCTCTTTTTTGCAAACTGCCACTTCTCTACCAGATTAATCCTGCTTCTAAAAAGAAATCCCAAATCTATGCCCAGCAAAATGTTAGAACCAAAGTCTACGAGCATAATTTTTTTTTCTAATCAACAGGTATATCCTCTGTTTTGGTTTTCCATCTTTCGACATGATTTTATCATGTTTTTGACCTTTCTAACAGAATACTTCGTGCTTTTCATCTATTGATTACGCTCAGCTTGATTTTTGACCTTCTGAGCAAGAATTTTTCCTGCTAAATTAGACCCAACCGGGTTCTTATTTTGTTGACTGGATCTAACATGCCTTTTCCTTTACGGCATCTAGATTTTTTGAAAATTTATTTTCTTTTACTGTAAAATATTTAGAACTTTTTTGGCCCGAATTGAGCCCAACGTGTTCCTTGCAACTAATTCTTGTCAGCGATCACATTAGTTGAACCCGTTTCTGCTGTTTTAGACATTATTGAAACTGGTTTTTTATTCTAGCTGAAGCTAACAAGGCAAATGCTATTTTATATCTTCTGGGTGACACAAAGCCAAGTTTCTGGTTGTGATGAAAGAAGCCATTTTATGTCTTTTAAAGCTTAGCAAGCTGCAATGGAGGAGGAAAATATATGGGGAAAATGGCGAGGAAGACCACCGCATCAAAACCATAACAGATATGTAGGTAGCAACAACAGAGTTCTACATAACAGGCTTGTTGGCCATAGACCGCCTCAGCACCCTGCTGCTCCTCTTCCTCATTGGCAATTTGTCTCTTCTGGCCATGCTACTGGTTCCTTTGCGGCGCCAACTCCGATCGCGAATCAAGTGGCACTGGTGTCTTTCTTCCTCAGTGCGCAGGATCAAACCACGAGAAGAAGAAAACTTGTAATAACTTCACATTGTTGTTTTCATCCATCTTTTGCTTTGTGCAATTCATGCTTGTTCTTTCTAACGTTGCTTATCTTTTATCTCTGCTTAGCTTGCTCTACTGTTCTCCTTCCTTCGCGCATTGTTCAAGTGTTGAACTTGAATGTGAATGACATCAGATCTCCTGTGTCACCTGTTTCACCATCTGATTTTGCTTACTCTGGTATGCTTCCTTTCTTCTTAGTATGTCAAGTTAGATCTTCTTCTGAATTAGTGCTTGATCTTTTGTTTCTTGCATTCTCTAGAGTTTGATCATTTTCTAGAATTGGATTGGGTTGGCAGTGCTATGTTAACATAAGCACGTTATCCTGAAATTTTTAAGCTCTGAGAGCATTTTAGGCAACTCATTAAATTAAATGAGTGGTGATGAGAAAGGATGGTTCATTGTAGTAATAGGGTGGCTTCTGTTGCAGACTTACTTGTAATTCTAACGTAATTTTTGAATATGGCATAAGAAGATCAAATTGAATTATAAAATGCATGTTTCCATTTCATAGACCAACCAAAAACTATCCCAAAAAAACTCCTGAACTTCTGTGATGACTACATTGGAAAACTTTGCAAAAGCTTATAAAGAAAGGGATGAATGCCCAATTTTAACAAAGACTCCCTGTTTTGTGGTTTCAGGTGGCGCAACTCACTTCTATTTTTCACCACTGCTATTGTTGTTGTGGTTATTCAAGCTGTTAGTAGACTCTGCATCAAAAATAAATGTGGTCTTTTTGGTGAAGGTGGCTTGGTCTTGTTTGATGTCAGCAAGGCATCAAGCAGTTTCACTCATGGATTTGTTGTCTGTCATCGTCTTGGGAATAAATGGAGGATTTCTAGGCATTCTTTTCAACAAAATGAATACTCAGATGTATCTATTTTATACTCATTGGCTTCACAAGTAAGTTTTATTTTCTAACTGTCAATCACCATAACAAAGTAGGTTTCATTTTCTTTTATCAAGAAGTGTATTTTCTCAATTATTGTATCTTTTATCTGAATGCTTCGTTGTTTGATGTTAATCAGGAAAGGAGCCAGTATCAAGATTCTGCAAGCTTGCTTTATTGATTTTGATACATCAAGCTATTTTATATTTTCCTGGCTTGGGCCCTGTAGGCCATGGCCTAAGAAAATACCAGCTACGAAGTTTAAGTTGGGAAGCTGGGCCACAATTGAGCAAAGCATAGCAAAGATCAAGTACCATTCCACAGTTGTCATTCCAAGGCCTTTGCATGACAGAAAAAGAGTTGTGTAAAAAAAAGCTTGAGAGCACATTGTGTTTGTGAAGTATTGATATCATTTTTTTGTAAGTGCAAGCAGTTTCCTTATCCCATTTCAGATCCGGAAGATATTCTGATGGGTGGGGCTCATGTGATTTCCGAGAGAAAAGTTTCAGTAAACCTAATCATGATGTTCCTAAAGAAGAGCATGCCAGGTCAAAGCATAGGGAATTTCCATTTGAAATATGTAATCCATGAAAGAAAATGAATCTGAAGTTGGATATCCTGCAGGACATACTGGGTGTTGCAGAATATAAGATAGGACGTGATTAGAACTGATAATCAGCTGTTGCATAAAGTTCTGAGGGCTGGTTGAACCAATGTCCTCAATATGTCTGATAATTGCAACAAATTTCAGCTTCTTGACAAATTGATGAATTCATTTATTGTGTAATATACGATACAATTATACTGCAAGGCGCAAGAAATTAAAGGTAGATGATGCCCCATTATACAGTGCACAGATTTAACAAGGTGCTGCGCACGAGGGGTTGCCCTCTGATGGCTCGAGGTTGTGGTTTCATGGGTTCTGTTTCGTTCTTTTGTGCATTGCCATTAGTCTTTCTCTTATTTGCATGTTCAGCTTGATACTTTTATATTGCAGCAGGTCCATTCTTATCGAATCTGAGTTTTTCCTTCCACCAAGCTCTAATGTTATCTCATGCTCCAGTTACTGGCTTTCCTTTCTCTAGAATTTTCGCCAAACCATTGGCCAAATCGTAGGAAACACTCAATTTGGCAGCGAGAATGAACCAAGGCAGTTCAAGCATGAAAAACATTAGTGGTTGTTTGAGCAAGTTCCTGTGTTCGAAATGCAGTACATGGCAACTTTAATTCGTATGTAAGTTGTCATTATGAAGTCATTGTCTACGCAGACGGGCAGACAAGAGCACTTGGTAGCAGGCAGAGGGTTTGAATTTTGCTTATGCAATACATCGAAACTGAAATTTAATCAAAATGCAGTTACTTGTTGTGTCATGTTTGGTCCGTTCTTTGCTGTTGATTTTTTCTTTGAATGTTTTTTTTTGTTGATAGATTGCATGCAATTTCAATGACGTCTAATATGTACTTATACTATGTTAGTGTTTGGTATTTGGTTGAGTTTATAAATGTTTTTTAATTTGTATTCAATAGATCATGCACATTTTAGATTATTTAGTATTGTGCCTTGTAAGTTGACAACATGTAGGTTGCAAGTGTCCGTTGTTGTAAATATAAATTGTTGACCATTTGCTTAATCGTTGATGTAATTGTTTACTTGGTTTGTAGACGAATGTTGGTTTTGTACATGGTTCTGAATTAGTGCTTGAATATAGTTGAGATAAGCCCTTAAATAGAACAGTGCAAAGTGCAAAATAGAGACGACATGGGAAAGCAACCTGGTGAAGAATTGCAAAAAAGTTGAGATTAGAATTGCAATGAAACTAAAACCATATCGTGCACTATTGTATATAATGCTTTTCTGTACGATGGTAGGCTAAGTGTGAGGTCAGAAGGCAGATTCCAAAAAGGAAGTCTCTCAAGAACTTTGTACGCTATTTCTAAATCCCAACATTTCGCATACTTATCAGTCAACTTTTCAAAACACTAAGGGATATGGACCTGCTTGGTCTGACATGTTGATTGTGCATGTTCTCATAACAATTTAAATATAGCCACCACAGGAATATCTTACCTGGAATGTTGTGAACTTGTAGGGTGATTGAGGATAAAGCACTCCATCATAAAGCCATCGTGATGGATTGAATTTGCAAGCATCAGGACCGCAAATTTCTTCAAGCCCGCATTATTGCATAGGTGGATAGCTTACAAATTGCCCAAACTTTTGAATCTAAGTTCCATCTGGTCATATATCGTCTATTATAGCTTCCTTTATATCATGGACATTAAACCTAGCAACATCGTGCATTCAAGATCCTAAAATACAGAAATCGAATGGCTGAATAGTGAAAGACGTGAACGACATGTTTTACCAAAGGAACAGGTGGGTACAACCGCAGAGCTTCTGAGATGGCGGCAAATAATGCATCTTGTTAAGGGTCTGGTAATTCAGCTTCTGAGCGAATTTGATGATGGGATCATGGGTGCTATATTCCTTGCCACTTTTTACTCTTGAAGCTTAGACGGTGCAAATTCTGTGGTGGCTACCTTCCTCTGTTGCATCCACATAGCACCATCTACTGTAAAATCCCCTGGCCCATTAAATCTGCAAACCTTTCGAGAAGCATGGCTCCCTATCTCAAAAAAAAAAGGGGGAAGGAAATTAGTCAGAATATGTAGCATAATAATAGGGGGTTTTTTTTGTGTTTTTGTACGCTTTTCACAAAGGTTTTCCTAAGATTTTATGGCGTATTCGAATGGATGTACTAATGCGTACATCTAGAGTGCACCATTTCTTAGTCGTTGATTTAGCTTTTTTTTTCAATGGTCCAACATCCAAGGGCTCACAACAAAAGCCCTCTTTTTTATTTTAGGGCTGAACATGCAAGCCTCGTGGCTATCGAGTGGAAACAGATTTGCGTAAGAGCGTAAAGCTTTGGTGCTCGTGTTGATATTCTTATTTTCATGTGAGCAAATTTTAAGTGGTGAAATTGGCCCGAGCTTGGTAACTTGAGGTCAGCAGAACATTGAAAGCAAGTCGCAAAAACATGCGAGGATTTATACCCCCGCATATATCCGCTTCACTTCCAGACCGAGCCCGTTGGATGCCGCTAGGTTTCTTAGCCCGGTGGATCTACTTAGTTGTTTTTATTTTTCCGGGGACCCATCTCTTTTCCCGCCACTGTGGAGAGCTTTGCATTGATTCTATGAAGGTTTTGTGCTAATCCAAAGATTTCGGGCCGCCTCAAATCCATCATTCTCGATGCGAATAAGGGATTTTGCCTCCCTCTCTATCTTCTACGAGGGCGCAGGAAAAAAATCCCAGCAGATGGGTATGAAGTAAAAAGTTGAAAAGGGGCACAAATCGGAGGTTATCTACCGGAATAACATCGGGGCATGTAACATTGCGCCTCGATCCGAACAGATTTCCAATGAAGCGAGGGGCGCGACGGCCGATTTCATTAGATATTCACGTTTATATGATATGCAGAGCTGGTTGCGAGTTGGATGGAAAGCTTAGAAGGCGCCTATTTCTTGTGAAGACAAGTTTCTATTGCTTGTGTCACTTCAAAGCATCTTCAAGTGGGAAGTAAGGTAGATGCTCCATTACCTTGGTGAATCTATGTTCGTAGGTGTTTCTCCTATCATACAGAGGCATGCTTAGTTTTTTTGGCCTTATTAGAAGGTTGAGCAATGACAAGGCTGTTATGTCCTATACTCTAGTGTCGCTTACTTTGGCAAAGAGGTTCAAATCATCATATGAAGCTGATCCTGTATGAATTGTATTCGAATGGTGTTCAAATCTCTAGGATGCATCTGCCGTAAGTTTCTTATTTTGTTACATGGCTTTCTGTTCTCTGTTTGGTTGCACCATGCCCAGACTTTGCAAGCCGGAAGTAGGGACTATATATTGCTTTAGTTGCTTTGTTTTACGTTCAACAGCCTATAATGCGGACAAACATAATGTGGCACCAGAATCGTGAAGGATTGCAAAGAGTTACTTGATTTATATCGTAAGTGCAAAGGTGACAATTTAAGAAGCAAACAAAGAAAACTCATGAGTGCATCTACAAATCCTCTTTCCCCTTTGAATTTTTCAAAGCGGTAATACCATGCAAAATTTTCCCTAACTACTTTCGATGACCTATCTTTCTTATTGGCTTTCTATCCTCCCAATTTTTAGGTTGTTTGCAGATTGATTATTATAGCATATTAATACGTAAAGTCAATAACACATATTTTTGGCATTGTTAAATGCTGCAGGCCCATGAAGGTATTCCCCAAAATATGATATCCCAAATCTTGGACCTCAATCACCTGGACGTGGAGCTCTACAATCATGCTGAAGTTATATTTCTTAGACAACAAAGTCTGATAAGTGCTCAAGCTATGGATATGGTATAGATAGCCAGCCATCTTTTCTTCTTCTTTATCTTGATTTTTCTTCCTTGTTACTTTTCAGCACCTAATTTCACACACGTCCTTTTTTAGGCCACGCCGAAGGCAAATGTGAGCAATACAAGTTGGACGTTTTTTTTGCCAGGTTGTTTTGAAGCACATGAACATGAAAGATGTTGGAAATCTGATGAAAGGCACAGACTCCCCTGCTGCCTTCAGAATGCTGGATATATTTAAGGTCTCTAAAGAGAAGCAGAAGTGTGAACTTAATGCATTAAGTTGTAACAGCTTGTTTGAAATTGCATAATCTAAATAAATGTATATTGCTCCAAAGAACCATAACAGAGAGTACGGAATTTGAAGTGGATCTAACAAAGCCTCTTGCACAATATGATTCATATGCACTAAGGAATCTCCATGCACAGATATTATATGCACAATATTACATGCACTAAGGAAACTCCATGCCCCTACACCATCCTTAAGGCCCCGAAGGGGCCAAAAAATTTTTTAGTTACCACAAACCATTAACACACAACTACCATTAACATTATTAACATAAGCCATTGCATTTCACACATTTAAATTAAAATCCCCCTTAAACCCCCTTTGGTTTGGGTGCATATTCACACGGGGGGTTACGTAGGGCAGTGAGAGCCCCAAAAAATTTACAATACATGTATAAAATTAACACCATTAAGTATATTCTCTCAAACCTTATAGTATTTTGCAAACCTTAATATACAGTATACAAAAATTTGTACATGCATACCCCACAAACGAGGATCGCTATGTACGGTCCAGATCTTGGAATAAAGGGCAAATATGCCCATCCGACAGTTGGTCTTGAGAATGTGCTCCACGTTTGCTGGATTGGGCAGTAAAAGTGTCAATTGGATTGGGCAGTAAAAGTGTTGTTGACAGACAACATTAGACAACATTGGCACTGAGAATGTAAGTGTCTCATGGAAGTAACCCAGCAACCAATCATGTAGTTTATCAAAGTTCTTTGCTGCAACCGAGCACTGGCCATGTCTTAGGTCCAGGAGAACCCTTAAGGACTCTACTAACACCTGCATAAGGAAGAAGACATTTTCTTCCAGGATATCACATTTGTTTTGCCATTCTAGTGGATATTTCAGATGCCTCCTCCAACTCCCACAATTCCCATACATCTGAATGACTGCATTCCCTACAACAATATCATCTTGCAAATAATGGTAGATGATCTTCACAAATTCACACTCACCCCGGTTTTTGGTCCACTGTTGAAAACATCAGTTTTGGTAGGTCTACATGTCCTGTTTTCAAAGAATCCTACATGTGGATTTGTGGAGGTATGGTTTTGTTCGATAATGGTGTTCTTTATTCAGTGAACTAAAACATCCACTGTTGTTTTGTAGTTTCTTCTATTGTGACATGTCATTTTATAATACAATCCACTGTAGGAAAGAATACTTGAATTTCTACATGTCTAATAATTCTATTGTCACATGTCTTTATAGATGTAGGAAAGAATATTTGATTCTCTACATGTCCTATACTTCCATTCACCTGTCTTCATAGTAGTAGGACAGAGTACTTTATTTGCTAAGGCATTGTAGGAAAGAATACATGAATTACGACATGTGTAATACTTCTATTGTCACATGTCTTTATAGAAGTAGGAAAGAATACTTGATTCTCTACATGTCGTATGCTTCCATGTCACATGTCTTTATAGTAGTAGGACAGAGTACTTTATTTGCTAAGGAATTGTAGGAAAGAATACATGAATTACGACATGTATAATACTTCTATTGTCACATGTCTTTATAGAAGTAGGAAAGAATACTTGATTCTCTACATGTCCTATCCTTCCATATCACGGGTCTTTATAGTGGTAGGGACCGAAGTACTTGATTTGCTACATGTGATGCACGTGCCGATCACATGTCCTTATACTAGTATTCCATGCAAGACAAGTCACTTCAACTACTTCAATTACTTAACGCCTATTTTTGCATAATAAAACCATCAAGAATTTGATTTGTATTCCTTGATCTGTGCAGGACCCTGCAAACAAATCCATAAGCATTAATGTCATAGGACCACGCAAAAATCTAACAATATCCTAACATCATCAAGTCCATGTCCATGTCATTCATATCTTGCCTTGGTCATTCATGCGTTGGAGCCTACGTGGCATGTTGAAGCCTTGGTGGCATGTTGGAGCGTAGGTGGCATGTTGGAGCCTAGGTGTCATGTTAGAGCTCACATGGCATGTTGGAGCCTGTGGCATGTTGCGCCTACATGGCATGTTGGAGCTGATGGTGGCATATTTGAGCCCGCGTTGGCATGCTTGAGCCTAGGTGGCACGTTGGAACAACTTGGCATGTTGGAGCCTATGTGGCATGTTGGAGCTCACGTTGGCATGTTGGAGCCCGGGTGGCATGTTGGAGCCTAGGTGGCATGCTAGGCATGTTGGAGCCTATGTGGCATGTTGAAGCCTTGGTGGCATGTTGGAGCCTAGGTGGCATATTTGAGCCACCTTGGCGTGCTTTGAGCCTAGGTGGCACGTTGGAGCCAACTTAGCATGTTGGAGCTCACATGGCATGTTGGAGCCAGTGGCATGTTGGAGCCTAGGTGGCATGTTGGAGCCTAGGTGGCATGCTAGGTGGCATGTTGGAGCCCACGTGGCATGTTGGAGCATAGGTGGCATGTTGGAACCTACGTTGGCATGTTGGAGCCCTCGTGGCATGTTTGAGCCACCTTGCGCAGCTTGAGCCTAGGTGGCGGGGTTGGAGCCACCTTGGCATGTTGGAGCCTAGGTGGCATGTTGGAGCCTAGGTGGCACATTGGAGCCTAGGTGGCATGCTAGAGCTCACGAGGCATGTTGGAGCCCTGGTTGGCATGTTGGAGCCCACGTGGCATGTTGAAGCCCGTGGCATGTTGGAGCCTAGGTGGCATATTTGAGCCACCTTGGCATGCTTGAGCCTAGGTGGCACGTTGGAGCCAACTTGGCATGTTGGAGCTCACGTGGCATGTTGGAGCCCAGGTGGCATGTTATAGCCTAGGTGGCCAGACCCGAGAGACGGACATCACAAAGGTTCTGGGGGTGGGCTTTCCTACCAAGTGCTCCTCAGGAGGGCAAATGCCAATGCCTCCCTTCCGAACCCGGTTCCCTATCCGGCCAGTTGAATTCTCCATTCGGGTAACTTTCTTGGAAAGGGCTCAAAAAATTCAAGATCTGTCCGGGAGAACATATCAAACCGCAAAGTGTCCTGCAGTCGACCGTGTAGAAACCCAAGTCTTTTGTCGTTTGGGCGATGCAAAGGCTTGGGAATGGAGATTTGACTTAATATATCGTCCAAAACAAATGAAATTACCCTAGGGACCAAGTTACACGGTCATTTTTGCAGCAAAAAGAAACACGAACCCTCTACATGGCGATGATACGCACCCTCCACTAAATTCACTACTGAACGTGTTGGACATGAGCTACTTTGGCGCCGGAGAGCGGGGTGGTCTTCCCCAATGAAAATTGGTCTCCGGGTAATGTCGATGTTTTGAGTCCGTTGGCGAGTCGGATCACAGATTCGAGGTGGGGGCGGTTTGCCCGTCGTGGCCAAGGACCCTCGGATAGGACCTTTGGGGACCGAACTTCTTCGGAAGGTTTTAGGGCTCCGCCTTAAAGCGTCAACGCCCTCCCACTACCTCATGACATTGTGCAAGATCCTGGCCCAATCTCGGCTGGTATATGGCCTCCAAAAGCGTAAACCCCAATGCGTTGCTAGGTTATTGTAGGGTTTACGTTATGGAGGTCGAAGTTTTATTCAGTTACACTTGAGACATGGTCGAAGCCGCAGTTGAAAACAAGAAGCAATAGAAACCGGCGAAATGGGGTTTGGATTTACCTGAAGTGGCTTTCCTACCGGTGCTCCCTCCGGGAGGGCAAATGCCAATGCCTCTCTTCCCGGAACCCGGTTTCCCTATCCGACCGTTGAATTCTCCATTCAAGTAACTTGCTTCGAGCAGGCTCAAGAAAATTCAAGATCCGTCCCGAGAACATATCCCCGCATAAAGTGTCTTGTAGTCGATCGTAGAAACCCAAGTGTTTTGTCGTTTAGGGCAAGTACAAAGGCTCGAGGAATGGAGATTTGACTTAAGCCATGTTGTCCCAAAAAAGCAAAATTATCCTAGGGACCAAGTTACACGGCCATTTTTTGCAGCAAAGAAACACGAACCCTCCACATGGCGATTATTCGCACCTCCGCTAAGGCCAATTCACTACTGAACGCAGTTGGACATGAGCTATTTTGGCGCTCGGGGAGGGGGGTGGTCTTCTGCCCAAAAAACTTGGTCTCCAGGGTAATGTCGATGTTTCGAGTCCGTTGGTAGAGTTAGATCACACTTCCGGGATGGGCGAGTTGCCCGTCCGTGGCCAAGGACCCTCCAGAGAGGACCTTTGGGACGAACTTCTTCTGGAAGGTTTTAGGGCTCCATCTTCCGCATCAACGCCCCCCACTACCTCATGACATTGTGCAAGATCCCAGTCCAATCGGCTAGGTATGGCCTCCAAAACGCGTAAACCCCAATGCGTTGTTAGGTTATTGTAGGGTTTACGTTATGGAGGTTGAGTTTTATTCGATTGCACTTGAGACATGGTCGAAGTCGCGCTTGAAAACAAGAAGCAATAGAAACCGGCGCGAAATGGGGTTTGGATTTACCGAGGCAGGGCTTTCCTACCGGTGCTCCTCCGGAGGGCAAATGCCAATGCCTCCCTTCCCGAACCCCAAGGTCTCTATCCGGTAGCTTGAATTCTCCATTCGTAACTTGCTTCGAAAGAGGCTCAAAAATTCAAGATCCGTCCCGAGAACATATCAAACCGCAAAA
Organism: Isoetes taiwanensis; assembly: GCA_021234155.1. Taxonomy (NCBI): domain Eukaryota; kingdom Viridiplantae; phylum Streptophyta; class Lycopodiopsida; order Isoetales; family Isoetaceae; genus Isoetes; species Isoetes taiwanensis. The sequence continues at coordinate 215,616 of JAJEKV010000081.1, read as the reverse complement.
GTCCTTCCTGCAATCGACCCACGTGTAGAAACCCAAGTGTTTTGTCGTTCAGGCAGTACAAAGGCTCCGGAATGGAGATTTGACTTCGCCATGTCGTCCGAAACAGCGAAATTACCGTAGGGACCAATTTACACAGTCATTTTTTGCAGCAAAAGAAACACGAACCCTCTACATGGCAGTATTCTGCACCCTCCGCTAAGGCCAATTCACTACGAACGTGTTGGACTCCGCTAAGGCTCCAACATGCCAAGGTGGCTCACAACATGCCACCTAGGCTTAAATACGCCAAGTTGGCTTAAACATGCCACCTAGGCTCAAACATGTCACCGTGGCTCTAACATGCTACCTAGGCTCAAACATGCCAAGGTGGCTCAAACATGCCACGTGGCTCCAACATGCCACCTAGGCTCCAACATGCCACCTAGGCTCCAACATGACAAGGTGGCTCAAACATGCCACATGGGCTTCAACATGCCACCTAGGCTCCAACATGTCAAGGTGGCTCAAACATGCCACCCCTGCTCCAACATGCCACCCAGGCTCCAACATGCCATGTGGGTTCAAATGCCAAGGTGGCTCTAACATGCCACCTAGGGCTCAAACATGCCAAGGTGGCTCCAACATGCCACCTAGGCTCCAACACACCACAAAATGGCTCAAACATGCCACCTAGGCTCCAACGTGCTCAAACATGCCACGCTGCTCCAACATGCCACCTATGCTCCAACTTGCCAAGGTGGCTCAAATATGCCACGTGGCCTCAAACATGCCACCTAGGCTCCAACATTCCTAGGTGGCTCAAACATGCCACCTAGGCTCCAACATTCCTAGGTGGCTCAAACATGCCACCTAGGCTCAAACATGCCATGCAGGCTCACTTAGGCTCCAACATGCCAAGGTGGCTCCAACATGCCACCTAGGCTCAAACATGCCAAGGTGGCTCAAACATGCCACCTGGGCTCCAACATGCCACCTAGGCTCCAACATGCCATGTGGTTCTCCAACGTGCCAAGGTGGCTCAAACATGCCAAGGTGGCTCAAACATGCCAAGGTGACTCAAACATGCCACGTGGGCTCCAACATGCCACCTAGGCTCCAACATGCCAAGGTGGCTCAAACATGCCACGTGGGCTCCAACATGCCACCTAGGCTCCAACATGCCAAGGTGGCTCAAACATGCCACGTGGGCTCCAACATGCCACGTAGGCTCCAACATGCCATGTGGGCTCCTGGACCATGTCCCAAATGCAACCGACTAAAACTCGACCTCCATAACGTAAACCCTTCAATAACCTAGCAACACACAGGATTTACGTTTTGGAGGCCATATCCTAGTCAGATTTGGCCAGGATCTTGCAGAATGTCATCATATAAAGGGAGGGTGTTGACGCCAGAAGATGGACCCTTAAAACCTTCCGGAAGCAGTTTGCCCCAAAGGTCCTCTCCTAAAGGCCCCTGGCCACGGACGGGCAACTCTCCCACTCCGGAATTGTGAATTGACTCTGCCAATGGACTCAAAACGACGACATTACTCTAGGGACCAAGTTTCGTGGGCAGTAGACCACCCCTTCTCCAAGAAGCGCCAAAATAGCTCATGTCCAACACGTTCGTAGTCAATTGGCCAAAGAGGTGGCTGCAGAATACTGCCATGTAGAGGGTTCGTCTTTCTTTCGTTGCTAAAAATGACTGTGTAACTTAATCCCTAGGGTAATTTCACCATTTCGGACGACATGGCGAAGTCAGATCTCCATTCCGGAGCCTTTGTACTGCCCGAACAACAAAACACTTGGGTTTCTCCACGGTCGACCGCAAGACGCTTCGCGGTTTGATAAGTTCCACCGGATGGATCTGGAATTTTTTTGAACCTGCTCGAAGCAGGTTACTTGAACGGCAGATTCAATGGTTGGATAGGGAAACTGAGCTTTGGGAGGGGGGTCATTGGCTGCGCCCCGCAGGAGCGGGTAGAAAGGTTGCATCGACAACCTTTCAAGTCCTCTGTCTCATGGAGTGTGGCCTCTCCCCTCTAGTGAGGAAGCAAAGTCCCCGGCCCGGTTCGATTTGGGGAAGGGGTGTCGCCATTAGTTCTTCAAGATCCCTCTATTTTATCCCTTGCCAAACCTGTCCACAAAAAATTCCAAAGGTTATCATAGTTCTTGCATAAAGTCCTAGTCATCATGTCCACATCATCACCATCTAGCCATGTCACCCAACATTTGCCAACATCACCCAATGAAAAGACCAAAGATGGACATCTTTTCATTTTTAGCCTAGTCAAAACTTGGCCTTGCTTACTTGGCATGCCATGTCACCATGGAGTGCCTAGGTGGCCTAGGTGGCATGCCTGAGCCACCTTGACATGTTGGAGCCTATGTGGCATGTTGGAGCCTAGGTGGCATGTTTGAGCCACCTTGGCGTGTTGGAGCCCGCGTGGCATGTTTGAGCCACCTTGGCATGTTTGAGCCGAGGTGGCATGTTGGAGCCCACGTGGCATGTTTGAGCCACCTAGCATATTTGAGCCACCTTGGCATGTTGGAGCCTAGGTGGCATGTTAGAGCCCACATGGCATGTTTGGTCCACCTTGGCATTTCAAAGCCTGGGTGGCATGTTTAGGCCCCGACCTTTTCAAAATGCTTAACTAGCAGTTGCGGGATTTCCACCACGTCCTCAGCATCCCCATAGATCTATGACACACAACAAATTTGATAACTGCAGTGCCTGTTTGTGGAATCACCGAAAGGAAAAATTGTGGTTTTACAAAGAAACTTCTATCGCGCATGATGGAATCGCCCCTTAGGGCCATCTTGGCATGTTTGAGCCACCTTGGCATGTTAGAGCGTAGGTGGCATGTTGGAGCCCACATGGCATGTTTTAGCCACCTTGGCATGCTGGAGCCACCTTGGCATTTCAGAGCCTAGGTGGGATGTTTGAGACACCTTGGCATGTTGGAGCCCACATGGCATGTTGGAGCCTAGGTGGCATGGTGAATCCCACGTGGCATGTTTGAGCCACCTTAGCATATTGGAGCCTAGGTGGCATGTTGGAGCCAATCAAGTGGCATGATGGATCCTTGTGGTACAACATTTGAACCATAACAAATAACGTATGAGATCAATCAAACCTGAAAAACAGGAGGTTTAACAGCTTTGATAGCTGGTGCTTTTCTTTTGGTTTCCCAATACTTAAAAAACGACTTATTTTTTATGGCTTACAATATAAGGAGAGTCAATCCTGTAAGAAATTGTCATGTTATAACTATGGTTGGATATGTATCATACACAGGTTGACTACAAAAAAGTTGTGGCAACAACATTTAATCAGGTTAAGCTAAGGTTGAGCTAACCTAAGTATTATCTAAGTAGTGCGTGAAGCACGTTTGAAATTGCATATAAGGCAATGGTTAATAAACCATTGGGCATACTTAGAAGATCGTTATAAGAACGACACCTTATATGTATGAAGGGGGAAATATGATTTGATGAGCTTGCGGTATCAGCATGTTGTAATGATGAGCAAAGGTTGCAGTATCAGAAGACCTATATATTATACAGGGATCTAAGGTTGCACAGTATATGAAGGTGCAGAGACATGTGAACCTCATACTTAACCTAGGTTGCAGAAGGTGAATTATTATTGTGCATAGGGTCAGAATTCCCTAAGGTCGAAATAAGGAAACCTAAGGCGTATGGTTAATGGTTCGATAAAAAGCCAATGGTTAACCAATGATATATTTGGCGGTCAAATGCTGTTTAAACAGCTAGCAAGTGACCAAGTTAGAAATGAGAAGCTTGAGGCTTAACTGGTGATTGGATCAGGTTGGATCGGTGCCGAATAAACTAAGTATAAGAAGGATTGTATTAGAGTGACATCTTAACCGTGAAAAATAGTGCCGGATCCATAAGTTTATGGATGCCAGGGCTGTCGGGTTAAGATAGCTTATTCTAATGAATTCCGATTCATAAAATATTGCTACAGTGCCCAAATATTGTATTTCAATGGTTTAAGGTTTTCATTTGCACTAAAGTTGTAATAAACTTTGTGTAAGATGTGATAAGAATTGAGGAAAGGAAATTGGATATTGATTGATCTATTTCTAACCAAATTCTATCAAATCCTTCTTAGAAATCACGACTCTGTTTTTTATCTGGTACTTTGATCACAAATTGCTTTCTAGCTTCATCTTTACTGTATATTTTGTATTTATGCACTGTAGAATTATTATTTTCGTTTTTCTTCTAGTCTAAGTGACTCGACCCGGACGTTAAGGCTGATAATATCCTCGCGCAATGGCCGGAAAAAATGGCCTAGTGGCCATGTGGCTAGGAAAGTCTCGAGGCACGGGGACGTTATTCAGCCCATATGCTAGAAAGCCTCAACGCTGTCATTTGTGAAGTTTAAAAAAATAGGCATTATAAATTTGTATCACATCCAACCGCGAGATGAGTGGCTAAGATTATGATCCAAGTCATTGATCCTATTGGCCCATATTAACTACCGAGATTAATCCAGCCGATTTGATCCGTGCCCTCCAATTTTTGCCGCTTTATCTCCCTCCTTTTTTCCTTGGCTTTTCGATCGGACGCGGGTTCCGCTGCTCCTTCCTCCGCCATGCCTCTACGACCATGCTCCTCCGCCATGCTCTTCTTGGCGCCAAGTTTCCTTCCTTGCTTCGCTTCCTTCCGATGGCATACGATATCAAGGAGGAAAACGCCGGCCGATGCATACAGATATGGCATCACGATATTGGAAGGAAGGCCAAGTATTCGAAAGGCCGTTTCTTTCCTTTTGTAAGACATCGCATCATCATCATCAGAGGCCTTCTTTGCGAGGGACATCTCTGTATGCTCCCCTTTTGCTTGCGATTCTCTCCAAAGTGGCCCTTGATTGCACCTCCTGCTCTCTTCCGATCCAATCTTCTTAGCAGCATTTTCTTCAAATCGCAAGCATTTTCTTCAAATCGCAGGTCGCACCATTCTCTTCATTTCCCTATATCAGTTGGATCTCACCTTTGGTTGGATCCTTGACTTCTTTTTCTTCATAATTGTTATGAGAATAGGTAATTTGACAGGTGAGAATTTATGCATTTTTTATTACATGTTAATAACTTATCAATGATGTCTAAGATGCCATTGATTTTCGTATGCCAGATACAATGATCATCTCCAACATGCCAGATACAGGATCATCTCCAACAACCTTTTCAGCACTCAGGCTACTCTGCTACTCTGCTACACATATACTCAAGCACTCATGCTACTCTGCTACACATCTACTCATGCTGCTCTGATAATCCACAAGCCTCTTCTTGTCATAGCAGATATCCTCTGCTAACCTTGATATTGCAGAGATCAAAAGCTTTTGGTTGTGCAACGGGCTGCATCTGATCTTTCAAAACTTCTTATGGTACAACAAAAACCTCTTCTGGTACAATGACGAACAAAATATCTTTCCACTATTTTTTATTTATTCCATATTTTGCTTTTGCTTCCTTGAATAACTATTTACAGGTTTATCTCAAGCGTTTGCGACCTTTGTACTAGCAAGAAGAGAGAGATCATTGGACAATGCTTAAATCAAGAAGAAAGAAAGCCGCAAGGCTCACATCTCGGCCTTCTTTTTGTAAAGATAGTAGTACGCCTCTACTGCTTTTGAAGAATAGTACAGATGTTGCAAGCCTTGTTTATTTGCAAGTACAGGTTTTGCAAAAGATGTAAGATCTTTTGATCAAAAGGGATGGTAGCTTATGATTTTCCTACTTTTAGCCTTTGTTCTTGGCAATGTTGTAGCAATATATTCTAAATATCATTGTTTTCTTTGTACCATTGATGTCCAGTATAATTTTCTCTCCGAGCAAAGATTAAAGGCTGTAAAACAAGAATGTAAAATCTTGTTTCTGAAAAAAGAATGGCAACAATTAAGTTGTATTTTAATCAAATGCATTTAAATAAATGCAAACCACCAGCGCAAAAAACAACCATTATATAAGAGCTATGCACAACCTTAATAAAAAATAATATCTAAAAATAACAATACACTTTTTCAACATGTATTTCATTGGAAAAACACGTCCTCTCTTAGAAAAACACCTACCCAAAGACTAGGAAAAACTGCCATATGACAAGATTTGATTAGTTAAAAAGATGTCCACGTGTAAAGGAGTGCCACGTGTCAAGATTTGATTGGCTAAAAAAGATGTCGACGTGTAAACCAAACGTGTTGTTTTTGTAAACTTAAAAAAAGTCCATAGATATTTTATGTTGATTTTTTTGCAAAAACAATACTTGGAAATAACTAATTTAAGAAATAACGTGTCTATTTTTTAATAGCTACATATAATATTGAGGAAAACAATGTTCGAAATAGCAATTATTTTTAAATGCTACATGTGGATTTCTTTAAACACTACGTGCTTTCCCTAAGAAAACAATGACAACTTTTAAAAACTACAAGTAGAGGAAAAAAACAAAACGCATAGAAAAAGAGAAAAAGATATGTCTTTTTCCCTAAGAAAACAATGACAGCTTTTAAAAACTACAAGTAGAGGAGAAAAACAAAATGCATAGAAAAAGAGAAAAAGATCTGTCTTTTTTATTTCTTCATGTGTAGTAATACGTGAATTACGCTGCGTAGTTTTCAAAAACAATGCATAACTTCTTAAAAAACAACAAAGGACAAAAACCACATGTAGAAAAAAACCGATAAAAAACAATAGTGAAAAAAAGGACACGCTGACAAAAACAAAAAGTCAGCCGGAAAAAACCACGAGGGATGTTTTGCCAAAACCACCGCTCTTTGTGCAAATCCGGATAAACGGGCCACGTGGACTTTTTAGGGGCCATTTTGGTGTTGTTTTGGCATAAAACAACACCGCATAACTAAAAACAACCGTGGACCAAAAAATTGGGGTCGGTGATTGTTGAAGACAGCTTTTGGCAATCTATTCATGAACGGATGTCTCCTGCTTCTACAACACACATCCTTTAAGAAGAGATAGAAATATGACTTTATTTGGTTCAAGGCCTTCCATTTCATAACTCTAATTGGACCTAGTGATGCTTCTTCACCTTTATCTAGCTTGCGAGGCAAAATTTAATGGATCAACATATGCAAGCATATCTAATTCAATTTTTGTTCTTTTTTCTTAAGTGCTTTATTGTTCAAAGCTGCCTAAATCCATAACTGCATTAAAGTAGAGGTGTGCACTTGCTCAACGCTGGAAAGAACCTTTTAGATCGCTAAAATGCTCAGCGCAAGTAATGGACAAAGGACCACCAAAGCATGGATTGAGAAGGAAACCATAATCCATAGACAAAGAAAATGACAACAAATCTAATGCCAATGAGTTCTAAATCCATAATATGTACAAAGTAGAGGTTTGCGCTTTTGCTCAATGTTGGAAAGAACCTTTTAGAATGCTAAAATGTCGCCGCAGAGATAATGGAAGGGCCCACTAAAGCATGGTTGGATTGAAACGAAACATAATTAATAGGCCGCACATGTGGCCTATATGCATCATTATGTAATGCCACGCGCCCTAAATCCATAATCCGCATTAAAAGAAAGTTTTGCACTTGCTTGACGCATCAAAAGAACCTTCTAGATCGCTAAAATGTCAGCCGCAAATAATGGACGAGACCGCCAAAGCATGGGTTGAGAAGGAAACACAATCAATAGGCTGCACACTGCGGGCCTATATGTCATAGAAACTTATCCGGGCGTAAGTCGGCATTGTGCTGAAAAATGTCCATAGCCATGTGCATCGGTATCCAAAAAGATTGCAAACATGGCCAAATGATGTGCAAGAATCCGCCTGGATGGCCCCTCGCAATTTGCCCACAGTGCATCCAAAGACATACGTTCTTGTGCCCAAAGGCACATTTAGTTTAGTCGCCTCAGCCAAAATTATGCTCACGCGGTGCCATATAGGGCGCTTGGGAAGGCAATGCAACGTGAGGTGATCTAGGCACAAAATGAAAACACATCCAAGAATTGCTTTGTCAGACATATCCGGATCAATATTCTCTCCTAAGACAAATTCGATGCATGCCAACACTCGTAAAAATCACTTCCGGTTGCTCTTAACCCGGCACAATATATTCCAGTTGACTTTTCAAATTAGCACAATTGTTGCTCTTCTTCGATGCATGTCTCCAAAATAAATGCAAAACCTAATACCTAATTTTTACCTGAATGGATGCGAAGTCAGAAGTCCGTAAAAATCCTCGCTATCGCTCCTCTCCTTCCGCATTAGAAGACGCTCACCATTTAGTTTCGAGCCTTTTAAGCCGTAATGATGTCGTAATAAGGCGCATTGTTGACGTAAACAATAAAAAAAACCGAGCATAACTTATTAATTTGGTTCCATAGTCTTAGAAACTTATTAATTTTGCTTTTGCATCTTTAAACTGCCCTTATACATGGGAGACTCCGCATGAGCTATTCAGTCTTCAATGGCAATTTTTCCGTCTCTATCTCCATCTGGTTAACATCTTGACACCAAAAGTAGAAGCAACCCAAAATGCTTGAAAATTCTAAAGTTATAGATCAATCAAGCACAAATCTTTCTTTTGACAATAAATATGACCATGCATCTATAACATTCCCAGAAGTGCAAAAATTCCATCCCAATATACAATATACAACAACAACAACTGTAGAAATCAAACAACTGTACAACTAAACTCGACAAATGCAAGGAAAGCATCTTTCATGGCAGCAGGATACGGATTTCGGTTAACTCATGAAATTCGATGGTTACCGCATATGCCCAGCTCGGATATGAAGCAGAGGCCTTATAACTCTATAAGGATATGCATATTGCACATGCATCACTAATTAAAAATGACAGCTTCAAGCCGGTCAAGTCGGGTCAAGCCGGTACACGATGATATGACATTTACCGGGTTTCCTAAGTGCTTTTCAACCATGCAGACTCTTGGAATAATCTATTTGGTATGTCACAAAGTATTCTTTCCGCTCGCTTGAAACAGAGATGAAATATTGGGGTCTCTAGCTTTCTTTCCAAGCTTTTTGCTAGTAGTGACGGGGAGACCTAGAATCGGAAAAGCCACGGCAAAAATAAAAGCAAGGGATCATAGTCATACAAAGACCGAATGCTTCTCTACTTCCGCAGCTTCTCATAAACTAAACAATGCCCCGCTTTTATTCCAACACATGCCAATTGCGTGTACAATTAGTTATGACAAAGTTCATAACCGATTCCAAGGTACGCTAGCAAGCATATGTCCAAGGATCCCATAACTTCATTGTATTATAGCCGGTATCAAAGGACTATTATCAAGACTTAGAATTGCAACGCTAACATCGCACAAATGACCTGAATAAATCAATTGACTGTGGATGATGCCTCCTTTGGGCCTTATAAACTTCTAAAGTGTTTTCATGCAAGGGCAAAGCAATGATGACCATACAATATTCTTTTCTTCATATGTGCCAGTAAAAATGCGAATGATCTAATTTATGTTTGGCCTTCAAAACATGCAATAGCTATAAAAGATCTGCTACCAAAACATCCTTATCCACATGCTCATGCGTATTGTCTAGCTCTTCTACTTCTTCTGCATTGCATTGCTTGCATCTTTTGCAGGCTTTTCTCTCTTTCTTCATTTCCATTTTGTCCAATGTTCTCCCTGCCCTTGACAACCAAGTATATCTCCCACTTCATTCAGAGGGGAACTGCTAAAGGAGGGCTTACTTGATGCTGGAGAAGGACTTCTTGCAAGAGAAGGGATGCTTGGGAATAAACTCCTCAGAGATCCGGTGATGCAACAAAGTTGTTCAACTCAATGTTGCTATTCATTTCAATAACCATTTTCGGACTTTGCACATCATATCAATCTATGCTTTCTACTGTACTCCAAGTCACAAATACAATCCTATGGCTTTTGTTATAGACGAATTACTAACATTTTTCTACTTTGCACTGCTTGCCTTCTGTCATAGAAGATGTGACAGAATTAGTTTGTTTCTTCTATCTTATATATCTGCAGGCATACTGACTTAGAAAACAATGTTCCAGGAATAGGTGGTTATGGAACTTTGCTCTTCATCTCTATCACGAAATTGGATGTCTATCCAGATAGACATTTTTGTTCAAACGTAGAAAATGCAAATAGTTGGAAACGGGATTAAGAAGGAAAATCAATGCATTGCTAATGCAAAAAATAGACTGAAAAATAAGCCTAACACTTACCAAGCTGGGAGTATGAAAGCCCCAAAGATGAAGAAACGAACGTAGTGCTTTTGGCATCGGGTCCGCAAATTTGCACACAACCCCGTAGAAGCCAGATCGGGTTCTTCGGGCGCCGCACACACACTCAAAATACTTGCCATCTCCCCAAAGATACCTCTCCTAGTTAGCCCGGTTTAGAGCGGCTGCCCACCAACAGAAGTGACCTAGCATTTACAGCCAATCATAAGTTTTTAGCAGTCACCAGCATATCCTAGGGATATTCTAGCATATACCTAGGATATGCCAAAAGCCCACATAAACAAGGGTTTTCCCCCCTAGGGGCAACCCAAAAATCACAATAAATGTCAACAATGTTTATTGACAAAAAATGGAGCAATCTGTGAAATGACTTTGTGTCAATACATAAGATTGAAGCTCATGACTCGTTTAATCTAAGGTTTCAAATTTGCTTGACTCAGGGGATTGAATGTGCCTCTTTAGGTCTGAAGTGTATTCTTATTGTACACCATGCTGAAAATTAAACTGAGTTATAACAGAATGAGCCTACTCAGGATTTGGAGTAATGCGCTCTTGAGTTAAAATCACTTTTGATATTGCAACTCTTACATTATAATGGAGGAAGTAAATGTTATAAATATATTGCTAGTAGTTGTTGACAAGCAAAATGGAAACGAAAGAAAAATATAGACTGCTTTAGGCTATGGCTGTGCAAAAAACTATTCTAAAACTTCCGCCATGGTCTCTGCTATGGTCTCTGCTTAAACACCTCGCATATTCAAAACATAATAAAAAAAATTAACCAATTCAATATGCCTTCTTGAAATCCAATGATTGACCAAGCCTTTTGGCATGAAGATATACTAGTACATAAAATCTACTGTGTTCGCATGATAATTCATAATCATCAAGTCATCATGTTCGCCATTCCACATCATGACTTGTTGGGCAAAATATACATAGGTCAAATAACAAACGTCAAAGCATCACAAAATATCCTCTATTCCAAGAACACTTTCAAGTACAAATCTTGCATACAAATACCTCTACATCCGTTTACATAGGTTATCCTATACATACTAGTGTTTAAATCTAGTCTTTCAATTTCATGGCTAGCCTAATGTTATAAGTTGATTCAGTATAAATAACAATTGCCTAATTTTAATATCCTTTTAGCTAATAGTTTGTCTCTTATTCACACGGGGGCATATTCACACGGGGGGTGACTCCAGGCAACGAGAGCTGTTGGATAGGCATATTCACCCCTTATTCCTTAATCTACACCGTACGTAAAATTCCTCGTTTGTGGGGTATGCAAGTACAAAATTTGCTATACTGTATAACAAGATTTGCAAAATACTATAAGATTTGAAGCAAAATACTATATGGTGTTGATTTTGTACGTGCAAAATATAATTATAAGGGCTCTCACGCCTCTACGCCACCCCCGTGAATATGCACCCAAACCAAAGGGGGTTTAAGGGGGATTTTAATTTAAATGTGTTGGATCCAATGGTTGTGATAATTAATGTTAATGGTAGTTGTGTGTTGGTTGTTATATTAAAAAAAATTTTGGGCCCTTCGGGCCCTAAAAAAACCAAACATATGTAAAAACATGTAAACATGCAAAACATGAATATCTAATATATAGCATTATAACAAAAAAAAAAAAAAAAAAAAAAAAACTAATATGAAGCCTGAGTAACTATAATATTATAGCATAATGTAACTTAATTACATACGCTTTAAAAGCATATTATTTAAAAATTTATTAAGCCATTGAAGACAGCAAGAGTATTATAGCAATTTTGAAGCACTCAAAATAGATAGCGGCTTAAGATATGATATACATCTTCGTTGATTTGCCTATCAAACAAATCTGCAGAGAGGGCGCTTAGCCTATTTACTTTTTGCGCACGTAAACCCAACCAACCAACCAACCATAATAACAACACATCAATAGGGTCTTAGCCATATGCCGCAGTGGTGGTTCTTGATGGTGGTAGGACTAATTGAACTTGATCTTCATTTATTGGATTCTCTAGTACAAGAATGTTGGATCAACATCATGTTTACTTGGGCATCGAAGAAATGTCATGTGGAATTGATGGATTGAGAGATTCTATAGTCCGCATGAACGTAAAAGGAAAGAAATTGGTTAGATTGATATTAATTTAGAAAATAGAATTTTACTAGTGAAATAAAATTGAATCAATAAAAGCTTTTGACAATCGATATGCTCTACAATAATGTTTTATTCACAAACCTTTAGTAACAAAATAAAATTGAATCAAATAAAAAAGCTTTAGACATTGATATGCTTGACAATAATGTTTTATTCACAAACCATTGCATGAAAGACAACAACATCAACGTTACTCTGCAGTAACAATTGGTGAGGTTCATAAAGAACTTAATGACACTTTCTCACGGGTTGCCCGGCTTTGGTTTAACAAGTGAAGAGAATCGCCGGTTTGGTGATGTGGAGTAGGTTTCAGAATAGCGGTCGATGAAGCGAGATCAAGGATAGAGGTTTTGAAGCAAGCTTGCTCACAGTTAGCATTCCACGCGTTACTTCAGCTACGCCTATTTCTCTTTCACAATGAAACCATTGTTTATCAATCCATATGATTTTGATGCTCCATATGGCCACCGCTTGACTGACCGGGCATCTGCATTTACTCGTAAAGCGGCATGGAATAATCCACCGTTGTGTGCACAAGAATCCATTTGTTGATTGAAGCTAAAGGTTGGTTACTATGAATAATCCAAAGGGCCGGGAATATCCAAGAAGTTAGAAGCAAAACAGAGGGCCTAAAACTCTAAACTCTTTTAGAATCTGCAACAAATCTTAGAGAATGTATAAAGTGAAGGAAACAAAGGCGGGTTTTGGCAAAGATTGCATTGTAGAATAAAAACCAATATCTTGTAAAAATACCATTATATTAACCAAGAAACATTAAAAAACAAATACCTTTGTAAATGTGAGCAAACAATCCATCTCGATAACCTTCCATCAACAAACATCCACTCCGCAACAAGAATCCAAGAGGGCAAGTACACATGCACATGCGCATGCACATGCACATGCACAAGCAGAATACACATGCACATGCACATGCACATGCACACACGTGCACATGCACATGCACATGCACATGCACACACGTGCACATGCACGTGCACATGCACATGCATACACATGCGCAGTGTTCATGCACAAACATGCAGAGAAAGACAACAACCCTCGGATTGTTTCAGCCAACGAAAATTAACGGCCCATAAAGGGTGCACTCTAGAAATACTATTTAGTACACCTCAATGAATACAACAACGAAATCATAGAAAAACCATGTGAAAAAGCGTATAAAAAATAAAAAGTAACCCCCTGTTATTATGCTACATATTCTTAACGAGAAACTGAATTCAAGCCTAAACTGCCCAAGCCTCTTGTTGCGCCTTTTTGCTAGTTTTTCTATGTTAACCATGCATGCCCAAGCCATTTGAGCGTGGCCATATGACCCTAGCATTGTTTTTCCCCCAATGATAGACATTCCTATATGAGTACTAGATGCGGATAGATATGTTTTTGCAGGATGATGGTCCACAAATACAATTATGGTGCTTCTAGAAGGAAACATTGAATTCGATTTATCTAGATGGAAACACTTGGAATATAAGAGGAAGATTGCCATCATTCTATGTACCCATCGATTTAAGTTCACCAATCCACTTACAGTGCCTATTGGAAGAAACATTGAATTCAACTTATCTACATGGAACTCCATGGGAATGTTGATCGGTCCAACTTCCACTTCAAATTGAATTATTCGGACACGACTCTTCGATTTTGTATCGATGATATTGTTGCTATTGGTTTAGCAAATTTGAGGGTGTTCAAGTTAAAAAATGTAAGAAAGAACGAATAAACTGCAGATGCGAAAATATCAAAACTTAATTCCAATCTCGATTCTTTGGTGCGTTTTAAAAAATACGAACTGTTTGTAGCAATTTAACATCTTGCAGCCTATTCCAGGACATGTTAAATCGTGAACCTTCCAACAACTAATCAAATAATTTGACAAGTTTTGCTGCATCTTTGTCTGACAGTGAAAAACAAATAGTTATTCTTTTTTACTTCACCTGTGATTGTCGTAATAACATATACATCTAACATACTTGTTTTTCTCTTGAAGCACGTGCCTCTTGTTGATGGGCTTGAGATGGCACTGATGGGACTTGGAGCTGTCTAGTTGTGATAATTCTGAAGGTAGTTTTGCTAAAACTTTTTTTTTTTTTATTCTTTCTTGTTATCAGGAAGTGTAACTACTTGTTGTGGCATGATTTCTTATACGTTCAGACTCGTGTAACTGTGGGAACTGTAGTCAGCAAGGTTGTCATATACCGCAGATCCTCGATCATTCCGCCAAAGCATACTGATGAGCCCAAGTAAATGCACATTTGAGCTCAACCATGGACTCCAAATCATTGCCTTCCACAGGATCTAGGCTCAAAACATGATCCATAACTATACAACAACAAAAGACATCCCTTCATATTTTTAAACATCTTTACTTGGCTTGCAACTTCCATGTATTCCATGCTGTTAAATTCTTAGCAACCTTCTTCACTTTAAAGTATTGAATTCTTCCTTCATACCCTAAACAAAATTCACATGCAAAACAACTCATAATTCTTCCTCTTCTTGACTGGATCAAACCAGTTGACAATGCTAAACTATGCTAGATGACAGAGCCAGACAATGTTAGAACTAATGTGAATAAGGTAAAATTGTTTAGCTGGTAAGGAAATGTGGATTATATAATTGTTCAGCTAATAGCGATATGGAATGTACATTCCAACCAGGATGTTCGCCTTTGACGTTTGGGATAGGGTATAAAAAGACGCAAGCATTTTAACCTAAACCTATTTTGTATGTAAGGGCCATAATTTCTCTGCCTTGTCAACTGGATCACATGCATCGTGGTTTGCGGGCTTCCTGGAGATTTAATCTACATAGATATTATTTTGCTGCAAAATAAAAGCTTTGCTCATGCACAATAGTTCTATATTGAAAACACTGTTATATGGATCTATAGACAGTAGAAAAAAATGTCATAAAATGAAAAGTTTCACGTAAAGATTTATCGTTGTGAGACAATAAGAAAGTCCTTTCTGCAACTCACGCGTTGGAGGGCTTTGATTATAACATCTTCTATAAGAAGGCCTAGACTGTATGTTTCTAATAAGAAAAATCCTTTCACTTTGGTCAAACATTTTCTATAATAAGCCCGAGACTACATGTTTCTACTATTTGTACTGGGGCATATCTCTAGTATTGTTTACTGCATGGAATACTTTTACTGCAGATGTTATATTTTTATTTCTTTCTAATGTGATAGATTCCAATTTTTCTTTGGACGACAAAATCATTCTTTCTTCTTTATATGTCATTAATACATTTAAAGGCATATTTATTGGACGGAAGCCCCTCTACTTCTAGACCGATCTTTACTTCTAGACCGATGCTTTAGATCTTCTTTGCTTTTGAATTCATGACTATTGAGGTAGGAAAAGGTATTCAGATTAAAAACAAATTCTTGCCAGGCAAGTCGAGGCTGATACAATGCCTTATCGCAATGTTTCATTCCTCTACAAAACCTGCTCCTCGGATGTTTGAAGGTCTCCATTACAAAAAATCGATCAGGGGTCTTCAAGGAGTTCTCTCATTTCTATGCTAACAAAACATGTATTTCCATTCTCTACTCTAGTAATCCTTATGCTTCTTCCATGCCAAGCACGAAAGATTTCTTCAGGCCAATTTCCATAAAGCCATGGTATCAAGTATTCTATTGTCTAGAAGTAGCAATTTGAATTGATTGTCAAAATATGACTTTGAACTATGATTTAAGCCACTTCACCCTCCGGCCATGGAGGGCAACCCTCCGTGCGTAGCACCTTGTTTATTTTTATTCTTTTATGTTCTGCAGGTTTGTCTTGGTTCATCACATGTAGTGCTTTTGCAATGTCATTGGTATAGGCCTGATACTGTTGAATAACTGAGGGCAAAATAATTGCCACGTAAATGGCACATACATGTCACATTTTTTTATTTGCCCATTACAATGATGCAAATGGCAAATTCATGAAAATGTGCCATTTGTTTTTGCCATTTGTCCCTATTTTTTGTAGTAGTGTAAAAAGAGCAATATGTAGCACAATAACAGAGGCCATGCATTTTTTTATGGTTTTTATATGATTTGATGGCCGTATTATATGAGGTGTACTAATTGGTACATCTAGAGTGCACCAAGTTTTTGCATGCAGTTTGTGCAATTTTTCTTATCCTTCTTACCTAATGGTCAAGATCAAAGGGCTTGCGAAGCCCTCTTTTTTTATTGAAAGAGATCAAAGGGTTTACAATGAAAGCCCTCTTTTTTTTATTAAAAAAAGGGGTATATGCACTAGGGTTTCAGAAATAGCTTCGTGGAGCAGAGGACTATGGCAAGCAGCGGTTATGGGCGAGCATCGGTTTCTTCTAGGACTGCAAAGCGTGGAGCGGCTATGAGGAAGGGATCAATCCCTTCCACAAGGACGGCAGTGCATGGAGACCCATGTGATATGAGTTGGATAAATGCTATTATTTTTCTTGAAGCGGCAGCAGACACCCACTAGTACTTGCAAGGATTGTTTTGCTAGTCGTTTTGAATTGATTTAATGCTTGCATTTCAAATGGCTCTTCCATCATAAAAAACGTCCAATAAGTAAACATGGATTATCCTAGATTGCTTGTGTGCTTTTAGCAATGTTGTCAATCATGCCTTCGATTTCTGGTCATGGGCATTTCTTGTGTTCATGTTGATCATGAGCAAATTGACATATGTAATGCACTGGTGGCAGTTTTTTGAAGAAGTCGTTTTGTTCTGGAGCACATGCATATACAACTATATATTTAAGTGTTTCTTGATCTATTAGGAATCTAGACATACCCAGATTACCCATTTAGTCATGAGCAAACTGTAGCACACAATACTCAAACAGGCAGATGATGATGATAAAGAGTAAAAAACGGATCAACTTGAAAATGGCTAACAATAATCTGAAGCTCCTTTTTACTGGATCTCAAAAGGTGAATGATTTTGCAGGCTATCAATATCTTGCCCCATATTCCATGGTATCTTGCCCTTGTAACCATTGTTTTATTCAACACCCCATTAGAGGGGGATATTTTTTAAGAGATAAGGAAAATAGGGGAAATGTGTTCACGCAGGTTTTGGGTTAACTATTTCTGTAATAAAAGGGGTGGATCGAAATAGACTTACCTTAAAAAATGGACGGAACAGGAGGAGATGAAAATAGCATGGCAACAACCTTTTTGCCAGCAAAAGGCCCGATCAGGGCTATAACAGGGAACGACGGCCAATTCCGGGAGGGCAGTGAGCGGAATCTCAGTCCTGGTATCCGGCTTCTGCAAGCAAATCCGGCAGCCTGATTGAACTTGCTCCTGAATTCGGCGGCAGCAGCATCTTGATCTTTGGGTGCTCTGCTCCAATCGGACCTGCTTACCTCTGATTGATTCGAACATATTATAGCAAGGCTTCTGGGTCTGCTCTGATACCAATTGTTACGAATGACCTGTTCTTCCTGCAAACTCATCAACTTATTAGAAAGTAAAGCACCACAGGTACTCGATTTACCACCCAACCGGACCAACTAGAAGAGATGTCACCAAGTCAAGCTACTCCGCAAGACAAGCTCTCTCTAGCCACCAACCACTGGTGTTGCATGGAACAATATTTATTGATATGGTCAAGTAAGAAAGCCATCTAGTATGTCTAAGCCTTGATATTATCAAAGAGAGAGCTAAAAATAAACCTTGACCTTTATTTAGAAGCAAAAAGGCAAAAAACGGTATTGTTACCTATAAATAAAAGGACAACTTTGAGATGTGATATCTCCGCGACCACAACTCAGAAATCGGCGATCCTTACCGTTTTGGAAAGCCCTTGAAGTCTAGTTTCCAGATTGGGCTTGCTTGTCCATAGATTCCTTACGATTTGAAAGTTATGCCTAGAAAGGTGCATAGGGGTCTGAGTTGACTGCACAACTAGATCTGCTTCTTCCTATGTTGTTGATGTGCCTAGCCTTACCTTCTAGTATCTTTTCTTGTTCCTTGCTTGATCATATCATTAGAAGGAGTTCATGTAACACCAGTGGTTGGTGGCTAGAGAGAGCTTGTCTTGCGGAGTAGCTTGACTTGGTGACATCTCTTCTAGTTGGTCCAGTTGGGTGGTAAATCGAGTACCTGTGGTGCTTTACTTTCTAATAAGTTGATGAGTTTGCAGGAAGAACAGGTCATTCGTAACACTATCATATATTCTACTCTAATTTGTAGGGACTAAGCAATCCTCTACAACAAGCTTGTGAGATCCAGAAACTGTTTAAGAATCTTTCATTAAGTTTAGAATCAGTTACCTCTTGCCCTAAATCTATACAGAGAAGCAGGAATGGAAGAAGCAGCAATGGCTCCTTGAGGCAAGACCCAGATAAGTACAGAATTCTCCATTATTATTTTATATATGTGAATTTATGTATGTGAATCCTCCTTCATACATCATCTAGGATTAAGGTGCTGTGGTGTTATAAATTGGTCAAATGTTATTGTGCAACCTCTTGTACATGAAGCTTTTTGGATTTTAAATATGGAACTGTGCCTTGCTCTTGCTAATAAAGCTCTTTGGATTTTATATATGGAACTGATTACATTACGAGAATCTTCGCAACCTAAATATCAATTCACATGGTATTTCCTACTACAAGCACATATATTGGCAAAGATATGGCTGCAATTATTTGAAAGATATGATTGGGTTCAAGTCCCATGCCATAAGTATGCTATTGTTCTACTATTACATGCATAAATTGCATCTTTCTGCGTTCTAGTTTGGAGGTATTGCTTTTATTCCTAGTTTTTTCATCTAATGGAATCATTAAAATTCCCAATGGTTCACCATCCACTATCACCATGTGTTGTCGATATCATTGTTTTGTGTTGTTGTAATGTTCTGAATCCTTTTTGGCCTCGAAGGGGCTCGAAATTTTTTAATATAACACGATAATATAACAATACATAACACTGAACCATTACATCCAACACTTAGAAATTAAATTCCCCCTGAAACCCCCTTTGGTTTGAGTGCATATTCACACGGGTGGTTACGTAGGGCAGCTAGAGCCCCTAAAAATTTAGACTTGCTTCTCATTCATCTCAGCAGATTTTCTACAATGGTGGATAGTGGGTAGCCGCACACATGCAAACTACCCATAAAAAATAAAGGGAAAATCCAATTATATCATTTGGACCCCAACAAAATACAATGCTAATAGAGGCTGACTGGTGTACTGTAAAAGCTTATCATCCGGGATTAAAAACCTCGCCCTTTCGGGTTTTAGAGGAAAAACCTAGTGATAAGCCCAGCCTTGACAAAGGGCTTGAACAAGCGTAAGGCATAAAAATGGCTCCCCAAAACCCACGAATGGAAAATCCGAAGCGGATGCGGCTTCGCTAACGTACACGCACATCACCAACAAAACAACAAGACAAACCAAACCTCCCGAGTGGAGGGGCTGATTCTGTAGCGTGCCACTTGCGATAAAAATACAATAACAAAGAAGGGGAGGGTGGGTTCAAAGAGAATAAAGTCACTGGCGAGAGAAGTGCCGATGAGCCGAAGTCGGCGGCTTGGCGCCCTAAAAATAGCGAACTCCCCACCGAGCGGGCATAAATTAAGCCGCATGCATGCAAAACATGCATGCTCATCCCATTCTAGAATGGCGTCCGATGTCTCACCGGATGATGGGATCTAGAATGGGACTTCATATAAAACCAACAAACCGCCAAAGGACTTCCTTAACAAACTAGGATCGAGGCGAAGTCCGCGGAGGACGAAGACTGGGCGGAAAGGGCGGCATGAAAGAAGCGGCCAAATTGGCCAAACGCCGGTGAAGCCCTCCCACGCAGGAAACAATTCAAAGGGAATAAAGATGCTGGCGAGGAGAGGGGCGGCACCATTACATACCGGCTGCCTCTTTCTCTTTGGTTTTCGGCGGCGGAGGGCTGTCTACTGGCTAACTGAACTAGACGCGTCGCGGCTCTTCTCTGTTCGTCGCTGGCAGATGCACGGCTATTCGGCGGTTGTTAGGGCCAGCGAAGTCCCCATTCTAGAATTCCATCGCGACTGATTGCCATTTCATCAGACCCGATCTTGAAATTTGTGCATCGTCCGAACCCACCCTCCCCTTCTTTTGTTTTGTATTTTTATCGCTGCGGCACGCTACAGAATCAGCCCCCACTTGGAGGTTTGTTTTGTCTTGTTGTTTTTATTGGTGATGTGCGTGCATGTGTTAGCGAGCCAAGATCTGCTTTTGGCTTCTCCATTCGTGGGTTTTGGGAGCGATTTTTATGCCTTACGTTTGTCTAAGCCCCTTGCCGAAGGCTTATCACTAGGGTTTTTCCTCGAAAACCTGGAAGGGCGGGGTTTTTTAATCCCGATGATAAGCTTTCGGCAGGTACACTAGTCCAATCTCTATTAGCATTGTATTTTGTTGGGGTCCAAATGATATAATTGGATTTTCCCTTTATTTTTTTGTGGGTAGTTCGCATGTGTGCGACTACCCATTATCCACCATTGTAGAAACTCTGCTGAGATGAATGACATGTACAAAATTAATACCATTATGTACATTCCCTCAAACCTTAATAGTATTTTGCAAACCTCAATATACAGTATACAAAAACTTGTACCCCAAAAATAAGGATTGCTATGTACGGTCTAGATCAAGGAATAAAGGGCAAATATGCCCATCTGACAGCTCTCAGTGTCCGAAAAACCCTCTGTGTGAATATGCACCCAAACCAAAGGGGCTTTCAGGGGGAATTTAATTTTTAAGTGTTGGATGTAATGGTTCAATGTTATGTATTGTTATATGGTCGTGTTATATTATAATAGAATAGAATAGAATAGAATAGAATACATTATTGTCCCTTGTGCCCTGAGGCCCGTGGACTTATGTAACATGAGCGAGCTCCCTGATGGGTGCTACTAGCACATCATGCTGGTTTCTATTGTAGCCTTTTTTGAAGGCTTCACTTTTTCCTTAATACCGGCACCCCGCTTTGGATCGGCTTCAAGGCCGTGCACAGGTGCGTCGTTATCAATCAGCTTTGAGTTGAGCATTTCTGGGCAGGTATGGTGCGCCTCTCTGGCGGTTCATAACAAAAGCCCTTTTTCTTTATGTACTTCCCAGTGTCTTGCCGTCATTTCCCGTATTGCGTCTGCCAGATCCCTCATTGTTTCTGTCCTTGCCATCATGGTGTATACAGGCTGACCCCATCTTACGTTTCTGTACTTGTTCCTGATGTCTTCATATATTAGACACTCATTTAGCGTATGATTTTTGTCTTCCACTTCCCCTCTGTCACAGATTCTGCATATCCGATCATCTTCCTCTATTCTCCGCCATCTGTCCTTTTCAATTCTTAGGTCATGGCTTCCCATTCTGAATCTTGCTAGGATATCTTCCTGGCTTTTCCTAGTATAATATCCTGATACATCTGCTGTCCTATCTGCTGTTCTGGGTTGAAGACACTTCAAATGGTGAAGGCAAGTGTAGACATTGTAAACACTGCCCATGTTGAGCTATCTCAAGTACGTCTGGCATGTTCAACACGACGGCCATCGCTAGCATGCAAAAGCAAGACCAATCAAGTTCTCTCTTTTATATGTATTGTGACCTTTAAGGATAGTTCATTTGCATCAAATGTACGTGTAATAAATGCATTTCCCACAGAGGGCAGTTTATACAACAAATATTGGATCCACTATCTTGACTCAAGGAAACTGTAAAGGCATATGACTTTGAAGGCCTTCACTATGGTCTCCAACCAATATTGGATCCACTGTCTTGACTCATAGAAGCTGTGAAGGCATATAAATATTAAGGTAATGTACTTTAGCTTAAATTTGTCATCTGAAGTCAAATTGATTTAGATTTCAAGAAGTACTGCACATGCAAATATTGCCAATAGAAATTTGAGCAGCATATTGCAGAACTAAGCAGTGTATCCATTGATTACATAGAATATGATACTTTGATGCTGAGTAAGGATATGAACAATATACACTATGAAATTGCATTCAAACCCTCAATACAGAAAGTTATAAAGTCAATATAAAATTAAGCACTTTATCAGGTGGCTGTTGCTTTGTTATGGTGT
The DNA here is from genome assembly GCA_021234155.1 of Isoetes taiwanensis. Taxonomy (NCBI): domain Eukaryota; kingdom Viridiplantae; phylum Streptophyta; class Lycopodiopsida; order Isoetales; family Isoetaceae; genus Isoetes; species Isoetes taiwanensis. Next base: position 193,132 of record JAJEKV010000081.1, on the reverse strand, counting down.
AGATAACGCCCTGGCCTGAGGGCGTTATTGAGAAAAAAATTTGAGGGCCATGTGGCCATGGCCAAAATGGCGAGGGTGTGCGCGCAACGCCCTGGTTCGAGGGTTTGCACAGAGAGACCTGAGAAGGCATCGCCAAAGATGAAAAGCAGGGCACCGGAATAGAAGCAGGGCACGGGACTGGGAGCAAGGCAGAGTTTTTCTTGGCAGGGCTCGAAATGCAAGCAGAGAGGAGTTTTTCTTCGCCGGAATGGAAGCAGGGCGCCGAAATGGAAGCAGGGTATTGTTTTTCGTGGCAGGAGGTGGCTATGGCAGAGTTTTCTTGGCTCTATTTCAGCGAAGCAAAATCAGAGTTTTAGAGCCCGTTGGTATGCGAAACTCCATTCTCAGAGAAGCACTCAATAAAGTGAAATGAAACCTATTCCGGCAAAGTTTCAGCGAAGCAAAATCAACATCTCTGTAACAGGGTCTAGAAATCTTTGAAAACAGGGTGCAGAGTCTCTGAAACGGGTTTGTAATCTGCAGAAACAGCTATAGAGAAGCCAGTGGAAATCCCTAGGGTGTTATGGCATTGTCCACCGATTATCCTAGGCTGTTATAGAAGATCTCTGTAATTTTTCAACCGCAGGCATGTTATTAGCTGGTAACAGCTGTCAAACCAACGGTCCAGATTAAATCTGAACCTGTAAACCTGAGAACCAGGGCGTTAAGGATAATATACATTCCATACCTCCTTGTCCAAAATCATTTACCTATTTTTAGTGCAGGTTATAGTACAATTGTGTGCATTTGTTTTTTACTGATTCCAATCCAATGGTAAATGCAGTCTATCTATTCATAAATCTTCAAGTCTTCAATGTAAATTTTGATAAATTCACCAAAGATTGAATGTATAGCTTCAAGGTGTTTGTGAGGACATTCTGGCATGGACCGGTGGGGTCCCGCGACCGGCGTTAGCCGGGAGCGAACCGGCCATGCCAGAATGTCTGAACAAACACCTTGGAGCGATTTCGACGATTGTGGTGGCTATGGTGTTGGTGTGAGAGATCCTAGCTACGGCAGAGCGTCTTCTGCTCTCGCCCATCTTCTGCCCTTTCGACCTGGTTTCTAGGTTAAAGATCGGCCTGGTTCCTCGGTTAAAGATCTTGAGGCTTTGTCTGTGGTTTTGTCTGTAGCTAAGATTTTCGTTTGCATCCTTTTCATGAAAGGAGATTAAACTGTGGCTTGCAAAACTCCACCAGATCTTACCTGCAAACAAAAATCCAGTGAGGCAGGCAGCAAACCTTTTCTAAAAGGTAGAGACATCTATTGAAGACGCAAAGCCTATTCAATCCCTGACTTTGTAATGCCAATAGACAACAACCAGTATACCAGCCCCAGTGTACATGGAAGCCAATTTTTACTAGCGCATACTCACACACAATTATTGTGGAGCTTATCCCGCGCCTTTATGGCGCATTAAATGGAGGACACGATAAGCAAAGTTCTACCACGTCAGATCATCATCAGATAACCCCAAGAACCAACACCCAAAGCTAAACATACACCGGCCGATTGAACCCCGACAAAGTGCACATTTATTTTGGCATTACTAGGCCTATACCAACTCACCACATCCGTTGGGCAAAACTTTAGCCATACATGCATACTTTGTAGGCGGGGATAGAATCCCCCCTCGAAGTGGGAAAATTTTTAGACAACAACCAAAGATACCAGCCCCCCAAGTACATGGAAGCCAATTTTACTAGCGATACTCACAAATTATTGTGGAGCTTATCCTGCTGCCTTATGGCGCAAAGTGGAGGACACGTATAGGCACAAGTTCTACCACGTCGGGGATCATCATCGTATAACCCCAAAGAATCAACACCCAAGCTAAACATACACTGCCAGGATTGAACCCCGACCAAGTGCACATTTATTTTTGGCATTACTAGGCCTATACCAACTCACCACATCCATTGGGCAAAACTTTTAGCCATACATGCACACTTTGTAGGCGGGATAGAATCCCGCCTCGGGAAGTGGGGAAATTTTAGGCAACAACCAAAGATACCAGCCCGTACATGGAAGCCAATTTTACCGGTGCATACCACACAATTATTGTGGAGCTTATCCTCGCCGCCATATGGCGTATAAAGTGGAGGACACGATAGGCACAAGTTCTACCACGTCGGGGATCATGGCCGATAACCCCGAACCAACTCCCAAAGCTAAACATACACCGCCGGTTTGAACCCACACCAAGCGCACATTTATTTTGGCATTACTAACTCACCACATCCGTTGGGCAATACTTTAGCCATACATGCACACTTTGTAGGCGTGGATAGAATCCCACCGTGAAGTCGAGGAATTTTTAGGCAACAACCCGGATACGGCCCGGTTTACATGGAACCGGTGCATACTCATTATTGTGGAGCTTATCCTGGCGCCATATGGCGCACAAAGTGGACACGATATAGACACAAGTTCTACCACGCCTGGATCATGGTCGTATAACCCCAAGAACCAACTCCCAAAGCTAAACATACATCGCCAAAATTTGAACCCCCGACCAAGTGCACATTTATTTTGGCATTACTAGGCCTATACCAACTCACCACACATCCGTTGGGCAAAACTTTAGCCATACATGCACACTTTGTAAAGGCGGGATAGAATCCCCAGAAGTCGTGGATTTTTAGGCAACAACCAAAGATACCACCGGCCGTGTACATGGAAGCCAATTTTTCCGGGTGCATACTCATTGTGGAGCTTATCCTGCCGCCATATGGCGCACAAAGTGGAGGACACGTGATAGACACAAGTTCTACCACGCCGGGGATCATGGCCGTGATAACCCCAAGAACCAACTCCCAAAGCTAACATACATCGCCGGGTTTGAACCCCCGACCAAATGCACATTTATTTTGGCATTACTAGGCCTATACCAACTCACCACACATCCGCGGGCTCCTCTTTTCTTGCTTAACTTCATGCAATACTAGCCATTTTACGAGGTGAAGAAGCTATAATTCAAGCTATGGCTGGCTTCCTCCTCGCAGGGCCCCGCTCTTGGTCCGAAACAGATAAAGAAGCCACAATCATTTTACAGTCAAAAATCTATGATCTATGGATTCAAGCCACCTGATTCAAATCGGCCCTTGGTCTTAACAGTGGTCGATTCGGGCTTGCTCTAGGGTCGATCGAGGCTTGGCTCTACCAAGAATGAGGATTGTTGACCGCAAGAAACAAAGGATGGCAAGAAATGAGGATTAACCTGCTAGAAATGTCCTGAGATGCGAATGGTAGACTCAACTACCATTCTCAAGAATTAATTGTTCCGCCATGGCAGTCTGACGTAAATTAACCCAAGGCAAACAATAGTGACCCAAATACCATATTGTATTTGAAGATTGTTAATTGAATGCACAGCCAATGGTCAACCCCATACTCTTGCTTTTTGGGATTACAATTTACTTCTTCTGTCTTTCTTCTCCTTTTGCATGCTTTTCGCATAGATTTAATATTGTGGACGAGGTTACACACACGAACAAAAAAGGGAATTAAAGGCCACCATTAAAGACCATAAGTATATGGAAATGCTTCATTTACTTTATTTCAAAGATAGAGAGAACATCAAAGAGCATACGTATATGGCAATGCTTCCTTACTTTATTTCAAAGATAGAGACACATGCCATTCCCATTGGCAGAATGTATTGTTGGGATAAAAGAATCGCCATTCCCTTGGCAAATGTGGTTATGTGAGTATCCTACATGTGCCATTTGGGCAGTACTAATCTTGTGACGCTATTCCTCTTTTCTCGTCAGGATAAGCATTTCTATTACCTGGATATGATTGTAAAGTTGGTATTCTTGGTCCAACTGAAATGAACAATATCAGTTGGTTCCTCGTTCATAGAAATTTCTATGTTTCTGCGCAAAATTATTGCAAATCCAAGTCAGAGTGAAGAATGCATGGATTGAAATGGGTGCACCAAATGCTGCTAGATGTTAAACTAATACTTACGTGTTGGAATTAGTAGTCAAGAAAGTAAAGGGAAAATGGAGCTGCTTAAGCAGATGGTTCTGAAGGGTAAATCCGGCAGTCCGATTGTCCTTACTTTGGGCATTCTTCTGATTGTGCTTTATCAGGGCAAATTGCGATGCAAGCTATAAATCTCATGTTAGAACAAATGATATTAATTTGTTCTTCTCAAGAAAGCGTTGAAAATATACCTGCTCAGAAAGGGCACAAAACTCCCTGTTTTTTCTTCTAGTCTTTGCATGCAATAACATCTTTCCTCCTGCGACACCATTTTCAGAGATAATTTAGTATTTTTTTCCAGTAATGAAGATCCGTAGATAAAAATTTACACCTGAAGTAAGAGATTAGAAGGATCAACTCCTTGATATGATTCTTTAACCAAGCTGGTCATCCACACACATACCACCAGACATTTAGAAGCGGAAAAGATCGGTTGATAGATAAAAGAATGCGCAATTCTTTAAAAAAAAATCGATGAAACTAACATAATCTGAGCTCCTCTTGGTCTCTTGGGTGCAAGATTCATCTTCTTTTTCATGTTCTCGCACCATAATTTTCTGTTATTAGCCGGTTTAGCGAATCGGACAATCAGACCTAGATTTGCAAGTAAGAAAATGAATAAAGCAACAATGCCTCCAAATCAGCAATCTATAAACAGACGCATACCTACGGCCTCAAAAACATTCACCACATCATAAATTCTTCGCATAGAAGTATCACTCTCGTCCTGAAGGCAAAATAACGTTACTACAATAAAACTGGGAACAAAAAAAAACAGAGAAGGCTCACAATTCTTACTCCAATCTCATCTTTAATTTCTTTGGCTATCTGAATTGGTACAAAGCGACAGAGTTAGCAACAATCCCCTTTATCGAGTAAACAGAATAAGGATTCAATCATTTGGGCAAAGGACAAACATGTAATAAGCTGCAAGGAAAACCGTTTGTATCTTTCAATTTTTTCCAGAGTATTGCCGCCAAGCGTTTCAAAGGATTATGCCTCAATCTTACCCTTCTTGTTCTAGATTTGAGCTTGATAGATTTACGTGAGCTTTCTGCTGCATGATTCTTGGAAATGTTGCTATAATATCACAGATCAATCAGAAATTAACACGAATTATTATTGAGTCTAAAAACAACCGGTATGAACCAAAAAAGATGAAGAACAAGAAGACAATTCAAGTTGAAAATTCTATCATAAAGATTGTGTTTACCTATCAAAATTCTGTGCCGGAGCTGTGGGCGTCGACGGAGCAAGGGTCAATTCTGTGGGTTGAGGATCTTTTGAAGAATTATGCATACCCGCCATAGCCAACTTCTTGAAATTTGCGTTTAGCAGTACGCTTAATGTAGATCTAAACACAGACAGCTAGCCTAGTATACGGAGAAATGGGTTGGATTGGATTTATAAAAACTTTTATAATAACCACTCGGTAATTTCAAACTAGAAAGGGTGTTTTTCTGGTAGGGAATCCAGCCGGTTTCACCTATGACAACACAAGTGATTACCTACTATAAACAGTAATAAAGTAATCATTCCATATTACTGCCTTGATTTAAAAGCAGCCGCCTTCATGGTGGCTCATGATAGTCTTATCTTGGTTTGAGGGGATCCGGAGGTGAAAACACGCCTCCCAGATATACTGCTATCTCGATAGAGAGCTGCGTTCTAGGCCCCTCTGCTTCATCGTCGCCGGACACATCGTGAGGGCCTGCGCCAATCTCAGTCGTCAAGCTCCCGTCAAACACCAGGACCGTCTATGGTGTTCCCCTGCCTCGATATCACCATAAAAGTACATGGTGATCCCGCCATCTGGAATCACCAACATGTGATCCGACCTCGGGATCTCCTTGCAAATGGATGGATAATGCTCGAAATCAAGCGTGGTAACCTCGGCGGGGATCCCCGCATCCGCTGGATGATTCCCTCTCCGGGATTGCCAACGCCGCGGCGATGTCGGCCCCCTCGATATAAACCAAGTTATTCCCCGCCGGGATCACCACTATGGCCGATCGCGGGGGCCAAGAATATCTGCCCTCAGGGATCCCCGTGAAGCGAGGATATTTGGTTGGTCACCCTTGGGATCACCTATGCTTTCAAATATAGTTGGACCGTCCACTTGGTGAAATCGAAGCCCCTGCTTTGAGTTAACGCCGGACGTGAAGAACCGAGGGTCTTCTATTACGATCTCTTTGCAAAATCCCACATTGACACTCTGCTAGGATTTGTTCATTTGTTTGATTCAAGGGTCCTCACAAAGGCGTCTTGCGTGACGATCGAACCCAGACCCTAAACACCATGGTGCCAAAATCTCAAACCTAGACGTGAATCCATTAATCTACCGATCAAACTACTAATGGCAAGCGGTTTCTATACATGTGCATGGCCTTCTATAGAGGGTAGCCATTCTATTGGAGGATTCTTATGGGATGAAATGAGATCTCAAATTGCCTCTAATGGTAGGTAACCACCATGCCATGGGAGTGTAAAATTGGAATGCAGCCATGCATGTGCATGCAACGGCCTATTGACGTCTATACAAAGAGTGCCCTTGTGGCTAGGCCTCTGTCCGTCAAAGCGCAAAAATGTACATAGCCGGGAAATGGGCCATGCACAAATTCCTGTTGTTGTCCTTGTCCTTCTCCCTCTATGGCGTTATTCAAGCTTCGACATCCAAAATTTGAGATAGGAAATTGAGGGAGGTAGACTAGAGATGGAATAGGGAAAGAGTTCTGGGCTAAGAAAAGTGCGGATTCAGCGAGATCAAATTGTCGTTAGGTCTAATGGATTAGTCTCCCACAATGTTCGAGCGTCAATTTCTTGAGGCCATTGTGAGAGGTTTGAATCCTTGGAATTGTCATTCGCCCATTAGCCAAAAGAAGTCAATTTAGATTAATGGGGAGGGGCAATGTGTAGCCATACCTCGCGGACATGCATTTTGGTTTTACAATGACCAAGAAATGGGGAGAAATACTTGGCATTGGTTTCTCAGGTATCGGCTGGAATTCTAAAGCGGGATGCCACCTGTCAATGTTATCTTCTTCTTTCATTGCCCATTTCGATCCTATAGTAATAAAATTACGAACACATGTTGTTCTTGGATCTGCGGGACTCGACCTCTTCAATGTAAGCCCTTTGCCTTCAGCCAGCATGCTTTACCTCAAAGCGTGGGACATCTGAAACAAAGTGTCGAGTTGGTGAGAGGCAACAAAACCAAACTAGAATTATCAAAGGTCTCTAGGCGGGATATGTAGCCCACAAAGATCTATCTTGAACATAGGGGTTACCCACCCACCTTATTCACTAGCTTCATGGCCGGGGCTTCCCGTTGAGGTAAGAAATGGGCGGAGGCTCCGCAGGGTGAACAACGGAGGATGTCCTTCTTGGCACATTTCATTATGGCGGCCGTTATCTAGGCTTAGAAGGGGTGAGCATATTGCTTTAGGAGGGCCGGAGGGGTAGAGGTGCTAAGCCATGTTACCTTAGTTGTTTGGTTTATCTTATGCATGTGTTTTTGTTCATGACGTTAGAGAGCCATGTTTTTACGGGATGTCACGACAAAGGTCCATATTGAACCTCACGTCTTTATCCACCTTGTTTCACCCGGACTCGGGCGAGGCTTCCCATAGGTCCGAGTGAAAGCGAATGAGAATCCCCATGGCGTGAAACAGTGGAAAGGATGCCCTTTTGCACATTTGCATATGGCAACACACTATCTGCGTAGAAGGGGGTGAGCATGTTGCTTTAGGGGCCATAGAGGGGGTGCTAAGCCATGTTTCACGAGTTGTTTGGTTTGACTTACATGTGCTTTCTTCTTCATGTTGTCAAGAGCCATGTTTGCACCAAACTTCGTCCATAATGAAATTGACAAAATCGTTTACATCATCCAAGGATCCACGGGGCTCAGGTCATTCGAGCAATGGGAAAAGGGGCCGTAGAAGGCCCGAGGCGGGGAAACGTGCATTGATCCTAAGATCCATCCTCATGTGTTGCTGTAGATGAAGTGAGGGGGGACCGCTTGCATTGATCCCTAGATCCCATACTCATGTGTTGCTTTCGCCGAGGAGGAGGGTTCTACGTTTAGAGGATCAATAATGATCAATAAACCAACCTTTGCACTTTCATTGATTGTTCAAACTTGCACGTTGCCTCCTTCTCACTTTCTCCATTCATTTTGTTTTGTCTTCTCTAATGCTCGAGATATCTGACCCTCTGACGTCCTTTCTTGTTGTAAAGCAATTTGGGTCATGCATGCATTCAGAGATGTCTTGTTGGCGTGCTGAGCAAAACCGAGGAAGTGGGCTGACGCTATCATCCTTGCCCAAGCGATTCAATTATTTTTCCAGCTAGGGAGGGCTACCGTATAGCTTTCTATATGCTTCATTCTTCCTCTCCCATCACCATTTGTAATGTGGTGGTGTGCCTATCGAAGTACACAACATGTTGTCGAGCATGAAAAATATATGACTTACATATGATGATGTCAATGGAAAAATGTTGACATCATGTTCTTGCGTTCATGTAGTCTTTGTCTTTACTTTTGCTTTGTCGTGGTTTCTCTGCATAAGTTGCAAAGCAACATTTAAAGGGCATGTTAAGTATTCACGTGAAATCCATATGAAACCTAGCTTAAAAGTAGCATCAACAATCGAGCAGCTTACCCATACTCATTGGCTCAATAAACGTTTGAAGCTTATGACAAAAAAAGAAATGTTTGAGGTCGTTAGAGTTGTTTTTAGAATAACAATGAAAATTTGTAATTTGAAGATTCCAACTTTGCTTCCATTGAGAAGATCGCTGCTCTCATCATAGATTTTGTTGCAAAATTACAATTTTTGCATCGGTTATAGAACAAAACAAAAAAGGGGGAAATCTAGATTGTTGTTTTGTAATCAAACATCATGTTTTGCATTTTTTGGTAATTTTGTTTATTTACGAGTCTCAAGCGTGAAGACATGAACTCATTAATCTACCAATCAAACTACGATGGCAAGCAATAATATGTACATGTGTGCCTTTGTAGGTGACTAACATGCTATGGGGGTGTGAAATTGATTGGCGGCAGGCCTCTTGTCCTCCGCCAAAGGCAACGTCTGACCGCTTAAGCGAAATGGCCATGCACAAATTCCTAATTGCCGTTTTGTCCTTCTTTCTAAGGGCATTATCCAAGCTCGGCTGACCAAGGACCTAGATGAGAGTGAGGGAGGTAGAGACTACGGAGAAAGAATATGGAAGAGTCCTCAATGCTAGAAAAGTTTGGATTCACGTCTTATCGAATTAGCCGTTGACTCTAATGGGTTGGCCTCTCCTTTATGTTCAGTGTCGTTTGTTTGAGGGACCATCGCGGATAGGTTTACTGGAATCATAGGTGTCATCATTGCTTTCGTGAGAAGTCAATTCATGGCGATTCCCCTAAAATATATGATGTAAATATGTATATTTTAGGCCCACATTACCATATAAGCCTACCTTACTAGCCTTGTATACCTTAGTGTGTCGGGAGTGGAACATGGCTAAGTCATCATCATAACTTAGCTTAACCAACAGGTATGGAACTATTTCCACATGGTTCCATCCCTATTGCAACCTGCCATGGATGCACTCTATTGAGCCACATGGCATGACATGGCAACCCGAACCTACTAATGGCTAAACCCTAACCCTATGCCATTCTTCTTCTTCAACCGCCCTAGAACCCTCGCTCGCCAGCCAAACTCCATTAGAATCGCCTCGTCTCGAACGAAAGTATAGCATAGCATAGCATAGCATAGCATAGCATAGCACAACAGCTCTAGGAGCATGTGCACATTAGCTACCTCAAACCACTTCGCAGAGCTGCATGGAGATGCCGAGGCCGGTGGAAGATCCTCTAGAGTAGGTATTTAGAGTAGTTTCCTTGGTAGATCATCCGAAGTTAGGGTCCAAAATGAGTTAGCATCATGTATCTCTAGTAGAGCCATTCTAGGATATTATAGTTTGGATCTCCTAACCCCAATCAATGAACCTTTAATTAAAGTTAGGTGCATGCCATTAGGATTAGATATTATTCTTATTATTTATCGGCGTTATGTGGGTAGACAATGTTGGTTGATCATGTTTGCACCTCACATATTAGGAAAAGGAGTTAGAGACCCTAGTAGCCTTGTGTAGAGGATGGTTCTAGTTTAGACCCTTTAGTTATAGTGTAAATACGACCATAAGAGTTGCAAGTGTTAACCAGTTCTTGTTTGGGAGTTCATTTGGGTAAGGACGTCCTCCCTCGATCCCCGCACCACCTATCCGGACCGGTTCTCGAAAGGGAACATGCAACCCTTCCTATGTTATCTGAATTGTGGAACCCTTCGAGTAGCCTTATTGGGTGACATCAAGGGGTTATATCTCCGCGCATTATAGTCATAACAAAGCCTAATTCATCGTGATTCCGCAGCTTATCCATGGAGGGGCGATAGAGTGGTCAATCCTAGCCATTGTTCATTGCCAAACCAAGTCATTGTCATAAACTCGGTTTGTTCTATCTCGGACTCAATTTGTCGATCCTACTTTCCCCATGAATCGAGCACGGGTAGGAGATCATGTGATGGATGACATATTGATGTCTATGATGGATCTATGGATGGATGGATGGCACTATCTTCGAGGTAGATGCTTGTATTGTTATTGCTAGTGCTGATGTTTATATTTATGCTTACCAACGTATGGGGAGCCCATAGGAGACAAAGCGCAAAGAAGACATTGTCTCCTTCCGTGTCAGACACATCCCCAAGATTCGATAGATGGAGGGCAAGTGTGGCAGACCTTAGAATGGGGATTTCCCAAAGAGGTATCTGATGGGCCGTAGATATTTCATCGAGAGCATCACAAATTCCATAAAGGGCCATATCTTGCGGACATACATTTTAGTTTTACAAATGACCAAGAAGAGCGGGTAGAGATACTTGGCATTGCTCTTCCATGTTAGGAATCTTAAGGCGAGGATATCACCTTAGCCTTTTTAGCTCTCTTGTCAATGTTACCTTCCTCTTTCATTGCCAACTCGATGCTATAGTAATAAGAATCACGAATGCTATTTGGGTCATGTAGTGACATCTATCTCCACCGATCCGCAAAGATTGAAGCCATAGTAGATTGGTCGCACCAAGGAAAGTGGGCTAAGTAAGAAGCTTCACCATTGGTAGGGTATTATCGGAGTTCGCGGAAAGACTTAAGCTAAGTGGAAATCCCCTCTGTTGACATCACCAAGGCTTGGTTCGAATGTCCAAGCCTCCTTTGAAGCTCAAAAGAGGCAATAAACCACAAAGATCGGTCCCTCATCCCACCGGATCCAAGCAAGGATAAGTTTAGTACATAGATGCTGCCAAGCTGCAAATTGGTGGAGCAATCCTCATGCAAGAAGGAAGAGTAGGCCTTGATAATAACTGCGAATATGAATGGATGAGTAATGCTACTCGACTCATGACTAAGAGC